>JAQQAC010002701.1:29487462-29577934 GCA_029783875.1 Phataginus tricuspis
GGTGGAAGCCCATGGGGGTGGTGGAAGCCCATGGGGGTGGTGGAAGCCCGTGGCAGCTGGGTTTAAGATAAATGGCAGGCAGCTGGCCCAGTTGATTCCAGCTTACATCTGAGCAGGATTCCACCCGCTCTGGCTGTCCCATTGCGTTCCTGCCCTGTGGACTCTGCTCTCTCTCTCTCGGCTCCCCAGTCATACAAGGGCAAAACCTTTCATTCAACAGTATTCGCATCATGCCTGTGTTGTGATATATCTGCACTCAGCAGAGATGTTACTGCATAAGACATAATCACAAGCTCTCCTTCGTCTCCCACCGAGCCCAGAGCCAAGCCGCCGGGCCCTCTCTGGGCCTCACTTACACCCCCGGAGCCCACCCCTGAGTGGAACCTCGTCTCTGGGTCTCCTCCTGGGCTGTGAGCCGGGCTGCCACCTTCCCACCCGTGGCCTCCTTCCTCCTTTTGATCCTCTTCACATCACAAGGACCCCTTCTGAGTGCCTTGTATTGAGCTTACATTTAGGTGCTGTCTATATGCTAGGCTATGCAAAATCCTTTATATTGTGTCTCCCGGGGGCCTGACCTGCATGACGTCCCTGTTGCTCCAGATGAGAAAGTTGGGGCACTGGAAATTAAGAAACCTTAATTTGACCAAGGTTGACAGTTAATAAGCCACAAAGGAAAAAGTTCTGATATCCAGAAATTCTGGCTATAGGGTTTTTCCCAATACGGGCTTTAACGGGGGATAGGGTCTGCATTCCTGCTCTCGGATTTGGGGAGACACCTCTGGATGAGAGAAAGATCGCAGGAAGCAGGAGCATCAGCAAAGGGCAACTCCTGTCACTTCACAATGTTGCCTTACAACGGTTTTGTCCTTTAACCATACTGGTGATGCTCCATGACACAGAAAAAAGTCACGGAGACTTTCTCCTTCCTTATTAATGAATACCATTAATTATATTAATTATTACAAATAACTGTTAATGCTCATTAACTTTTATGGACCAATAAAACAAAGAGGAAATGCCGTTGTAGCAGTTGCCTGTTTTCCACGCAGAGCCCTGAGGAAGGAGCCCGTGTTCAATGATGAGCTGCCATCCCGCATCCTGTGCGGCGCTGTGTCCATCAAGCCCGACGTGAGGGAGTTCACAGAGACAGCCGCGGTGTTCGAGGACGGCACTGTGTTTCAGGGCATCGACGCCGTCATCTTTGCCACGGGCTATGATTATGCCTACCCGTTCCTGGATGACTCCATCATCAAGAGCACGCACAATGAGGTCACCTTGTTCAAAGGCGTCTTCCCCCCCAACATGGAGAAGCCGACCTTGGCTGTGATTGGCTTCGTCCAGTCCCTTGGGGCCGCCATCCCCACTGCTGACCTGCAGGCTCGCTGGGCTGCAAAGGTAATAAAGGGTAAGTGGACGGAGAGCTCACTGATGGCGAGACGGAAGCCAATGAGCACGCCTTTGAGTTTTTGTGAAGACAGCGATCCTGACAAGGGACACATCCAGGTCCACCCAGTTCTGAGATTCTGTAATTCCATATTTTTGGTACATGTTTTATAAGCATTTAAGAACATACCACATTGGACTGTTGCATGCAATCATACAAGATGTTATTTGAGGAGGACCTCCTGGAGCTGTCAGTTACCCCAGATCATTCATTAAACCTGGGGACACCAGAGCCACTGGTCTTAAGTGAGTGACAACTTTATAAAATTATGATCAAAACTAAACAGAATGACGTTGTTTGAAAGGCTAACCGAAGATGTTTCCAAGCCAATATCCAACCAACTTCAACTACCCACAGTCCGAAAACCTTGGATTACAGGAAAGGCAGTGGGACCCCTGCTTTGTCTTGCCTGCCCTGTGTCAGATGAGGACGAGCAGGAGATCCTGAGAGGTCCTAGGGGTGCAGATGACCCACCTGTAACAAAGGGTGCTGAGTTCCTGCATTTTAGAAGGAAGGAGGAGACAGCGAGCCTGGCTGGGGTAGGACAGGAAAGCAGGCAGCATCTTGAGAGGCAGGCACTGGGATGCCCAGGTTTGAATGCAGGCCCAGGGTGAGGCTCACAGAGACGCCAGGGTTTAATGGCAAATGTGGCTGATCCCTCAGGTGTATACCTTCCAGGTGAGGGAGCCCGGCAGGGCTGCTTCCTCTGAAGCCCCATCTCAGGCTTCCAGTACACCTGACTTGCTGCATTTAAATGCCCTTCCTTGGCATGGGAGGTGCTGTATCCTGAGCCACGTCTCAACGCATCATTACAGCCCGTCCTGCCAGGGTTCCCCAAGTCCCTTTCACTCTGTCTCCAGGCAGAGAAGTGTGTGGGGTGATGCTGCTCATTCAGGCACCAGCCAGGAACACGATGGCACAAAACTCCCCCCAGAACGTGTGAGCTCAGGGCTCAGGCTGGGGGCGACTGACATGAAAGTGCAGGACACTGACTCTGTGAGGACAAGGACGCTGCCTGGGCTCTGAAGAAAGGAGATGAGGGCGAGACCCAACCGATGGAGAACCGATGTGCAAGGCTAAGGTTCAGCCTTAGGGGGAAGGGGAGTTAAGGCAACAGCCCAGTGTGGGGTCCGGGATGCAGCCGGGGTCTACTGAGCACAGCCTTCTTCCCGATCTGCTCAGGGACAGGACGGGCTCCAAGCACTGCAACAGGGCCCCCTCCAGGGGTGCCCCGGTGACCCTTCCCAGGAGGACATGGGAACGGGGGTCAGGCTAGTTGCTGTAGGACTTGAGCAACTGGATCTGGGCTGTTCAGCTTTGTCCAAGGCGATTGCCAGAGAAACCACCCGAGCTTCGAAATCTCTCTGGGCGCAAACACATGCTTTGGCCTGAGTTTCAGAGAACTCTGTAAATCTGTGCCAGAATAAGGCTGGAATCATGGGGCCCCTGGGTCCTGGGGACTTGGGCTGGATCACAACCTCATCCAGCTGCTGGTGGTCCGGAGAGACACTCGGGGCTTCACTGAATTCTGTATCATCTGCTAGAATTCCTTTTTCTAGCAAAACAGATTAATTTCCTACAAATTCTTTTCCCTTAAATCTTAAAAAAGCATTGCCAATTAACCTTAGGCTATAATTAGATAACATTCTTAAACATGCAGCTGAGAGATTAGAATGTAATCCCCGAAGCTGGTTTTAAGCATTTAATAGCTGGTTTAAGAGCAAAGGTACAAAGAGAAAGCACTGCTTGGGTGATGACCCAAAACTCCCGTGACTGGGGTCAGTTCTGAGGAGCCTGGGAATGAGGGTGCTTGTCTCAAACCGACCACCTGCTCATTTGCTCGAGGCTTCACTTTGCTGGACAGGGACAAAACCACTGGGGGCACTAATGTGATTCATGACTCATTACTAAAAAGAAAATTACTTAATTAACTATTATGTCTTTCTCTTTTTTAGGAACTTGCACTTTGCCTTCTGTGAAAGACATGGTGGCCAATATTGATAAAACAATGGAGAAAAAGTTCAAATGGTAAGAGCACCTATATAAAGTGGGTCTAGGATTTACTTGGGAAAATCAGAATTTGTGAACACTTGGAACTGTTTTAGTCTTAAGTGGTCCTGAGTGAGGTCCTCAGGGTGACAGCTGTAAGCTAAATTCATCCATGCAACACCTATTTATCAAGGATTTACTTTGCACCTGACATGCTGCCAAGTCCTGCTTTAGCTCTCACTGGCTCCTGCAGATGTCTCAGAAAGGAGACCCCAAGAGATTAGAAGTCAGCAGAGTTTGGGAGCATGGGGATGGACTTCTACTTTCTAGCCCAATAATCCTCTGAGATGTAGGAGGATGCCTTCAAGCAGGTGGATGAAATGACACAGGAAATGAGGGGTAGTCAGGACCACTAGCCTTCGGGTCTACCTCTGTCAGTAATTTGCTCAGCGGCCATGACCTGAGCGAGGGGCCGTGTGCCCCCTTGTAGGCAGTGATAAAATGCCTGTCTCAGTGTTGGGGCATGCCCGAATGAGGTACGTCTGGAAATTCTTTGGAGGAAACTACAAAGTCCGGGAGAAATGAGCCTTGGTCCTTCCCAACACAAGGGGCTGTGTTGCTCCCGCTGGTAAGTAGGTGTCTCCTGGCTCCTGGGGCCTCCATACCCCCGGTGGTGTCCCCCTCCCACCTGCAGGTTTGGCAGCAGCGAGACCATCCAGACGGACTACATCAGTTACATGGACGAGCTCACCTCCTTCATCGGGGCCAAGCCCAGCCTCCCGTGGCTCTTCCTCACGGACCCCAGGCTGGCCCTGCAGTTTCTCTTTGGCCCCTGCAGCCCTTACCACTTCAGGCTGGCGGGCCCCGGCAAGTGGCCAGGAGCGAGAAACGCCATCCTGACTCAGTGGGACCGCACATTGGTGCCCATGAGGACGCGCGCCGTCGGGACCCCTTGGACACCCGGCCTGCACGGCTGCTCGACCAGGCTCCTGGCTGCCCTTCTGCTGGCTGGCACCGCCCTCCTTGTGTTGACCACATTGGCATTCTCTGCGGGATTCTGAAAGCTATTGGCATGCCTGGAGGAACGCGGCTATTTAACGATTAAGACCTTCAGCCAGCTGCTTCCCCACTGCAGGCACACATCAGTAGAGCAGGTGATCGCCAGGTCTGAGGACAATCCCCTTTGGGGGTCATGCCGTGATCTGAGGGGAGCACCAGCCATTGCTTTGTCGGTTCCATGAACATTTCATAATCAGAAACATGTGCTTGTCTCTAACCTAAGCTACCCCTGAAACATTTTGGTATGATTCCTCATCTCCTTTAGACGGTGTATGAAAGGTGTACTTCACTTCAAACTAGAGCAGACTGAACAGAACGGTTATAATGGATATTCTCAGATTGCCAGACAGATGATGGGCAGGGTCCAGGGAGAGGTTGTCTATTCTATTCTATTTCTGTTTTAGGCCACGTCCTCCAGACACCTCCTGCTCCCCAGCCAGGAGTCGCAGCATGGGACCTAGTGTACAGGGAGAGTCAGCAAGAAGTGACTCACCTTATTTACATTCTCAGCAGGGAAACAAGCTTTCCAACAGGGAGGGGCAAGAACACTATTATAACAATAACAAGGACCATCTTGAGTAGAGCATCACGTACACCTTTTAGCTGAAAGTAAAGTGCGTTTAAAAATTAAATATTTAGCCAAAGGTGGGACCAAAGTCTAATACTAACTACCCCTACAGAGTGAACACTGAGGCACCAGAATAAATCTGCATTTTTAGAAGTATTATTGCATTGTATGATTAAAATTTTGGTAATTAAAACATTTAAAGTCTGACATCATGGAGCCGACAAAATAATCCATCCACTTCCTCAGCCACTGGAGGGTCCTGGGATTGTTGCATATGTATTTCTTTCTCCACCTTCCCTCCTAACTAGGGGTAATGCAGCACGAGATACACACGTGGGGAGGGAGAGACCACTTCTTTTCTCTTTTATTTTCTTCTTTTCTTTTAATTCTCTTTTTGTCTTTAATCTTTGGAGCTAAGATTTACCATGTATGTTGCTGTATACAATTTTAAATCTTTTAACATTCTGCTTTTAAGGTCTCCTCACAAGATGTGAAATACTCCGAAATATTCCCAATTGAAACACAATTTTCTTGAAACCCTGTGGCCTACATGGAGTAACTAAAAATTAACTAAATATTGAATACAGCCTATACAGTTTAGTTTGATTGTAAATGCCAGTACAGAAAATAAATGGAAGACTAAAATGGATATAATCCAATTTCTGTTTTTCTTCCTCATGTGATTAAGTTTTTACAAATGCCAATTTGCTCATAAAAGATATAATGCTCTTCCTAAATTAATATAGCCAGCACATTATCTTACTAGTCCTATTAAGGTTAATCTATGTCCATACTAAATAAAACTACCGCCAACACATAACAGTAACATTGTCCATCAGGTTCCTCGCCTCAAATGTGTGTCCAGTGGGCTCCAGGAGTTGTTTGACTTACTGGACAAGCACATGCAGGACTTTGCCGTACTAATATTTAGTGCTCCCCAGTCATCCATGGCAAAATCTGTCCTGCAAAGCTGTGTCCTACATGGGGTGAAATCTCCCCAGTGAGAATCACTGTGTAATGGAGAAAAGTCTGGGTGCCTGAGGTTCCAGTCCAAGACGGCACAGTCGCCCAGAGTGCACAGCTCAAAGCTGAAGCCACCTCGTGTGATGTCTAATCCAGGACTCTTTTTTCAGAATGTCACTACTGCTTTCTCATTTGGAATGGATTTTCAAGGTGATTTTTGACCTCTGTGTGTCTGTCCAAGGTCAGCTGACCTTCCATGACACAGAAATCATGCAGCACAGAGCTCCCTTCAGTGCAAAGTAGTGCAGTCTGGTTTCCCGACTTTGATAGTGAGGCCAGCCCCCCATAACCCGCCCTCTGCACTGACTGGGAAGGGAAGACAGGCTCCCGATTCCTTTATTTGCATTGTTATGCAAAAGTTTATAAATCTGCCAGGTTTACACATTGTGCTGCCTACTCGGCGCCTCTTCTAGCAGGGGTTGGGCATCTCACACATAAAGCTGCTGAATTTAACCTCCCTTCACCCTTCCCCCAGCACTCACATGCAGACCCAGCTGTAATGCTGGCAAAGATGTGTCTAAACAGCATCTCAAGCCAAAAACCCAGACACAGTCCTGATTCCTTTCTTGGCCTCATTATTCATTTGCTACAGCCGCCAGAACAAAAAGCCACAGACAGGGGGGCTTAACCAACAGAAATGATTTCCTTACAATTCCAGAGCCTACAGGTCTGAGGCCAAGGTGTCCACAGACATGGCTTCTCCTGAGCCCACCTGCTGGCGTGTGGCTGGCCACCCGCCCCCATGGGATCTCGCCGTCTTCCCTCTGTGTGCCGGGGTCTGAACTCCCCCCCATGAGCCCCCAGTCCTGTTGGATGAAGCCCACCCCAAGACCTCATTTTAGCTGAGTTCTTTCTTTAAAGACCCTATTTCCAAACACAGCCATATTCCGAGGTAATGGGTGTTAGAGCATCAACACAGGAGTTTGGGGGACAGCCTCAGCCTGTGACCCTCACCACCTGCCCACCCAGCATGCGTTTTCACCCCGCTGTACCTCTCGGCTCACCCTGGCCTGAGCCCCCGGCCGTCCCCCGTGACACTAAGGCCTCCCGAGTCCTCTCCTGCCTCTGTCCCCACATCCTAACTCGCATGTTCTGGGCAGCAGCAAGAATGACCTTCCTCAGACACAGAGACGGTCTCGTCACCCCCAGGCCCAAACCCAGGCAAGGGTCGACAACTAGGATAAAACACAAGGTCCCGGGACGACCTCCCAGATCCCGCTCTGCGCACAGCCCACGTCCCCCTTCCTGCATCCGCACAGCGCTCGCTGGCACATCCCCTGCTCAGGTCTCCATTTATGCGGGACAGCCCCAGAGGGGGACATTCCTTGGCCGCCAAACTGACATCGGCTCAGCCTTCATTCAAATCATCCACCTTGTTTCCTTCTTGGCACTGTTTTTCCTGAAGTCACCTCACTCATTTTCCTTACTTGTTTATTGCCTCTCTGCCCTTTCTCACCCCAGCTGGGAGAGGACAGTAAAGGCCCCCTGCACCCCCAGTGCCTTACAGGTGTCCTCGTAGGGTGGATACTCAATAAGTCTTTATTAAACTAATCAATAAATTTGTCTGTATATTGACCACATTTCACATAATTGACATTTTAATAACATTAATGTATATTCTTAATACTACTCATTTAAATAAAATTCTTTAACATGTTCCTTTTCAAGTCATTTTTATTCAGTAACAATAAATATTGTTCATTACCCTCAAATTGTGCTATATTCATTATATAAAATGATATCTCTTTCAGGATTTGGGTAATAAAATACAAATTTACGTTTTTTACTCCTAAGTATTACCATTCCTTTTTATCAAGGAGACTTCTATGGAAACTAACCTATCATAACAGATTATGTCAATAACTAATATTAAATCAATAAGTGTTATGTGTTTTCAAGCACCTGTTAATATCTAGTCTACCATTCTTAAAAAGAGGTGATAGGCTAGGTCAAGTCAAATTATAAAAGTAATGGAAATACCTGAAAGGCACAAGAAGTGAGATTCTTGGAAATAATCATGTTTTAGAGGCATCCCGACCCAGGATATCAGCCATTCTGAAGCTGACCATTTTAGGATTAATAGTCGACCCGTGGAAAGAAACCCACGTCACCAGTTCATGAGGCTAATCAGCTGCACAGAATGAATGCGGCCTGGCTCATGCACCCCTGCATCCAGGCGGCATTAGTGACTGTGGGCAGACACCCCAGTGTTTTTATGCTCATCACCCTCATCTCAAGAACAGCATATAAGTGACCGGGACGTTCTCCATGCACCTGTGACAGCCAAGGAAATAAGTCACACAGAGGTAATGGTGGAGTCAGGGACCTTCCCTGGAGCCAGCGAATCTTATGACGTCACGGGAGGGAAGCAGCTAGAATATGCTAGAACCTCAGCTCTCTGTCGACTGTTTGCTTGGGTTAAGGTAACTGTTCAACAAAGGGAACAGGACGGCCGTTCCTAAGCCTGAGATGGCACAGCCTACACTGTTCAAACCCTTTCCTACAGACCTGTGTGCCCGCTGTGCTCACGCCTTTGCCCAGGCAGTTACCAGTTTATGCACAATGCCCCGACCGGACATTGAGGGCTTGCAAGTTGGAGACATACGCTGGTTAGGATAACCATGCATTTCTGACTGTGCTGCATCACTACACCTATATGAAAATACACACCTCCTGCCTGTTGTGCACCTGTGTGGGTATCTGACAAATAGAGGTGTCAGTTCTGTTGTGCTGAGCCAATGACACAGGGCTCCAAAGAGGACGTGGGCCCCAAACAGTACCCCTGGCAGATGAACCTAATCGCTGCTCTTACTGATAAGAAAACCCTTAGGAAAGGGTCATCTAGTTAAACTAAGTTACATATGGAGTGCCTGCTGAACATGCAGCTCTACTGGGCAGTGAGGAAGATCAAATTAAATCTTGGTCCCCAATGGGAAACTGGGACTCTGCTGCCAGGCAAGAATGCCCACTCAGGAGGCCACAGCAAACACACCTGCAAGCCAACAGTTTCAGGGGCTCCGGCAGCCCCCCGAGGACAAGCTGTATGGGGTCTGGAGCATGCGTGGGCCTCACGCTGCAAGTGGGGCAGGGGAGCGCAGCCCAATTTCCGAGGCCCGGCAGAGAAAGTGCAGCCACAGGCCGAGGGGCACGGTGTGCACTGTGGCATTAAGGGACCAGACGTGGTCAGGCAGCACCGAGTGGAGCCCAGGCTCCTCTGACCAGGGCTGGCATGAAAATTAGGTCACTATGGACAAGGGGAGGGGTCCTGCCCAGCCTTCAGAGGGCGCTGCTCCCCTCTCAGTGGCCAAGAGCCTCCTCTTGACGACTGAGGGGCCGCTGCTCAGCGATTTGCCATGGCACCTTGTCCCTGAAGAAGAATTGCAGGGAGGAGAGGCTGAGTCTTTTCCCAGACGCCTCCCTCTGTCCTGGGTCTGAGTACGGCAGGGCTGAAGGGCGGCTGTCCAGCACGCCTGAGGGCCCCTCTTCATCATGTTGCGCACACGCAGGCCCATCCTCCCTCTCTTCCCACCAAGCAAGAGATGCGACAAGACATGTCGTCCACTGCATCCTGGTCAGAGATTCCAGGGCGGCCGACCCAGGCGTCTCCTTGGTAATGAGCAGATGGCAGGGCCTGATCTCCTGAGATGTGGCCTGGCCAGAGGAGAGGGGCCCTGACAGCTGCTTGGCCAGTACCCAGCCAGGGCGGTCCAGCCCCCCCCCAGCTCCCGCAGTCCCCGAGCCTAGGTCCCCAGAGCCTCGGTCTCCGTCACATCCCCGGACCTTCTTCGCTCCCTGGACCACCCTCTGTCCCTGGCTCAGAGTCAGCCAGGCGCAGTGACAGTAGGACGGGGCAGGCGGGGCCTGCGCCCCCACGAGGGTGAGGGTACAGGTAGGCTGCCGAGTGAGACGGAAAGAAGCTGGGGCGTTGGCAATCACCACAAGCCGAGGCTCCGAGAGTCCCCAAGACTCCCTTGGGACCCCAGAAAATAAAATAATGAGACTTAGGAGCTGTGAGAAGCCCAGAAAACCTCCCCACAGCCCCACATGTCTTGTGATCACCTCGACTGCTCCCACACTTTGCTGCAAGGGCCACCATAACTCCAGACCCCCTGATCCGAGTCTGCTGCCGTGGGAAGCCAGGTGTCAGGCACCTGTTTGCGCAGCTTCTGCTCTGGTTGCCATTCAAACCGCAAACCGCCAACCGCAGAGAAGTGGAAATCTGAGGTTCTAACAGCCCCAGGTCCTGACCGGGCGCATCTCCTGTGGCACTTTCTCCATCACCTCCAGGGGAGGGACACATAGTGCAGCCTCTCAAATTTCCCCAGAACCTATGGAGGAGGGGAGCTCTGTATTTTCAAAGTTAAATGGTCATTTAATGCAAACGTATTTATTGAACACTTGCTGTGTGCTTGGCGGCACTCTAGGCAGAGGGATGAGAAGATGAGGAAGCTGTGGCTTCACCACCTAACCGTTGAACCAAGGCACAATTAAAGAATTGTGGGGCATGGGCCCCTCTGGACAGGACCTCAACCCCCCGCCTCAGCCCACCCGGGCCCCCAGGGAATCTCACACAGGCTGCATCCCGCCAGATGGGGCCAAACCCGGAGCAGCTGCCAGCCAGGTGGCGTCTGGATCCCTCAGGCGGGGTCAGCGGACCAAGGTCCATGAGCCCCTGGCTGCTCTCCCCGGGGTCGCACGGAGCCCTCGGCGCTGCGGTGGGAAGCCGCCGAAGGGACACAGCTCACTGAGGGGGGCCCTCCCTAGGTCCCCACGTTCTGGGCTCATCTCCTCAGCCCAGTGGACGGGTCCTGTAGCACGTGTCTCTCAGACCCCAGGTTAAAGCGGTGGGGAGCCTCTTACACCAGTTCCAGCTTATGCTCTCTATGAGGTTTACTCAGTAAAGTGAGAAAACCACAGAATGTTGAAAGGCCTTTAGTAATTTTCCAGTTCAATTTGCTCATTTTACAGAGATTTGAAGTCCTATAAAAATTATCACAAAATGTACAAGCAGAGGGTAGGTCCTGAGTGTAGGTTTTCTCAGCAGCAGGAAGAGCTTCCCGGGAGCCCAGCGGCTGTGGGGAGGGAGCAGATAGGAGGAGGGGGAGGGAAAGAAGACGGGTGAGGGGAGGAGTGGGGAGGGAGAGGGAAGTGGGGATGGGGAAGTCAGAGATACACAGAAGCAGGAAAGGTGCTGTGGGGGGGGGCGCCAGGGGCACCAATCAGTGACTCCCAACTCGGTTCTTCGAGTTGCTAAGTTTGCAAACTCATCTCTGAGAGTTAGCTCAGCTCCTCAAATCATGCCCAGCTAAGTTTCCAGAAATTTGAGCTTATTTTTTCAGTATTGGTACAACAAAGTCATTGTTATAGAGAAGGCATGCGGCCGCTGCTTATATAACCTATGGGCCCCAGGTAAACACCTTTAATCTCCCAGGGCTTTGCCTCACAGCCCCAGGGACCTCGGCAGCCTCCAGGCCCAGGGACCTCCTTCTCGCCCTCCCGTTCCTTCCTTCCTCTACTCCCACCCCTGCCCTGCTCGGCGGCCCTTCTCATCCAGGTCTTCCAGGCTACACGCCATGAAAAATACAAAGAAAAGGAATTTTTACTTTAAGGCTGATAACTCTTCCCCACCCCCAATCGTTAAGAGCCGCTCTCTCCTGCATTTAGAGACCTGGGCTCTCCTGGGAGGGAGGCAGTGCAGGAGGACTGAGGCCCTCAGAGTGAGCACCCAGGTGAGTGCGGTGCCTTGCGGAGGCCTGAGTGCTGGTTATGCCCTTTGCTTGTTAGTTCCAGCAGACCTGGAGGAGCAACTTCTGTCCTGG
Source organism: Phataginus tricuspis (assembly GCA_029783875.1). Taxonomy (NCBI): domain Eukaryota; kingdom Metazoa; phylum Chordata; class Mammalia; order Pholidota; family Manidae; genus Phataginus; species Phataginus tricuspis. Next base: position 29,499,365 of record JAQQAC010002701.1, read on the forward strand.
GTGATGGTCGCTTCCTTTGTAATTGACAGTGTGGGACTGAACTTCAGGGCCCTTCCCGCTCGAGCCCACTGACGCTTGGCACCCTGAGCAATCCGGAGAGGAAACTAGGCTCAGGGTCTCACTAGAGCACAGGCGGTACAAACAACGAGCGTGATGTGTTAATGTGCATCTGTGTCTTCCTGTGTCGAGGTGAAGGCCCTGCTGTTGGTCCACGGAAACCCTAGGCTCTGAGGGACGCACTGCTGAAGAAGCTGCCCGCAGACCCTCCTTCTGGCAACAGGGGGAGGCGTGTGGCCGTCGTGGGAGCCACAGTCAGCGGCCTGGCCTCCATCCGCAGCTGTCTGGAGGAGGGGCTGCAGCCCCCCTGCTTCGAGTGGGGCGACAATGTGGGCCGCCTGTGGAGGTTCTTGGTGAGTGGCCGTCCCTGGGGCACAACAGGAGGGAGACGGTTCCGCGGCAAAGCAGGCCTGATGGGGTCCAGCTCGGCAGGCAGGTCACAGAGCAGGGATCTGGGAAGCAGACTCTCCTCCCTCCCATAGTACTAATTCCAGTCACGCAAACCGGTTCACTTTCTGGAATCCTGGAAGGACTTCTGCTCTCTAAACCTTGTCACCTGTGACAGCCCAGGTCGCCAGGCTGCAGCAGGTATGGATGTCATAATTAGCCCTAAATGCACCAGTGCCTCCCCCTGTGCCCAAAAGGGTTCTATCCGTGTCACCCCTAAACCCTGGGAGCTTGGGGGGCAAAGAAAAACCAAGCCTGAGGTCAGTCATGGCTTCAGCTCCTAGGTTTTCTGGACAAGTCACTTTTCTCTTTCCAGACCTCAAAGGCTCACTTATCAAATGCAAAGGCTAGAAATTAGGTTGCCTCTCATCTGCCTTCCAATTCTAATGGGATAGGATCCTATGATTAAGTCCTATTAACCGGGCAACATCATCAGTGATGGTGAATGATGGTTGTGTGTGTTGTATAAGTGGCTGTCAAATACTCTGTCAACTCCAAACCCAGAGGGAAAAATGACTCTTTGCAATTCAGGCTTATTGATGGAGAAAGCATGTAATCAGGAAATGTGTGTTATGGAAACAGTTTGAAGACCAGGCTAGGAGGTCCAGCCTTTCTGTCCTGAATGTCCCAGCCATTGAGCCCAGGTGCCGGTGATGCACATTTGGTATAAAGACATCACATCCAGCTCACTCACCTTACAGCCCTGTCCTGGCCTCACTGCTGCCCCTGCAACAGGCCATCTAACAGCACTCTGCTCACGTAGAGCATGTCTGCATTCACCTTAGAGCTTAAAAAAACAGGCGTTCCCATAACTCTGAAAGTATTATGTGAGATAAAAGACCATATCCATTAGAAGTAATCAGAGGTCTGTTTTTTTTAAGAACTTAGTTTTCTTTATTTGCATTTGCTCAGGCAGAAATGACCGGCTCTGACTAAATAGGAAATGGTTCTCTATTATCTAATTTACAACAATTAAGTGCTGTTGAGCATCTATTCTGGCAGTTCCATGCTAGGCCCTGTGATGACAAACACGTGGCATGTCACTCTATATAAATGGCTCCCAATCCATTTTGGTACAGAAGTCATAATATAGGTCTGAAATCCTTTGACGGAAATGGGCAAAACCCCGTTTGATGGCAATGCCTGACTGAAGTTATAGGGCCAGGGAACATGAGGGAATCAACATGAGGTCTTCATCCTCCCCCGTGTGCTCTGCAGAAATTTCACTGCATCAGACAATAAGGTGCTTCCTCATCTCTCATTAGGAGTGTCATGGAGACAATTCCCAAAATCTACAAATTCCAAAATGTACCTGGCCCTGAGTTTCAAATAAGAGATTATAGGACTTCACGAGAAGAGAGCCCTTGGTGATTGTCAACTTAATGAGCAAGTTCCTTGAGAGCCAGAAGAGAGTAGACCCTGCGTCACCAGCACGCCGAGGGGACCCACCTGCAGGAGGGCACTTCAGTGGGGCTTGAAGGCCGTTCCCAGCCGAGGAAGGTAGAGGACCTCATAGGCTGTGACTCCAGATGTGCCATTACTGTGGTGATCTGGGAATGCTCCCCCGACTGCGGTCACTGCAGCGTGCTAGTCCCCGGAGGGAGGGGGGACCCCAGTCCCGGAGGGCACAGAGAGACTGAACATGTGCCCAGGATCTGTAAGCTAACCAGCACTGCCACGTCAGAAAGTCCACCAGGCAGGCAACAGATGGCAGGCCAGTGAGACGCAGTCAGGCTAGGGGTCACCCACACGAGGGGGTCCCTTTCCCTTAAGGTCATTACGTGGGAGCAGAATTATACCCAAAAGCCCTGTGGGCTGTAGACACAATGTTCCAAATATCAGCCCCTCCACACACCCACCCCTTCCCTCTTCTCTAAGAGAGGTTGCTTCGCGCAATGGATGTTCAGACAGGGGTTTTTGAAAAATGTGTTACATAAGCTTTCATCTTGCAAGTCCTGTTAGTCAGAGCATATTCCAGGGAAGAGAAACCTGATAGTTCTGGCCTTTTTACTGTGAGCTTTCTCTGCAAAATGAAAACCAAATGGGATTTAAATGCCAGCAGGCTGCATGCGAGCACGTTTTAAATTTCATAGACTCCAACATAGGACTTCTTGTGCTCGGAAGATTGTAATGCTGGTAATGAGGTTGCTCATCAGCCTGGCACGGCAGGTCAGTACCATTTTGATCGCAAAACGGGAAAATAGTGGAACTAGAAATAGTTCAACCCATTTGTTTGTTTATTCACTCACCAAACGCACATGTGAACGCATCACGTCTAGGCTGCTCTAGCAGATGTAGCTGGCAACTGGACCTCAGGGCCCAGGGCAGTCCCGCGGCCAGAGGCGGAGTCTGAGCCCAATGTCCTCCTCCCCTGCTCACGCCACCCCACATGGCGATAATGAACCGCGAGCTCTCTGTTACGTAATATGCCTGTTTTTCCTCTGTTTGCAGAACAGCCTTTTGGGGAGCATTCCGCGGGCACATACTTAGCCCTCCTCCTGTTATGACTGGCTGAAGTCAAGAGGCAGAAGAGCAGAGATTCCTTAACCCTGGAAATAATACCAGGTCTTATCGCCCTGTTCCCAGAACAGTCTTGTGTTTTCTTAACCAGCCCCCACCCCTCCTTCAAAGCCTGCTTCCCACCTCTTCTCAAACCATCAATAAAAAGGAAAGACAGAGCTGAGAGTGCCCAGCACGAGCCACACACTTTTCCTGCCTTTAGCAGAAACTGAAAAGTGAGGTTTAAAAAGATTACAATCTCTGAGCTTTGCTATTTATGAGAAACACAGCCGCCACGAGGAGGGGTTTATTTCTGACTTGAAGTGGAGCACTGAGACCTTGGGGACCCCAGACACAATCCTGACCCTTCACATGTTCTCTCTGTGGGGCCGGGAGCACACATGCCTTGAATCCAGAGGCAGAGAATCCAGAGGCATTCCATCCTCGCCCTCATCTCGCGGGAGGTCCTTCCGGATCTGGGGATGCAGAGGCTGCTGGCTTGCAATGTGCTTCGAGGCAGCACCTCCTGTGGACTTCTGTCCCTGCCACAGAGAAGAGGCGCTTGTTTTCTATTAGCTCTCAACACCTTCCCAGAAAGAAACCACTTCTCAACTGCACAGTGGCTTTTTAACGACATGCCAGGATTTAACACAGGCTCTGGGCTTCTGGCTCCGGAGTCTGTTTGGGGGAGTGAGCACCACGGCCTGGTGTCAAGCACGGAATTCATGCCCAGAGCGGTGGCTCCCAGGCGAGCGTGTGGCCACAGCATCTACACCGCCTGGAGGCCTTCACGGAGCCGGGAAACTGTGAAGAGGTCTGTGATGGTCTCAGCATCTATGCAAAGAAGTGAGCAAACTGCACAGCCTCGGTGGGGAGAGAAGGAGAACCTCCATCATCCCTGGCCCCGCTCCCCAAACATGCAAGATCTGAAGAGACGGTGCAGGCAGGCTGGCTTCCAAAGCCAAAGCCCCTCAGCACTGGGGTAAACCCAGCTCAGACTCAGCTTTTTTTTATCATGCCGCTGAAAAGACTGGGGGGGGGGTCTCCCTTTTTAGTCACACGTTCAGAGTTTATTTTTATTACAAACTATCATTTTTCAAGTGTATATGTATTTCTGAAAATTCAAACTGATTGCTTAGAGTTGGATAGTTTTTTTTTAATAAAAGTTTTTTTTTTTTACTGTTAACTGCTAGCCACTTTCCCATTTTTTTTCTGAGTGGAAAGTGGTCATTGCTTTAATTCTGGTCAGGATCCACACCAGGGCCACCTGCCCGTCGGTAGCCAATCACCGCCTGCCCCATCCACGTGATCGCTTACAAAAGTAAATACGAGAGCAGCAGCAACTCCTCAGTGATCATGGAATTTATCCGACAGCAATTAGTTGTGTTTAAGCATCTGGCGTATCTCCTGAATTGCACCGAAAGAATTTGGAAGCACTTGGTCTGGCCTCAGAGGCAAAATACACGGAGGGGAGGGTCCGGCCTCGCGGGCTGCTGCAGCCGCGCAGGCCTCCCCCTCACATCTCTGAGTCCGCATACATCCCATTGATCAGATAGTCCACCTGCGGGTAGTCCTCCTTCTTGTAGCTCTCGTAGGCTTGCAGGGCAAACAGAACCAAGACTGTGATAACAAGTGTCGCCCCGAGTAAGAGCACCGCCAGGAGGAAACTTCTGCTCACCAGGGACTGGGTGAGGGGTTCGGTGGTGGCCACCAGGTACTGACCTCGGATGCTGAGCGGGCGCAGGTCTGTGGCTGGCATCTTAGAGTCCCCTGAGCTCCCAGGTGTTGGCCTGGTGGAAGCAGTACCAGGGCTGGCTTCAGGCTCCACCTGCTCTGGGGCCTGGGGAGTGCCTGGCCCCATGGCCCCTTGGGTAGATGGGGCAGGGTCTGGCTGTGTCCTGGGGGACGTGGCGTCCACCTCAGGTGTTGGGCTGGTGTGGGGTACAGGTGCAGGCGCTGTGCTGGCAGCCGGCTCCCTGCCTTGTGCCTTGGTGGTGCTCATCACTGGCGTGGACACAGAGGCCATGGAGAGAGTGGTGGTGGGCTCTGTGGTTGTGTTACAGAGGGTGGGTGCCAGCCAACTTGCTGTGCCAGTGACAGGCCCAGCCGTCAGCCCCTGGACAGTGGGGCCTTGTGTGGACACGGTAAGTGCATGGGGACTCTTGGGGGGCACGGGGTTGTCTGTGGAGTCACCGGGCATGTGCTGAGAAGGACTGTGCGCACCCATCTGGCCACTTGCACCTGCCGTGGCCGTGGTGGCAATCTGAGCACTCGTGGCCAGCGTCGTCAGAGGGGCCACCCTTCGTGACTGTGAAGAGGGCTGCCACTGGGGGCCTGGGCGCGGGCCGTTCCGAGCACGGCGGTGGAGGGCGGAGTCTGTCCTGTGGCTGTGGGCTCTGGCGGCATGGGCACCCTGGAGGCCGCTTGGTCCGGGGCGCCTTCCCCACCTGCTGAGCTGTTGTCTGTTCTGGGCGTGTGCCCTGCTGCGACCATGGTGATTTGGGCTTGGCTGTCAAACTCCCTGTGGTCACCATGACAGGAGAAGTGGTCACCATGGCCATCCTCTTTTCATTGATGACTTTTATCGTTTGTTTCACAGATGCATTTTTGTTGGCTAAACTGTGCCACGTCTCATTGACAACTGAGGATCCTGAATCCTGGAATGTCAGTTGGCTTTCAGATAAGGACAAGGAGGAGATGCAAATGAGCGCAAGGACTGTCCACATCTTGCAGGTGAGCTGGGAGCAAGGCCAGGCACTGCCCAAGGCTCCTAGCAACTGCTTCTCAGGCTGCCACAACTCCGTGCTGCTTGGCCAGGGGACCAGAGCCAGCTGCTCAGGGCAGGCTCCCAGGCTGGGGCACCTTTCTCCTTGGAGAGTCAGGGGCTTGGCACTGTGTGCCGGCAGGGTGTGCTGGCGTCCCGTGGCTCCTGCTGGCCGACCTGCTCTGGCCTTGGCGGTGTGGTTTGGCCCTGCAGCCCCTACCAGTTCCGACTAATGGGACCCGGGAAGTGGGACGGGGCCAGAAATGCCATCCTGACCCAGTGGGACCGGACAGTACAGCCGACCGGAACCAGAGCTGTGGGTGAAGCTCAGACACCCAGGCCTTGTACAACTTGCTCAGAATGCTTTTGTTCCCAGTGCTTCTTCTGGCTGCTTTGCTTACATTTTATTAATGAGAAACTTCTTTGGGTCTCAGAGGTCAGCCTGTAAGTTTAACTACAGATATAAATATGCATACATATACATATATACAGTCTCATAGCGTCTCTTTCCCTTCCTGCTGATATAAAAATGACTTTTGGCCCATTTAACTCAAAGTCTAAATAAAAAGGAAAACATTCAGCCTCTCCCTTCCTGGCAAGAATCTGTGCTCAAAGGCTTTTCAGATGTTGAATCGGCAGCTTGGAGATGCTGAGATGAGAAGCTGGGAGGGTGAAGGCGGGCAGCACAGATTTGCAGACTGTACAGTTTAATAAACTTCTAAAAGTATTTTACCACAGGGAGAATTGACATCATAACAATGTTGAATCATCCACTCCATGACTCATCTCTCCATTTATTTAGATCTTTAATCTCTCTTGGGGTGTTTTGTAGCTTTTAGTGCACAGGTTTTACCTATCTTATGTTAGATTGATCCTGCTTCACATTTTTGTGTCTTATTATAAACAGTACTTTAACTTTTCTCAATTTTCTATTAAACTGTGTATTGCTAATGTATAGGAATGTGATCATTTGTTCTAATAACATTTTCGTAGATTCTGTAATACTTTCTACCTAGATGATCATGTTATCTAAAAATAAAGATAACTTTGTGTCTCCCATTCCAATTCAGATGTCTTTTATTTCTTTTTCTTGCCTTATTGCACTGAAACTCTAGTATAATGTTGAATAGTAGTGGTGAGATCAGACATCCCTGCCTTGCTTCTCATCCTAGGAATAAAGCATTGAGCCTTTCTCCACTAAGTGTGCAGCTGTAGATACATCGTAAGTGAACTTTGTTATGTTAAGGAAGTTTCCTCCTATCCCTTGTTAGCTGACAGCTTTTATCAGGAATGGATGTTGGCTTTTGTCAGATGCCTTTTCTGCATCTACTGAGATGATCACAAGGTTTAAAATTTTTAGTTTATTAATATGGTGAATTACATTGACTACTAAGCCAACCTTTCATCCCTGAAATCCCCAAACCCTCCTTGGAGTAAAAACAGTGGTTGGAGCCATGAACCTGACAAAGAAGACCTCACCGAGCATGGAGTTGGGGACAGGGACGACCGCCACCACTTCTTGCTGTCCTTTGCAGACCCCACTGGAAGAGACCTATTTAACTTCAGCAGAGGGAGGTTTCTGCCTCCCCCAGCAGCAGCCCAGCTGATGAGAAGCTCAACACAGCCCATGAGCAGCCACCACATGTAGGACTTCCACATTCCTCCAATGGGCAGTTTGCTTAGAGCAGCCCCAACTTCCCCTTCCCTCTCACTTGTTCTCTGGACTGACCTATGGACGTGCCCATGGACACACCCCATGGACGTGCCCATGGACTCACCCATGAACTTGCCCATGGACTTGCCCATGGACACACCCATAAACTTACCTGTGGGCTTTCCCATGCACTTGCCTATGGCTTTGCTACAGTTTGCTTGTCCCAAATTACAGTTCTCTTGCTATTCCCAGATAAACCTGTTTTGCTGGTGAAATAACTGGCTATTTTACTTTTAAGTTCAACAGAGCCATAGACATGGATGAAATCAGCCAGAGAGAGGATGCAGTAGACTCAAAAGAAAGTCCTTACTAGAGAACCCTAGTTGGGAAAGTAGAAGCTGTCAATCTAAGAAATAAAATAGCCTGTTATTTTACTGGCAAAGTCAGTTTACTTGGGAATAGCAGAGGAACTGCAATTCGAGACAGGCAAACTACAGCAAACCACAGGTAAGTCCGAAAAGATGAAGGGAGGTCAGCCCATATTAGGCATCAGGGAAACGGGAGGGTTGTTTTGAACAGAAGTTCACCAGAGAAGAACGAGGGTTGAGGTTGGGGTGGTTGCTCCTTGGCGGCAGGAGGTGGCTGGCACCTGGTGGCTGAGCAGCCGCCAATCTTCCTTTTTATCTTAAAAGCAGGAGATGTATTCCTAGTGAGCAGTGCCCTACAGGGTCAGGATAATTCCATCTCCCTTCTTCTACAGGCTACTTGGCTGCAGATAGATCACCCTCAGGGCCTCCCAACAGTCTTCAATGGGCTCCCTTTACTCTTTTTCACAAAAGAAACTAAAAGAAATAAATAGGAAGGTAGGAGAGGAAAGCAGGAGAGTAACAGGCTGGAATACAGGAAGGGCATTTCTGGGAATTAGCAAGCATCACTAACCGCTCATTAGCCCCACGATTCCAAAGCCCCCGGGGAGAATCACAAGAAGGAACAGTCCAGAAAACTTTGATGACCAACACTGGGGACACTGCTGTCAGGTGTTTGAGGCATGTAAAGATACAATATTATGAGTGCCCTACGAGTGGGAACAGACACAGGTTAATGGGTCAAAAGAAATGGTCCAGGAAAACATGTCATGAGAGGAAATAAAATGAGTCCCTCCAGAGAGACCTCTGTGTGTAAAGTTCTGGAGGTAAGAAAAAGCCAGGCACGTTCCTTTTGAAAAAATGGTGGAAATCCTTTATGACTTCATGGAGGGCTGGAGGAAAGGCAAAGGGTGATTCTGGAGAGGAAAGCAGGGCCCTCCGGTGGCAAGGCCCGGCAGGTCTCTGGGGTGAGCTGGAGCCCCGAAACAGAGAGCAAGCCCCTCAGTAACTCCCCAGGTCCGAGGCAGCCTCTGGATTGGGCATCCTGGCCATATTTACTGCCTTATGGAGATGTTACCACAAGCTGGCACATAATACTTTGATAATCAACAAAGACGTACCTGGATGCGGTCATAGCATGGCTTTTAGTTAAAAAATGTTTAAGCCCAAGGAATTGGTAGTGGAAATTTCCAGGCACTTAAAGTTTACCTGTGGCACTGAACCGCGGTGCCCCAGGCTCCTTCAGCTGTGCTCTGCTCACTGTGATAAGGTGTGGCCCCACTGCTTGCCTTTTCTCACCCTTGTAAAAGACGTACAAGCAGAGCCCTGACATCTCCCTTGTCAATCACCCTGAGCTCCTGCCCAACCACACTATGGAGGAGCTCGGCGCCCATGAAGGGACTGACGGAATTGCAGTCCTGCCTGATGGAAGCAGCCAGCCGCAGGGGCCGTCAGGGACCGGCCAGCCTCTCAGCCGTCCCAACACCAGGCGGGCTGCACCTGAGGGTGGCTCTTGCTCCTTGGAGGTGACGGCCCACAAAGCTTAAAACTTTACAATCTGTATAATTTCTCTCCCTTTAGTTATTTGTAAATACTTGTCATCAAGTTCTGAAGATAAAGACATCCATGGAAATCGGAGAAGGCCAGTCCACAGACACTCAGATTCGCCCCGACCGCCCCCCAGGCACACGCAGATCCGGGTGCGGATTGCCACCTTAAAGCGAGTAAGTTAATCCTGTTGGCGACCTCTGATATGGTCCCGCTGTTCCCTACAAGTCAACCTAGTTCTATGAAGTGTCAGCAAGGAACTCTTCTTTTTCTGTGGGAAGACAAAGGTTGCCTGTCAGAGTTCCTCTGTGATGGCAGGTCCCCCACCCGCTGCACAGCCCTTTCTCCCACACCTGCTCCACCCGGATCCAAGCAACTGCACCCCCAGCCCTCCACTTTTCTTATTGAAACAGCCGTTCTCTCTGACTTCTCCACCCAGCATCCTCTACCTACCATCTAGTCAACAAAGGATCCTCCTTGGAAAGGGAGGCCAAGGGCAGCCTTGGGTGTTAACAAGGCCACAGAAAGAATCTTGTAACTAAGAGACACAGTGTAGGATGAGGGGAAAGGAAGTCACTGCTCCCTTTAGAACCTAGAGCCAAGAAGACCATGGTTAGGCGCTTGGATTTTGTTCTAAAATTTGGGGGGTTTTCTCTACATTCCTTTTCTGGATGCATTATAATTCTGGCCCTCTGTTTATCTCAAAACTCAGCATGTGCAGATGAACAGGTTTTGCATTTCTTTTTAATATCTGGTTGCGACAGAGTCTGTTGTTGATCGTATTTGCTGTTTCATCCGTATGTACCATAGTATTCTTTAGTTTTGTAAATACGTTACGCGCAACAAAATGCAATTGGTCTAAAATATTTGTGATACTCAAAAAACCTTAATGGAAAACCAATGGGATGTTTTAAGCAGCAAAATGGTATAAGGTAAATTAACCATATAAGAAAACAATCTGGATACAGGGTGGAGAATTTGTTCTAAGTAGGTAAGACTGGAAACAAGAAGATTGGTTAGAAGGCCATTGCAATAATCCAAGTCTGCTTTTAACAATTCAGAAGTTGTAATAATTCCAATAAAGGTGTGGCTCAAGTGTTCCTTTATTTTACCTTTAAAAGGAGAGTTTCGTGAACATTTAATACTATAAACAAAATAGTAAGAGAAATTTAAACTATTGCACAATACAAAATATTTTAAAATACTTTGCAAGCAGACACGTTCCTATGACTAAAGTGCTAGTTATAAACAATAGCTATTTTTGAAAGTGTATTTTGAAATACTTCAATTGGGCAACTATTTGTCCAGTAGTACAAATATGTGCAATACTTGGCATTCAATACATACTCAATAAATATTTACTAAATAAATAGACATATTCATCATTTCTTTAAAAATAGTCCCTCATTCATATGTTGTCAGTTGACTGGTTTTACCCCCACCCAAGTTTCTATGAATTAAGTCTACTATCTATGAAATAGTCTCCAAGAATAAAGTATGAACACAGTACTAGCATGATTTTAGGATATTTGAAAACAGAACAAATTATTCTTGATTTATAGTTGAACTATGTAATTTTAGATCACATGAAATACAGTACAATTACAAGTTATAGATGCGTCAGTCTGCAGAAAAGAAAGCCAGCAAAAATTTAGGTTGTTTGTTTCCTTAAACTTGGTTCATACTGATGCTGTGTGATTAATGGGATTTGATGGGCTTGGTAAAACATAATGAAAACCTTCTTGCTAGTGATGCCGGGGTTCTTGTTTGCAGAGTTGAAGAATGAACTTTGCAAACACTCCAAGTAGCAGGGTAAGTGAGAGGCTTTTACTTAGAGATAAAGTAAGAGGAAAGAGCTCCTGACTCATGCTGGGAGGGGACAAGAATCTGGGGTGGTGTGTTGTCTAGGGGATTTATAGGCGGTTGAGAGACAAAGGGCTAGGGATGCAGTCCTGCTAAGTGGTCCCCAAATGTTTATTTTTGAAGAGACACTAAGTTTCTTACCATTCCTCCTAGTTATTCTGCAAAGTTAACACAAGAAATTCACTACTTTGATTCCTTCTTAGGATAACAGCACGTTGGTCTGGGAGCATATCGATCGAGACCGCCTGCCTTATTCCCAAGGTGGGCTGAGTGACTGGCTGTTTGTTAAAGAGTATATTAGGAAACTTACTTTTGACTAATTGGTTTTCAAAATGCAATCTTATCTTTAAGATGGAATTCTTCCTGTCTTTACTATACTGTTTATGACTAATACCCAATACTACTCAGTCTTTGCCTTAAATTCTTCAAAACTAGCTGGACTATATCAATGATCCTTAGGCATCCTAGTCGCTTAAGAGACTGTTACACTCAAAATTGACCCTGAATACGATAATAATTTAGCAACTAGTACATGCAGAGAGCCTTGTGCTAGGAAGGAAAAAATAGCTAGATCCTGCCTTCCAAGAATTTATTCTCCTAACGAGTTCATACAAGCAAAAAATCTAGAGTAGCTGAGGATGGTCATGGCCATACGATGGCCCATCTCCCAGGACCTCCTCACCACGTGATCTTAAACAACTGCAAATAAATAGTAATTTCTATACCCGAACATGCCCTCGGTGTAACCTGAGACACAGAATGCCACGCCTGCCAAAGAAGTGAGTTAAAGAGAAAGATGAGTGTGCAATCCCTCACTCTGCCACCGCACCTCATCCAAGAGGAGACACGATGGAGGCGGGCCAAGAAAAGCTGCCTGCGGGGAGGGAGGGCTAAGCTGGGCTGATGAAAGTCTCCATATGTCTGAAAACGCCTGGAAAGCACTGAGGAGTCAGTTTGACTATTTGTAGCATGGGATGGCATTTTGAGTACTAGAAATGTGAAGAAAGGAGGCACCATTAGAAGGACTGGTGCAATTTAAAAGGGTAGACTACATTTAATGAGACAGCCTTTGAAATAATAGCTCTAAGGGAGAAAAAAGAAGAAAGGAAAAACGCGCTTTGGAATTTTGGTGGTGAAGGGCAAAAGTAAAAAAGAAAGAAAAAAAGGAAAAGAAGAAAAGAAGGAAGATAAAAATTTAGTCTGGAAAGACAAAAAGAAACACACAATTAGTGGACTCATAACCCCTACAGCATCATTAAAACACACAAACCAAAGAAAAATGCCTGAACTTTTCTGTTCCTTCAGAAGAATGCACAATTATATGAGGGATCTAATAAAGCATCCCAGTATCATAAAAGTAAAGGTGCTTTTGCTGTATCTAGGTAGCTGATAGATTGGGAGGGAGGGAAGGCAGCAGATGGCAATCAGTGCTTTCCCGGAGCCCCTCTGGGAGAGGTCTGTTTGAGTCATTGGCCAGAACTGATATTGCACAGCGACTTCTAAGTACAAGGGCATCTGAAAAAATATCTTTCCAACCTACAGTGCGAGGTAGAGAGGGGAAAGGGAGCTTGAGGGCTTTTGGAGTGCGGACAGGGTGTTCCCATCCCTCACGCATCTGTCAAGCTTGATTAGCAAGAACTCAGCTGGATATAAAATAAAATCATCAGCTGAAAATCACACTCCCTTAGACTTCTGAAGCCATTGTCTCTTGCCTCCAGCTTCAGTATTACTGTTAAAAGTCCATTGTCATTTCTAGTATCTGACCTTCATGCATGACTGTACTTCTCAGTTCCTATGCCCTGACCACCTCATGTGTCCATGTATGTTAGTTTCCCCAATAGTTTTTCAGAGTTAATTTATGCAAATATGAGAAAATTAAAATGTACTTTCTTATTTTTCCCTTTTCTTTATACAAAGTACAGCATAGTATGCACACTGTTATGTTCTTGCTTTTCCATATAATAATGTACCTTGGTAGTCAGTCTGTAGGGAGCTTTCCTGTTCTTCAGAACGCAAGTTTTTCAGTTGTACAGACACGGTGTTAGATTATGCACCGATCTCCTACTGAGGGACATTTTGTTTCTGTGTTCTGCTGTTTTGCTTCAATGAGGAATCTTGTGCATGAGTCATTTTACATATATTCAACTATATTTGTAGGGCCAAATGTTTTATTTAGAAATACAAATCAGGTGTTGTGCAAAGCTATGACCCTTCAGAACGCTGACATGTCTGGCATGTGTTTTTGCTTTGTGTTGATTTTTCATAAATCTGGAGCTGGACCAACCTATCTTGAACCCATTTGCTGAGTGATATGTGTGAGCTTGTGTTTGTTGGTAACTTGGGTTCCCGGATACAGAAGTGAAATGAGAGTATAGCAGCAAGGACCACTCAGGCAGCCGCTCCCAGAGAGGAGGGGGGATGGGAAGACAAGGGCCCTGACGCCCAGCATTCGGTGCCCCCATGGTGTTGGGCTCATGGCCCACTTTGGGGCATCTCTACAGTCATTCTAACAGTGTGCTGTTATTTTATTATATGCTCATTCTATTACCATGCATTGTCCAGACCATGGAAATAAAAGCTTTTGTCTGCATGACATGAAGTTCCTATTGCCAGTTGCAGGGAGAATAGGTCTCTCAGGAAGCAGTTGAGGTGGGTGATGGTGGCTGGTCTCTGGAGGCAGCCAGTCCTGGACTGTAAAGTTAGCTTCTGCTCTCTGCTGGAAGCAGAGGAACTGGGGAGGAACTCTGGTCTGATTTGGGCATTTGGGCTTTAAAAGAAATAATTCTAGTGTCAACTGTAGCTTATCCTTTATGTTGTCCTGTTAACTCCAAGTTTTTGTGACTTTATAGCATTGATTAGTAATGAAGGAATGCAAGTTCCTTATTTATTTAATGAGTATTAAATATCATTGCATCTTCAATGTCAGCAAAAATCATTAAGGTCTGACCATACCCAGTATAGATAGGATTAAGCACGGAGAAGCCTTCTCCTCCAAGGGAACACAAATACGAAGATTTCAGATAGCAAGTTATCAGTAACTAGTAAAGTTGAAAATATGCACAGCCTATAACTTAGCCACTGCCCAGCGAGGCATGCATACTGGAGAAACTCCTGCATAGGGGCCTGTGGGGACAAATAGCACATATGGCAGCATTGTTTGTAAGAGAAAAAATGGAAAGAATATAAGTATTATTCATCAGTGGAGAAGAACTAAGTGAATTATAATGTAGTTATGTAAAGGAATTCTCTAAATGATGAAGAGAAATGAAATAAAGTTGCTCAGGCTTAGAAAACATGGGTCTCAGAGAGAGAACCTTGAGCAAAACAGCAAATGGCACAAGAATGTCTATGGAATGATACACTTATAATACTATGTAATGTTCTGAGTCATGGATACACAGCAGAAGAATAAAGAAATGTGTGAGAAAGACAAACAATAAACCCAAGAGACTGGTTATCTTTGGCAGGCACAGAAGGGATAAAAATCCCTCCCACAGAAAGGGGTAAAACCCGGGAGGGCACAAAGTAGGCACCCACTGGCAAGGGTGTAGGAGTGTACTCCTATACTCCTGTGTACCTCACACATTCTGTGATGTGTTTATAGATGAACAGTGTGAAATGACATCTCCATCTCTGCAGATTTCAGGAGAAGCTGCCGCACAAGGAGGGTACACACGAGCTCAGCACGAAGAGCCATTCGCTCACAAAGGTCTTCAGCAATAGAACGTCAGCAAGATGAAAAGGCCAGAGCAGAAGAAACAGATAGTTTTTTATCTGGACCTATGTGAGGTAGAAACCTAGGAAACTATTAGAAGTAGATGCATCTGCCTTAGTGAGATCCCCAAGTACCTTGTAAAGACATTATAGTTTAAGCAGCTCTGTAGGCTTAAAACGTTTTGCTCAGCAATCCTCTTGTTAGGTATTTAGCCTGAGAATATGACTAGGTGCATGTGGAAGAGAGACACATAGGCTCACAACAGCGTTTTCATAATAGATAAACTCAGGGAATCTAAGGGCCACTCGTGCAAGGTGGGCCTGATGCTGCACGACCATCTGTGGCTGCACCCATCCCCTGGGGGACTCGGCGCCCTGCACACCTGAGCACCACTTGCCAGCCTCTGGTGTGAGCTGGTGCCAAGGAGGTGCTGGCTCCTAGACCGGCAGTTGCTGTAGGAACCTCAGGGTGTGCTGGGCACAGAAGGATGTCTGATAGTTCCTGGGAGAGAAACAGACCATCACCCAAGGGCTCAGCAGTCTGTTACAAGAGGTGTGGTGTGAATGGATGCTTTGTTCCCCTGTAGGTTGCCAGGTACAAGCCTTCTGTTGAGATCATAATTAACTAAAGGGATAGAGGGGGTACAGTGGGAGAACTGTCCACAGCCTAGTCCAAAATCAGTGTAGCAGCTTGTCTTTTACTTTTTAGAGAAAAGTGTTACTTTTTTTGCTGCTTGGTCATTGATCGTCACTTCTGTTGTGTCTTTTATTCTGGCTCTAGAGTTGCCCCACTGACTAGACAGAGAGAGCCTTTTATCATGACCAAACTCAGCTTGGGGAATTTCAGGAAAATGATGCTTCTAAATATCTTATTTAAAATTGTGGGTTGTCCTTCACCCTCTACTGCAGAGCTCACCCTCTGCTTTGCTCACTCCGTGGCCCTCATGCCCATCAACTATACTTGTCCGTTCTGCCTCAGTGTTTGTTTATCTGCCAGCTCCCCTGGAAAGCCAGCTCCGCAGGGGCAGGTGTACTGCCCATCTCGTCCACGGCTGTGCCTGCAGCACTGAGCAGGTGTCTGGCTCTCCTGTTTTGAGTCATACATACCTATATAGAAAAAATCTCAGGGACCATTCACTAGACTTCTTGGGGGAGAACAGTGATTTACTTCATCATCGAGGGTCTCATTGCCTCTTGACTTCATCTTCCTGCTGATTAATTAATTAATCTCCCTGCTGATAGCTGAGGTTGTAAGCAGAGGTAAGTTATCCAGTTCTACATCAAGCCAGAAAGAGAGCAACGGACAGGACTGTCTCAGAGGCCCCACTAGGTCCATGCGAGCCAGCACACACACAAGTGGGAAGACCAGGGGGAAACGGGACCCCGAGCAATCCAGGCACAGGGAACAGTGTGCTAGGATCCAGGACCTGCCGTGGCAAATAAGTCCAAGCCAGAACAAGAGCATACACTCCACGAGGTCAGAGGCTCCTTCCGTTTTGTTCAGCCGGGCACAGCGATATGCCAGAAACAGTGCCGAACACATAGAAACAAAGATCCATTAAATAGAAGTCCATCAGCCAAATGGGATTCACGCAGTCATTAGATGTGCTGCTACAGACACAAAGGTTCTCAAATGCTGGGAGGCGAGAAGTCGGGTGAGAGTCACACCTGGAGGGCGAGTCCACTTCTCTTTGTGTGCATATATGTGTATAAATGCCTGGAAATACCAAAATGTCAACAGCAGTTACAGTCACCTCTGATGGCAGGGTCAGGGATAATTTTGACCTCTTTTTAGTTACCCGTACTTGCTAATTTGCTGGGGGCGTGTGTGTAAGCATATGATGTTGTCATGGTAGACACATTCCTTCATTGCCCTGGACCTCAGAATATGAGGTTCTTGCTTCATTTCAGACTCTCACGAGTCCCTGGGGTTTCGGCTGGCAGAGTGCTGAGGGAGGAGTGACAGCGGCTTGCATTTCCCAGCCTCCTCCTTAGAGCACTTGGGACAGCCTGCCGGGACACCCGCTGAGCAGACTGTGGCCCCCAGGACAGCACCTCAGGGTAGAGGAAGGTGAGGACGGGGAGCAGCTGGAGGGTGGCCCAGAACCCTGAGGAGCGTGACCGGACCCCACATACCTCTCACTGTGCTATTGAATGATTTGGCTTTGTTAAGTGGGCTGCTTTTAAATATTAAACAAAGACGTTGTAAACAAGGTTTGCAACAAAGTCCATGAGAAGTTGGCATCCTGCGAGGGGAAGAGGAGTCTAGGATCTGAATAGTGAGGCATTTTATCCAGTTAGTGCCGCTCATTAAATTACCTCCCGAGTGGTTAAAGCCACTGCTAACCACACAGACGGACCCTCTTAGCTTCTCCCCAGTGAAGCAGCACGGACTGGCCAGCTCCTTGGCAGGACACCATGGCTAAGAAGGTGGCAGTGATTGGAGCTGGGGTTAGCGGCCTGGCCTCCCTGAAGTGCTGTGTGGACGAGGGACTGGAGCCCACCTGCTTCGAGAGGACGGGAGACATTGGTGGCCTGTGGAGGTTCACGGTAAGTCACAACTTCTTGCTCCTGGAACAGACCCTGGGGCCGTTGCAGGGTGGACTGTGGCTGCCAGTGGCTTTACTGGAAGGTCCTATGGCTTATTCCATGCAGCTCTACAGGGGCTGAAGGAATCGCTGGCATCCCTCCCAGACCACCGCAGCCTAACCCACACAGGCAGGTAGCGCACCTTCTCTTGCGCCCGGCCACTGTCCTGCAGCCTGTGTTCTTGCCAGTCTCAGGGCAGCTGCTACTGAAGAGCATTATATAAAGCAGAAGGGTCTGGAGCCTTTTCCAAATACCACTTCTGTTCCATCATGGAGCAAATGCTTTCTCAGAGAGTGTGTTCTTATTACCAGTGACCTTAGTTTTCTCTGACAGATAAACTGTGTGTGCTTGCTTGGCTTCACTGATGATACTGTAGTCTGACTGATGGGAAACTAAATATATTTTTTAATAGATTCTATTTATTAGTTTCATTCTATTAGCCAAACCCAAATACTGGTAATGCGATCCACCCTTCAGCATTTATATAAGAATTAGAATGACACATAGACAACTAAAAGATGTATAATCATTCTTTCCCACAAGCTTTTCAGTAAGAGCCCGCTTGCCCCCTCCCACAAGTTACAGATGCCCCTGTGTCTAGTGTTCTCAGCTGCAAAATGTGGACAATAACAGGAAAGAGTAATTATCTCACGCTGCTGTTTGAAGATTAAGGGACATAATTCATGTAAAGTTAGAACCGAAATATCTGCATTTACAGTTACAGACAAGGAAATAGAAACTGGAGGGGTTAAGGACTGAGTCACAGTCACACAGCCAGAGGAACTGGCATCCGGACGGACCCCAGTCCCGAGGACTCCTCAGTGGCTACGCCCTACTTACAACCAGGCCCTAACTTGCATTCCTGCCCCAAAAGACCGAACAAAACTTCCAAACTTCCAGCTCAGAACACAGAGCGACAGCTTCAGGATTAGTATCAGGTACATCTAAGTGAGGGATTCAAACAGGTGGGGCCCTTCCAGGCAGGAGCTGAAGGTCTGTGTGCAGGAAAAGCAGACGTGACATCAGTAAAGGCCACCCATGGGGTCCCCACAAGCCACCAATAGGGGTGGCAAGGACTCCTGGCATACGCACTTGCCAGTTTGAATTGAATTTCATCTGATAAGGGTTTTTTAACCCTGGGTGTCTCCGATGTATAGAAGACATACCTGGACAGGTTCCTAAAAATACTTGAACACCAGCTCAGACTTACTGAATCATAATCTTCTGAGGAGGAAAATCTATTTTTAACAAGAGTCCCAAATGATGTGATGAGACAAATTTGGCACACAGATCATATAAATACCAGATAAAAATCCATTCATCCAACTATCCAAACACCCTCAGAGCTAATGGTGGAGACACTGATTCTTACACAGGACAGACAACTGCAGACAGAAACTGGGTAACAGCTGAATCGACTCATTTCTTACTAACAGCTGGTCGTCCTGCCTTACCCCAAGATCTGGTATTTCTGTCTACTCTAGGTTCACATATAGATTCCATGTGGTATTCTTTTACTCCAGGTATATATTTTTTAACCTAAGATAGAAATGTCAAATTGTAACAAATTTCTATTTAATAATACATTTGTCACTGTTTCATTTTATTACCCAAGTTGGGATTTAATACTGAAGTGCCCAGTGTCCCTTATTTGATTATCTTTCATTTGGCAGCTGAAGTGGTGAGAATTATTTCAGTGATCTGTCAAAAATATGATCCAGTGAATTCCAAGGTTTCCTTCTGTCCCAAAATATTTTTTTCTGCTATCCTATTCCTGTTACCTAAAATTTCAGAATTAGAAATACCTTACTGTGAGTTGAAAAGAAAACTTAGATTAAAATTTACATTAGTAAGATACATTTTATGCCTCATTAGATATAAAACAGTTAAGCATATGACTCCCTGAAACCTGTAACAATTTCACATTTCAAACCCCTTTTAAAACTATATCCAATAGAGAAACAGAGAAATGCAAAGTTGTCTTTCCCCACAGAAGACAAAGAATCTCCTTGCAGGATGAAGTATAGGACATGCAGAATTTCACAGGCTGTCATGGGTCCCCGGGAGGGTCTCGGCTACCCAGAAACTGCACTGCCCAAGATGGGGAGCCCCCCCCCCAGGGTGCAAGGGCTGCTGGAGGCCACACCTTGCCCCCGAGCTGCACCCCTCCCCTGCTCTGCCATTGAATTTCTATATTTACACCAGAATCTTCCGAATATCACTTAACACATTTAGCGTTGAGGAGTTGAAAGAAAATGTGAGAATCCTTGTTCCTCCCCAAAGGGGAAGGTGCTGAGCCCTCCCAGAAGCCCTACATCTCCCCCTAGCGGCATCTCTGGAAAATGGCGGGTGGGGGGAGTAATCCTATTTTTTGCGCTTTCCTGAAATGGAAAGCACTTGCCCTTCACCATCTCGCTTTTACTCACAACACCCCTGGGAAGTAGGGATCTTATTGTCCTCATCTGCATATGAAACGAAATAAACAAGTTGCTGAGGACAGAGGGTGGAAACAGCACAAAAACTGATTTTTTAAAATCCTGTTTCTAGGAATTCACATTTGTGCTTATTAAACATTATTTGTTTTTATCCTTGGCCAAGAAATGTTTATTTGAAATTTCAATCCCCTGTCAAGTTTTCTATGCCTCTGTGCTTTGGATACACACAAATTTGATCAAATTGTATTTGTCTTCACCAAAATTACTGATTTAAACGCTGATGATACAAAAATGAAAATGTGCTTGTTTTTGTCTTGACAATAAGAGAACAGGCACGTGGAGATGGAGAAAGCAGAGCAGAGGGCATGTGTGGAAGCTTGAGACAGGTTCCAGCAGAGGACAGGAAGCCACTTGACATGCCTGGGTGGGGTGCAGGTGGTGGGTGTGGCTCCGGAGAGGGCCAGCCTCTCCTCACAAGGACCTCCTGCGCCTGCCCGTGAGTGTGCACCCTTTACCCTAACAACAGTGAAGACAGTGGGCAGTATCTGAACCGGGGAGTCCAGTGGAGGGCTCTGTCAATGATCAGGTGAAAGTTTTAGGGAAGAAAGAGCCTAATGGGGAGATGGCAGAACACAGGACCCTCAGATAAAGATGGTGGTTCCCAACGTGCACTGTGCATGGAATCACTTCCAAAACCCAGGTGTCTGCGCACAAGCCAGACCTGCTCAGACTTTGTATCTCAAAGCTCCCCTCCTTCTACAGTCCACTGGTTGGCACACATGGGAACCATAATTTTGCCTCTAACTGCAAGGTAAAGAAGTAAAAAGAGTCCAATTTCAAGCAATGGAGCAGATAGATATAAGGTCCACCTGAAAGAGGGAAAATAGGAAATGATAGAATGTTTTTAAAGAATACAATTTATTATTTCCACCCACTTAGAGTAACTATAGCCATAAGAATAAAACATCTATCAGTAGAAGTCAATATAATGTTTCCTAATGCAAAACACTAATTTATAAGTTTTTGTAATTCACATTTGTAATAAGTGAATCTGTTTTTGGCGTCTGAGCTTGTTTCCTCTTATAGATTAAATATTACCCTTATAAACTTCGTTTTTACAGCCTTTTCACTTTTATAGAGTCAACGGCTTCAGTCCAGCCCATGATCAAAAGGTCGGAACCAGCTCAGTTTTGCTGTGTAGTGTTCTGACATCCAGAAAATTCTGTATTAGGAAAACCCTTTGTCATATGATCATCAATCTAAACTAAGACAATTGAAGCAAATTCTATCTTCTAGGAAATTCAGATGATTTCTCTGTATTTGTGCTTAAATATCATTTGTGGGCAGTGCTTGTATTTTAAGTGAATACGTGAGTTAAATCGGTCTGAAAGCTGTATCTTCCTGTCCTTGTCTTTCTTGGTTGAGAGCAAAGTTTCTCACCTTAATCTGTCTCCACATTCCCATCCTCATGCCCAAATGCATTTTAACTCGGTATAACAATGGGCTTCATGGGGATGGATACTACGGGCCCTGTTCGTACCTTATCCCTAACGCCAGACTCAGGGCCTGGGCAGGAGAGACAGTTGTTACATATTGCTTCATAGTAAGTCATCTTCCCTGGTCAACCCTGGGCAAACGCAACTCCACCCAGAAGACACGTACTTCAGCCCACAGAGGGAGAGGCACATACAGAGACGCAGCTCCTTTTAACAGCTGTGTGCCAATTAACCCAACAACAAACACTATTACTTGCTCCTCAGAAAAAGAACTGTGATGTCATCATCAATCGCTCACAAATCGCACAAGTAAAATCACACAGGGGAGGCTTGTCTGGCTCTGAACGTGCCATGCACCTAAGCCTCAGAACCAGCTCTTCTCACCCCTCCAGGACCCCTTAAAACGGACCTGACAGGAGCCAAGCCCATCGAAAGCGTTTATTTTGGCCATGGTGTAACTGTCAGCTTCAGATGACCTGTTCCAACCCTACATTTAGTAGGGTTAACTGCTGTGGCTGCAGGCACTTGAGCCAGGCACCGTCTCACGCACTTTATCTTACCTCATTAAAGCCTCATGACCGTTACCTAATGTTGGGATTGTTGATGGACCCATCTTACAGGGGAAATCTCACCCACGACTGTAAGGCCTCTCAAGGCATAGGGTCAGGGTGCCCACCCAGTCGGAATCCCGAGCCCACCATTACCTCTACTCTGTCCTTCATATAAAATCATCAGGCCTTGAAAAATAATTGGAGCCTCTTTGGCTTGTGAAACATTTCCAACTTTGAGAACTTGGTTGGAGAAGAAACTCTGACTTTCAGTCTCACCGAGGACATGGTGTGCAATCATGCTGAAATGCCCAGAAGAGTTTTGCACATCAGTTTGACTGTAGTATCATACAATTTAAGGCAGTGTTTGAAATCAAGACACCATGACATTCAGAGTTCAGATGAGCACATCCCTGTGCATGAGACAGAATTCCCGAGGATTCTAGCACACGCTCCTTGCTCCTTCTGCATCCTATCCCTTTCGTGCGATGAGCAAAAACCACCGGTCTCTAATCACCTGGGCAGCTGGCGTACCCCAATCTTTCACCCTCTGAAATTGTGCCAAAGTTATCATTTGAGCCTTGGTTCTGGGCTAGGAGTGCCCGATGTAGTGCTTGCAGGAAAGTCATTTGTCTCCTGGCCTCCAGGGCCTGAGTGGAGGGTGGATCCCTAAACGAGGGAGGAGGACCTTTACAAACACAGCCCCTTATTTAGCAAGGAGCATGCGTGCCACTCTTAAATGGCACGATCTGAGGACTAAGCTTGGTTTAGCTTTGGTAACTCATATTGGTGCCAATAATCCCAGAATTAGGACAGTGAAACCCAATATACACAAGGAGGCAAAATCCACAGCTTGTCTTTTTTCGCTCTTTGAAATCAAGTGCAGAAAACTCTGTGTGACCGTGAGCATGTTGTACAGCCCATGGTGCCTTTCTTAGGCGTGGCCAGACTTGCAGTCCCGCAGCAGGGGCTCTGGTGCCCATGGGTGGGGTGGACCCTTGGGGTCCCAACCGGTCCCGGCTCAGGCATCCAGAAAGGGATGGGTCCAAATCTGAGTCTGACCCCAGAGACCAGGTTCCTGCCAGGCCACACTGCCTCCTTCAGTGTCCCAAAAGTCTAAGGAGCCTCGACCTAAAGATGGGACAGAGAAGTAACGATTTTCTGTGAGTGATGACGAGAAAGGAGCGTACACAGCCTACTCACTGTACTGGTGGGATGAGAGTCCGCTATTTACTTTTCTTTCCTCTGTGGGAGAGCCTCTAGAGCTGTTAGGTAGGACTGAGGGCCGCCAGGTAATTCCTGAGTTCCCCCAGTCCTCCCCCTCCTGTGCGCCCCAGGGTAGCCATGACCACTGTCTGCGGGACTTGGAGTCTCTGCCTGTGCAGGAGCATCCCCAGGAGGCCTGGGAGGCACAGAGCCCGTCCTAGGAGCCGACCTCAGGGACCTTGATGGGCACCTGTGGCCCCTCCCTGACCTACCGAGAGGCACGTGTAGAGGAGACGATGAATGAGCAAAGGGCACCTCCAGGCCCGCCAAAGCGTCACTACTGGGCGGAGTCAAGCTCAGATCTAAGGCCGTCCCCTTCCTCACCTGGGGCAGGCTTACCTGCGTGAAGTATAAAACGAAGGGGGGACATTAAAATCAAGATGTGAACACTCTCTGCCCCCAAAAGTACCCACTTTAATTGAAATTCTCCCTGCGCTCTCTGACCGGTGTCCCGGAGTTCACTGGCTCCTGATGAGGTGGGAGGCGAGCATCGCCTCCCCAGGGGTCATTTCGGAAGGGGGCTGTTGTCACGATGGCTGGCACTGATTGGCACAGACTGGAGACACCAAGTACCCCGCAGTGTGCCAAGAGCACTGTCCCACCCCCAATCCCTCCAGTGGTGAGAGTCCCCGTGCACGAGGCCGGAAGGGCCTGGGTGGGCGCCTTGGTGAGGCGTGCCCGCTGCGCCTCTCAGTCCCTCTGCCGCAGCACAGGTTCAGGTCTGGGAGGGCGGGAGGCTGTGCACTTTCCTAAGGCATGATGGTCACGTCTTCACTTGATCCTTCAGGAAAACGTTGAAGATGGCCGAGCGAGTATCTATCAGTCTGTCATCACCAACACCAGCAAAGAGATGTCCTGTTTCAGTGACTTTCCAATGCCTGAAGATTTTCCAAACTTCCTGCACAATTCTAAGCTGCTGGAGTATTTCAGGATTTTTGCCAAAAAGTTTGATCTTCTAAAATATATCCAGTTCCAGGTACTGCGCTTGGAGAGGGGGGCATGGTTTCATCTGCTTTAGTTCAGCTCATCTTTAAATAGAGAAGCTCCTCTGACAATGAGAGACACTATCACCCAAATAAAGTGTCCCAGCCAGTCATGTGCTGAAAGAGAACAGCGCGGCAGAGACCCAAACCAACCCCAGAATATTACAGGCTGTATACAGGAGCTAAAGGGGAGACCCACCTGTTAAAATTAAAGGTTTGAAGGATGATGATATTGGTGATGAAACTAATATCTATAACCACTGATATTTAACTAGTATTTAAACTAATATATACAACTACTGATGGCTTGTGGCCTTGAAAGGATGTATGAAAAAATCAAATTGCTGTTTCTTTTTCTTACCTTCTCTGTAGAACAGGATTTCTTAGAAAATGTACTAAACAACCTCACAACTCTCCATTCATCTCAGAAGCCTGTAGACACTATGTTTGCTAATTTTTTGGATGAATTTAACAACACAGGATGGCAGATCATTGTACTGTATAATTATGACTACCTTTCCTGTGCTTCCTAAAATAATCCACAAGAAAAAAACAATATTCTCACAAAACATGCTGTATTGGTGTCAATAGCCTACACGTTGAAAACTAAGAACTATGCTTAGGAAATAAAACTTAAATCCTATCTTTGAATAAATACCTGTTAGGGGAGCTTTTCATTGTTGCTAACACATCTCGTTTTCTCAATAATTTTAGTTTTCGCCCAGTATTATTAATTGTTCATAGCTGGCTTTAGTGGAAATCTGTATTTGTAAGTATCATTACAATGTCCCATTCTGTCTGATGTAGTTTCTCCCCAGATTCCTGGTAGATCCACACCTGGATGACAGATTCTTTATGCCACAAGCTTTTATAAGTGTCCACTCAGCTATCAACCTCCATACCAGATATACTGCCCTCTTACGATATGTAATATCTGTTCTTTTAAAGCTCTGTTAGAGTACAAGGGAGCTCTTTCTCCTTTACTGCATTCTGGAGGTCAGACTAGGGGAAGGAGACTCAGTTCCACTTATTGGTGTCTGAGTTGGTAGAAACTGTAAGATGCTAGGGCTCAACTCAACTTGTAAAAGGCTCTGTTGTGTTTCTAAAAACCTCCCTCATCATCCTGAAGGTGCTGGTCCTGGGACCACATACAAATAGCAAGAATCCAGAGTTAGCTAATACGCTGTTCCAAACTACAAAACCAAAGTCTTCATTCTCAGCTGAAGATACCAGACATCTCAGTTCTCTCACAAGCCTTATACTAATTTTCCATATACATTTTTTTAAATCAGAACAGCTTCAAAAATGGACAACCCAGCATTTAAAAAAATATCTGAAAATTTGAAAAGCATGTATAAGGCCCTCAAGTGTTTGCAAACAAGAGGGGAAGTGTGCCGTTGCTCTGGAAGCTCTGCTTCTCTTGGCATGGTTTCTTAAATACAGCAGACGTACCACCTTTCTGCACACCTTTAGAAATTCACAGACCTACAGACAGTGACCTACATCAAATTTACACCAATGAGCCAATAAATGATTTCATCCAAATGAGATCATGACCCTCACTGCTATAATCTGAATGTACTCTGAACACCACCATTCACAGGGTGCAGACGCTATGCCGGCACCATGCAGGGTGCCTCCTCTGCAAAGCCTTCTCTAACTCAGCCTGCACAGAGGCAGCAGGTCCTTGACAAACATGGACTGTACCGCCACTGGATGGCAGACGTGGTGTCCTTCCATGGCCTGCCCAGACCTTGCCCTCGCTCTCTGGGTCTCACATCCATTCTCAGTCCCCACAGTCTGGTCTCCACGGCTGAGACAGGCTCTGGCACTGAGCAGCACACCCTGGTCACTCCCAAGGAAAGGACAAGGTCTTGCCAAGCAGCCTTTGCTTCAAGCGGCTTGCAGTGCGCTCAGACGGACCCTGAATGGTCACACTCTGTGCCCGGCCCCCCACCTCCCAGGGCTCCACCATGGCCCCGTGTGCCTGAGTATTCTCAGCAGTACCTGCTCTTCCTTCCAGACCACCGTCCTCAGCGTGAGAAGGCGCCCAGATTTCTCATCCTCTGGCCAGTGGGAGGTGGTTGCCGAGAGCCGGGGTGAGGAGCACAGCGCTGTCTTTGATGGTGTTCTGGTCTGCAGCGGCCACCACGTCCTCCCTCACACCCCATGGGAGTCATTTCCAGGTGAGGCCTGCGGGGTCTCAGCTTCTGGAGTAGGTGCTGTGGGAGCGAGAAAGTCCCTCCACCTTTAAGATTCTTCTGGCTGGTCTTGAATTCCACGCACTGGGGCTCCATGGGAATATGAGGCCCCCAGGCAGGCAGACAAGTGGGGCTTACTTGGCTTCCAGAGCTAAGGGGGTCTGGGCTTCAAAGGGGGGCAAGGCCATCCACAGGGGGTGAAGGGCACATGTTTGCTAAGCGAATGTTTGCTGGGCGGCACAGAGTCCATGCGGTGCAGAGGCGAATGTTAAGGAACAGCCTTTGGCAGGTGCCCGCCCGGCCCCGCCCCAGCGCACATCGCACTGCAGCCCCTGTGGCGGCTCACTCCCTCTAAATTCTTTTAGGCAGTTAGTGAGAAGGTCAAAGTTTCTTCCTGAGCGTTTCGTTTCTTAAGAATGACAAGCCTAAAATAACCCACATGCTGAAGAGTCACATTTGGGGGTGTCTGATTTTGCTCCCCTGCAGGGTTCAGTACTTCACATGAAGATTGGACGACAGGTAGAATTAGCTGTGCAGCTGCCCAGGCACGAGGACTCAGGTAGCGCAGGAAAGGTGGAAAGACCCCAACACCGCCTTCTACAGGTCTCTTTGGGTCTTTGTGATACGGGTCATTCAGCTGAACTCCAAAGTCACCAAATCTCTCCAGAATTTGGGAGAATTCTCGCCACACTGGTTCTCTGTTGCAGAAGCCCTCTGAGTCCTGTGCTACCTTGGCCGTGGCCTATCCCGCCGAACACCTGTGACTTTGTTGCATCCTCAGAGCCTTGCCCACAGATAGGGTTATGAGCAAGTCCTGGAAATACGCGCTTCTCCAGGACAGTGATGGACTCGGAGCAGGAGTCGGGGAGAGTCAGGCCAGGGAACCTGCAGCCCCACGTCCTGGTACCTCCAGGTACTCAGAGTGTGTGCTTCCTTCCCAAGGCCTCTGGGCAAACACCTGGTACAGGGCCTCACAGGCCAACCACCTGGAGCTCCTAAGTCCCGATGGCCTTAGAGATCCACAGAGCCCAGAGCAGGCCTAGGGGAAGGAAGGGTTGCCCAGGTGAGCCTGTCATACTGACCAGGAGTGAGGTCTTCTAATCCAGAGCAGTGGTCCTCAAAGAGTCGCCTGTAGTGGTTCCAGACACACGACTTGCTGGGCTCCACCCCTCACATTTCTGAGGATTTGCACTTCTAGCAAGTCCCCAGGCAGGGCTAAGGCTGCAGGCCAAAAACTGCACTCAGAACTAATGACACAAAGGCTCCTTTAAGCGACCTGCTATCAAAGACAAATACGTTAATGAAGTTATGTTTTCCTGGGGAAAGACACAGAGAAGCTTGTCTTCAGAAAGGCCTGTCCAGTAAGGTACTGACTTCCCGTGACCTGGGAAACAACCTGTAACCTCAACGTGCCTGGATTTCAGTTCGTTTTAGTTTTTCTTTGCTTTTGCAAAATTAGAACAATAGATGTTGTTCCAGTTATTACACAACCACAGTAACAGCAGTTCACACTGTGTTCAAGACACCGTTAAAGAGAATGTGCTGCGTGATATCAAAATAAAGTGTGCAGCCCAAAATAGCGGTCAGAAGCCGGCACCTGAGTCTGCCTGTCCATCAGGCTGTGTGCCTGTTCCCTAATGAGCGTGTGAGCCGCAGCCTCTGGAATCAGCCTTCTGGACCCTGCTGCATATACACAGCCTGACCTCTCCTACCCACTTCGTACTTTGCCCAGTGGCCTCGCTGTTGTGAGAGGCGGGGAAGCAGCACAGATGACTGGCACCAGAAAGGAAAAGCGAGTGCGATTTTATTGAAAATAACTTGACATAGTTCAGAGACTTCTATCTTTTCCCCCCAAAGGTATCAAGAGGTTCAAAGGCCAGTATTTCCACAGCCGCCAGTACAAGCACCCAGAGGGGTTTGAGGGGAAGCGCGTCCTGGTGATTGGAATAGGAAACTCAGCCTCAGACATCGCCGTGGAGCTCAGCCGTAAGGCTGCTCAGGTGAGGCGCACCCTACTTACCTAGAGCCGCAGGCAGGGGTGTCCGGGGACCCCCAGTTGTGTGGCCGGGGCTGCATCCGGCAGCCCAGTATGGTGTCAGAGAAAATCCAGAAGCAGAGTTTGCTCCCAGATCTGCCACAGATCAGCCTGAAACCTACAGCCAGTCATTGTACTTCTCTGGGCTACAGTCCCTCCTCTTTTAAATGGGAAGTTGGGACCAGATGACTTGTAGCACAAGAGGCCTTATTTATACCCAGAGAGCTGAATGAGTTGATATGTTCATGTTTGGGCATTCTGGACATTTAGTGTACATCTGGTTTTATTTGACATGTAAATGGTCCTTAGTTACCTAAGGTTGAAACCAAAGACCAAATAGACGGTAGAGTTCCTGGCCAAGACCACAGGCACTCAAGGCCGCCTGGAGCATGAGGCCTTCCAACCACTGTTATCATCACACCTGCTGAGCACCTGAGGGTCAGAGACCAGTGGTACAGGCACAGATAGTGCCGACAGAGGTGTCTGGGGACAGTGGAGACCGAGTCCCTTCTGGGAGGACAGACCCAGGCACAGATGGGGAAATGGCCAGGCCCCCTCCCAGAGCACTCCCTCTGGACAGAGCCTGGGTGGTGCCCTATCGCCCTCACACCAGCTTCCTCCGCCTGGCCACCGTGGCTGCACCGGACCTGGCATGGCCATGTCCAGAGCCGGCAGAGGTGGCTGGTCCTCAGTCCCGCACTTTAGGGCCTTGAGCTGCCCAGCAGCAAATGTGATAACCAGGCACACTGCCACCCCAGAGGGCTAACAAGGGAGGTGCACACAGCCTGTCAGCCACCCAGCAGGCACCCACCTGGGACAGAGCAGGGCACTAACACCAGGAGATTTACTGGACGAGGGAGGTCCTCACCTTCTCTATGAAAAGAAAGGCAAAGGGGGGGAATGCCTGCCGAGCCTGGAAAGAAAGCGACCCACGGAGCTGACTGAGCTGTCCACCAAGGGAGGCTGTGCACCAGACCTCCACACGCTGTGGTTTGGACTTAGAACAGGTGGGGTCCTTACGTGGGTCTTGCCATGTAATAAGCCTGTCTGAGATGCCAGATTCGTTATTAAGAAACTTCCTGGGCTTTATTTGTTTGCCTTAAGGCTCCTTCAACAATCTTTAAAATAGGGTGTCTCTTCAATAGTTATTAGATGAATAACATAAAAGATAGTTATGATAAAGCCCCCTACACAAAGCCCTGTGTCCTCTCAAGCCTTCTGTGAGAGGCTTACCTTTATAGCAGCTGCATGCAAGGGTCACAGCCAGGTGCATCTGCAAAGCCTGAAATCACAGCCTCAACTCCAGAGTCCTGGTGTGCCTGCTTTCCTAATGGAAGTTCTCATTCATAAGCACAGGTGCTACCACAGTCCAAAGGCACCACTCAACATGCTGTAGGATGGTGCTTGCTCCATGCACACACTTACCCACCAAAATCACACCGGCCCTCGGCCTGAGGTGTGGGTTGCAGAGGAAGCAGGCCAAGCCTAAGCCCTCAGGTACTTCACCCTGCTGCACCTGTGGAGCTGGCCGGGCTAGACTCCCTGCAGAGGGGCAGCCACAGCAGAAAGAGCGAATAAAATGCAGCAGCCAAGGTGAAACGTGGATTGGTCCTAAAGCAGAAAGGCAGACAGTAAGTGATGGGATGAGGCATTCACGGACCTATTTGAGCACAGCATCTGATACCCAAAGTTTTGCCAGGTCAACCTAAGGGCGAGGGAAAACCAGGACATAAGTGCATCACCCCGCCCCACCCCAGACCGACAATCCAACCGTGTTTTATGCGGGTGCTGTTGCCCGGGCTAAGGAGCTGGGGCTCTTCCCAAAAATGTATCCAAATCCCAGCTCACTCCAGATGCACAGCACTGGACAGAACTCCTCTCCTCCAGCTAGCAGAGCTTATCACTAGTCGGACAACATGGTAAGTGCTTTCCGTATGTCATCTCACTTAATCTGTGCAATGAACACATGAAGTAGGTGCTGTCATTACCCACTTCTGTGGAGAGAGAAACAGAAGCACAGAGGGGTTGAAATAATTCTCCTAAAGCAACACAGCATGTAAGGGGTGGAGCTAGGATTTAAGTCCAGGTAGTCTGAGCCCCCAGTCCTGGACGAGAGTCCATGATCTCAAATGCCTAAATAAATCTGTTTCCTCTCAAGTGAATCTTATTTAAGTGTTTATCCAGGACAGCCTCATACAAAAGAATGCATAGACTGGTGTGTAAGATTTTGAGGAGCGAGTCAAATATGCTTTTGGACAATGGGGGAGTGACAGGAAACAAGGTAAATATATATTTGAAAAGAGATGTGGATACATTTTGAAAATGAGGGAAGTCTGAGTAAACAGGATGAAGAGCACACTTGCAAGGGGATTCAGATGCCTACTTGAAGAGAATGCAAATTACAGCATGAGTTCAGAGCTTTTAACTTTTAAAGTTCTGAACAATGTTCTTTAAGCATGGGAGGAAGCTGATTCCTAGTCGTGCCCACCTTGGGGGATAAAGACCCAAACGTTCATGCCTATATGCTCATTAGGCTGCAATCAGATGTTTCCTAGGACTATAACTGTTCACCTTCACTGCAAAAGTCGTGTGGGTAAGAGGAGGGGAGCACATCGAACCCCAAGGGTGCACATGGTAGAGACATGCAGACTTTGGGACTGGTGTCAGCACACAGATCCTCTCGTGTCTCCATGACGTTCCCAAGACTTGTAGCCTTCCTGTCTCAGTGTAAACACCACTGGTACCACTTTTATGATTAAGTGCCACAGAGCCATGAAAACTGGAAGACTTCACTTTGAGGTCATCTTTAAAACAGAACATTTCAGCCCATTCTGGGGCCATACACGTGACCTATCACCTGCATGTAGGTTCTTCCCCAAGGGACGAGACCTGATTTAAGTGGCATCCTTCCTGCTTTCCAGGTATTTATCAGCACCAGGCATGGTTCCTGGGTCATGAGCCGCATTTCCGAGGATGGTTATCCCTGGGACATGGTGTTCCACACCCGGTTCAGCTCCATGCTCCGAAATGTCCTGCCACGATCAGCTCTCAAATGGATGATGGAACGACAGATCAATCAATGGTTCAATCATGAAAATTATGGCCTTGACCCTGAAAACAAGTAGAGTCACTTTGCTTTTTACAGCATTCCCACAGCTAGGGAGGGCTGCCAGGGGCACCTCTCTGTGAGGGGCCACATTGCAACACAGCAGTTCAAACTACGACCTAACAGTATGGGGGTCACATAGGTCCTGAGTTTAATTCCTAATCTGTTCTGTGCCTTTAAAGGAGATGAAATAGGAACGTTATGAGTTGCTCTAAGAAGCAAAACTAAGATTATGGGACGAACTTCCTAATACCCAGAGTTGTCCAGCATCAGAAAAGGCTGATTGAAGAGACTGTGGCCTTCCTTTCAGCGGGGTATGGTGGGAGACGTGTCCCCAGTTCTCCACCTGAAAATCCATGCTTGGCTGACTCTGTACACCATAAGGGTTCTTCCCATGGGCAGCTTTTGAGAACATGCTGTCTGCCAAAAAACAAGTCTCTGTTGATCTCAAAGTTAAACATCACCAATCAGATAAACAGAGGCAAACATTATGTATGTTTATTTTTCTTCAGTCGATAACAGGCTCCTTCCCTTTAAAAAAAAAACAAAAGAGCTTTGGAATCTTTCAACAAATGCCATGTGACTTCTGTATTTTGAGATCTGATTCATGTTTTTTTTTTTAATGAGTCTCAAATATACACAAAAAGGGAATTCCAGAAATACAAGCAGACTTTGCTCTGTCACCTGTGCTATCACATACAGGAACGCCATGGACATTTGGGATCAAGAAATATCCCTGAACTTAATTTTATACATTAATTTTCATACTGATGCCTTAATATGTTTCAAAACTAACAGAAATGTAATAAATTTTCCCTTCCTTATTTATGATCAGATGGAGATAAAATGGAACAGCAAGATAATTAAAGGCAGGTAACCTAAAACAATGGTAGAAACACTGACAGGATAACGACCCCAGGAAGTCAGGGTGGACCCTGGGCATGGCATTCCATCTACGCCCGTGGAGCTGCCTCCTTTTTGAAATGTTTTTTAACCACCTGTTTTCCCTTATTTGCTGAAGGTGGAGATTGGTGACATGAAGATGAAGTCAGATAGGAAGGTCTGCTTGTATTTCTAACTGGCCAAGTTAGAAAGTCATGGATATTTGAGAAACCTCCTTATTCTCAGGGCCAGCCCCACACAGTACCGAGAGAGCTCAGACCCCTCGTTAAACCTCCTTCTGAGTGTCCTCTCCCGGGTGTTTCAGGTACCTCATGAAAGAGCCTGTCCTAAATGATGATCTCCCGAGTCGTATCCTCTGCGGAGCCATCCGGGTGAAGCCGCGGGTGACGGAGTTCACAGAGACCTCTGCCATCTTCGCAGACGGGACCACAGAGCACGACATCGAGGTCGTCGTCTTTGCAACAGGATATACTTTCTCCTTTCCCTTCCTCGACCCATCACTTGTTAAAGTGGAGGATAATGTGGTCTCACTGTACAAATACCTGTTTCCCCCTCACCTGGAGAAGCCAACCCTTGCGTGCATTGGTCTCATCCAGCCCCTGGGTTCCATTTTCCCAACCGTTGAACTCCAAGCTCGTTGGGTGACGCGAGTTTTCAAAGGTAAGTGGTGGGGAAGCGAGTAGCTGAGGCGTGCTCCCCGGAGGCACTCATTCAATAGCAAGTGTAGGCGAGGAGGTTGCCGACATCGGCTGCTCTCATGGGATTAACATCCTAGCAAGTTGGCAGAGAATTCACAAAATAACAAATAGAGGGACACAAAATAACAAATGTCTGCCATCACCCCTTTAATTACATCACCCCTTTAAGAACAGGGTGTAGGCAGAGGGATGGGAGCTTATTCTTAGAGGAGGGGCCAGAACACAGGAACCAGGCTGGGTGCGCTGAGAGCTGGAACATGAAGGGTGGACCAGCTCCCCAGTCTGCCTACACACAGAAATCATCCAGGACCCTCAGGGGCCCTGATTAAGTCTGGCCTGAGCAACACGGTCTCCACTTTAGGAAGGTCTCAGCCACAGGACCCAGCGAAAGTTTACAAGCACAGAGCAGACATTGTCTGATAAGGTTTTGGATGGAGTGTTTCAGATTAGAAGGAAGTGGATTTGCAGGAGAAGAGAATGTGGGGTCTCAGAGACCAGCAGGGAGTTTCCTACAACAGTGCCCACTAAAGGGGGGGTGCAGCCCAGGCCAGGCAGAGACAAAGCACAGAGGCGCTGGACACCAGAGACAGGGAGGGGAGAGACTGTGCGACCTACCGAGAGGCGCAATGCAGGGAGACGGGAAACAGGGACGGATGGTGGCTGGCGGCCTTCCGGCAGTGGAAACCGGGTCAGTGCGGCCCGAGTGGGGGCCCTGTGAAGGAGGCGCCAGTCTGAGCAGGAGACCCCAGTGCTGTGCTGGGTCTGGACCCCTTGAACCTGAGGCGAGCCATCTCCAGGGGAACTGACTGTCACGTGGTCTAAAGCTCGGGGACGCTGTGGCTGGGGTGGCACATGCATGAGCACCTCTGTCCACCCCTTTCCCTCTCCCCACTGCCCCACCTCAGCTGGCACCACTCCCCCCTCACCAGGTTACTTCACCAGCCTCTGAACCAGTCTCCCTCCCCACCTTTGAAGTCTCCTCCTTGGAGCCCATTTTCTGAGACCCTGCAGGGGGCTGGAGATTTCCAAAAGGCAGCCTGATCTTGTCACCTCCGGCCAGAATCCGCCTGGTGGCTTCCCATCGCCCTCAGCGAGGCACCATGGCTCAGGCTGGCCTCCCTGGTCCTCGGGTCCCACCAGCTCCAGCTGAGCCTGCGCTCAGGGCAGCCATGAGTGGGCCGCTGGAGTGGCGCCGGAGACCAGCAGGAGGCAGCCCGGCCCGGGAGCCTCGGCGAGCGTCCAGAGCTCAGACGTAGGAATCGGTATTAACCGAACCCGCCTCACATCAGCCTTTTGTTTTCCAGGCTTGTGTGCGTTGCCCTCAGAGAGGACCATGACTGTGGACATAATCAAGAGGAACAGAAACAGAATTGACCTGTAAGAGTGGGGTTTTCGTTCTTTATGAGGAGAAGCTCCCCTCAAAGTATAGGGATCTAGCTGCCCCAAGAACCACCTCGCAGCTTCTTAAAATCGTGAATTCCTGGGCCAGCTTAATCAGACTCTCTGGATGAGCCTGGAAATTTGTATTTTTATGTTCATCCTGGGTGATTCTCGCACATGCTAGTTTAAGAACCAACCGCTTAAAGATAGAAATTTTCCCATCAGAGCATTTTTCCTGGACTTGATTCCATGCCTGCCCACATTAGGTCCCGCTCCCTATCGCTTTAGCCCCCCCACAATCCAGGATGGAGAGGGAACGGGGTCGGGGGCAATGGTGCTGACAGTAGTCTGCGTGTCTTTGGAAAGTCAGAGGGGGTCCCCCTCGGAAGAACGAGACGGCGGTTAGTGTGACCTGAAGGCTCAAAGCTCACTCCTGGTGGGGACGTGGAATGCGTTCAGCAGGGATGGGTCCCCTTGGAGGCCTCACCTCCCACACAGGGCTCACTCCTGCTCAGGTTTTGGCTTCCTGACCCTGGCCGAGCACCTACTGCAGGCCAGCCAGTGCCGGGTACTTTAGAGTCTCAACAACAGATAGTAAGCGTCTCCCTGGGGCGCTGAGCTAGGCTTTCACCTCCTGCCCTCCCTCCCGGCTCTGCAGCACTCCTGACTGTGTGCACTGGCCTGGGGACGAAGCTGCTTACTAAATGCCCGGTGACGATCAGGGCCACGCACCTTGCACACTCCCAGGCCTCTGTGACCCTGTGGCGTGTCTCCCAGCCTCCTCTCCATCTGAGATGGGCCTCCGGATGGGATCAGCAACGCCCCCCACTGGAGATTCGCTCAGACTGGCTGTCTGCTCACTGCTTCCTTCTTCCAACAGCCGCCGAGCGCCTGGGGTTCCTCCACAGCTTAGCCCCTAGAGTAAACCTGCCCTTCTGCTTTTTCCCATAAGGTTTGGGGAGAGCCAGAGCCAGACACTGCAGACCAATTACATCGACTACTTGGACGAGCTCGCCGTAGAGATCGGTGCAAAGCCAGACCTCCTTTCTTTCTTGTTAAAAGATCCCAAACTGGCTGTGAATCTCTGCTTTGGGCCCTGCAACTCCTATCAGTACCGGCTGGTTGGGCCTGGGCGATGGAAGGGGGCCAGGAAGGCCATCCTCACCCAGAAACAAAGGATACTGAAGCCGCTGAAGACGCGGGCTCTGAAGGCCCCCTCCAGTTTCCCAATTTCCCGCCTGTTGAAAATCCTGGGGCTTCTTGCTGTTGCTGTGGCCTTTCTTCTCCAGCTGCAGTGGTTCTGATATTTCAGCACAAAGCTTTTGGCTTTAGTGTTAGTTGGTACCTGTTAAAGAAAAAAAAAGACTAGGAGAAAAATTATTAGATCTAAATTTTAGAGCTGAGAGGAATCGTGTGAGAGGTAACTGTGGAGAATTAGCACAACTGGGTCTGTGTGTAGATCTGAAATCGTGCCATGAGGTTTTTTGTCATTCCACCCTTCCTACAAGTTGACCAGACTCTCTGTAAAGGATAATGACAGGCACTGGCTAAGTGACGCTGCCAGCTTGACTGACACGGGAGAGTCGTGGGGAAAATGGTAGAATTATGCAGAATGAAAAGCTGGAAGAATGCACTCAGACGTTAGGATATGCTCTGACCGCTTGGTGGAGAGCCGCTCAGAAAAACTGGAGAAGAGGATGACGCGGTAGGCTTTGAAGACAGCAGCCTTGCCCACGCAGATTTCTAGGGCCTCATATTGAAAGCTGAGCAAATAGTCATGTCCCTTATATTTTTCCTATATCTTGACAGAAACACTGCTATAAGAATAAAACTGAACATGCCATAATAGCTTTACATATATTTAGTACTTACCATAGACCAGACACTGTTGTGTGCACAGTACATGTACATTTCTTTTCCCATCAGTTCTGTGTGGGCACAGCTATTATGCCCATTTTACAGATGATGAAACCGAGACTCAGAGCAGCCAGGTAACATGCCCGAGACCACGCTGTTGGTCCTGCCACTGGAACCCAGGTTTGCTTGACTCCAGAACTGAAGATCTTAACATTGCCCCTAATATACTCACTTACAAAAACCTCCACTACCATAAAGTACTAATTAGCAGTTTATTTATAATCAAATATATGCTACATTTAGAGGAACTTTAAGTAGAAAACAGCATTCTTCTTGCAAAGATCATCTGATTAGTTTTATTTGTAGTACTTTGTTTCTATTTCAGCTAGACCTAAAAAGTGTTTGAAAGAATTTACAATGAAAGACACCTATACAGTAACATTTAAGATAATCACTGACACATTTTGAAAAACAATGGAGGAGGGTTAATAAAAGCATTATCTTGACTGAGCCCCTACTGAGCACTAACTTTATAAATAACAAGGGCAAAAAGCAAAACAATGTGTAATCATTGCCATCTGGTAAAGCGAAGCATTCCAGTTTGTTAGGAGAGACAGATATTTTCTTAGAACTGAAGTTTTAAAAAAAAACAAGCAATTCAGTGTCGACATACTTTGAGCAACATATAGATAAGCATCTGGTCATGGAACATTCACGCTGCCCTCTGTCCATGACCTGCTCCCTGCTCTCGGAGATGGACTCTGCCATCAGCCCAGTCCCAGGACTTCAAGAGGGAAAAGGTCAGAGATCAAAGACTTAGGCAAA
This sequence comes from Phataginus tricuspis, assembly GCA_029783875.1. Classification (NCBI taxonomy): domain Eukaryota; kingdom Metazoa; phylum Chordata; class Mammalia; order Pholidota; family Manidae; genus Phataginus; species Phataginus tricuspis. Next base: position 29,536,598 of record JAQQAC010002701.1, read on the forward strand.
TTTTTCCCTGTTCCTCCAAAGCCTAGACGTTGTGGACTTCGGCCTGGATTTACCCCTCAAGTGCCGAGAACAATGAGACAGCAGAGCCCCTTATGGTGGGGACTTTCTCTTTAAAGTGATTGAAATGACACCAGCATTTAAATGCAAGATTCTTTTTTCATTGTTTCAACGAATTTGCAGACGATATACATACCTAGTTCTTAGTTGGAAACTCATTACTTTGTGAGTTATTAAAGAGTATTTGCAAGCTACTGTATCAATAATTCTAAAAATGGAATTCATCATGTCTTTATTGCAAAAGTAGGCAAACTACTGGCTGTAGGTCAAATCCAGCCTGCTCTGTATTTCTGCGAGTAATGTTCTGTTCATTTATGGTCTGTGGCTTCTTGTAAGCTACAATGGCAGACTGAGTATACATCAAATACAAAATGGCTCACAAAGCCTGAAATGTTTACTGTCTGGGCCTCTGCAGAAAAAGCCTGCTTTGTAATGAGCAAGGCTTGTCCTGTTTTCATGACTCGCCTGTTCTCATTACCACCAGCCGGGGAGTAATCGGGGTTGTTTATTCCCCCTCCTCTGCGGTGGGAGAGACTGGGACGTAACCCTTGGCTGAGGCTGAATCAGTGAGAGAAGTAGCTCCAATAGGACAAAATTATGATTAAATTTAGTCCTTGAAGATTTAGAAAGAGGGTGATCTCCTGAAATCCTTCTAAACATCCTGCTATCTTTTTAAGACCATAAGCAGTTCATTTCCAGAGTCTGAGGCTGCAAAGGAAGACCCATCGAGTCTCCCCTGCCTGCACACATCCTGGAACGCGTTGCTCTTCAGACAAACCACCGAGGTTGGCTTGTCGTGAACTGTGATCCGCAGACCCACTGAGGGCTCCTCAGGGAGCTCGCAGAAGCATATTCCCGAGTGCAGGGGCAGCAGTGATCCGGACCTGCTAAGGCAGAATCTGCGCTGGAACTGCCAGTCTTGATAAGCTCCGTGGAAGATTCCTGGGAACGTTAAGTTTAGGAGCCCTGTTCTGAGTTCTCTCCAGGAATCTGCCTTCCGAGATCAGCCCTGGCCTTCCCCAGCCTCGGGACAAATTCCTCCTCCTGTCCTGCCACGGTGCTTCCGGCGGCGGTTTGCGATGCCCCCCCGTGAAGGGTTAGCTGGTGACCACCCTCCCCCCACGTGTCCCCCTGTGAGGGTCCCCTTTCCTAATCTTCCGCGTAAATGTCTTTCTCTATATGACAGCCCCTTGGTTTTCCCTACCAAAAGCCAAGTATGTCACATTTGTTCTTTACAGAAAAATAAAGGTATTTTCAAAATTAAATGCTTGGACCATGACATGTAACAAATTCTAAAAACATAAAGATTCTTTTCAGGCTTAACCCAGAAAGAATCGAGCATTCACATTCTCATGAGGAGGCAAACTGGTGTTTCTCCTGGAAGTGGGCTGCTGACCTGCACGCCCAGGATGGGGCTTCCAAATGCTTCCCTGGCGGCACAGTGCGCTCACAGGGATGTGGCTCACCTGCTCCTGCTGCCTTCCCAGGGGGTCACGGATCAGTGAAACTGAACACACAGGCTCCTGAGATTAGACCCTACTTAATCCAGGTCAGATGCCGCAATGAGATGAACATGCAAGGGTTTTATGAAGGAAAATGCCTGTGTGAGGCCCCGGGGGGCACAGAGGCTGATGATGGCTGGTCAGGCAGCAGGGCAAGTTTGAGCCTGCGAGAGCCAGGGAGAAGCCCGAATGGAGGCACCCGTGCTGTGGGGCGGCCTAAGCGTATGCAGCGGGGCCGCAGGGCGTGCTTGAGCAGCCAGAGACGTCCTGCTCTGCCCCGAGCCAGGTGCTGCGTCTCTGCCGTACTGTCCCCAGCGGGAGAGGCTTGTGGAAAGGGGGCCTGGGCGACACTTCAGCTGGGCATGTGGTGAATCACACTCCCTGCAGTGGGAGACCCAAGAAGCTCGTTCTCAGGCACCAGTCATCATGTCGTCTCTGTAACCAACAAAACAGTGGGATCATGGTTTCAGATTAACTCACCTCATTGGTTATCTGTCGCTTCCACAGCCAAATCTAAGACATGGCGCACCTTCTCCTTCCCCCACAGCCTCCAGCTCCTAGTGCAGACTCAGAGGTGTCGGTGAGCACCAGCCAAGGGGCGCTGAGTAGTCCCCCTTCCCGCTGACCCTCTGCTCAGGAAACTCAGGGGCGCTCATCACCTTCTTTGTCACTCTGGAGTCTCCCAGCAGCTGCCACCTGCCTTACCAGCCTGACCTGCCATGGAGAAGCCCCACCTGCTCTCTGCTGACCACTGCCTCATCTTCTGCACGTCCTTCCTGCGATGCCAGACCAAATGCCGTCCGCAACCCAGCTGTCCTCAGGCCCCCCAGCCAAGCCACGCCACCTCTGCCCCTGCCAAACCACTTTGTAGCCGTAGCGTCTACACTCCTGTCTGCCACTGCTCAGTCACTGCTCTGGTCGCCAGGGGCATCACCGCAGCTTTCTGGGACTTCGCTTGCTCACCTGGCCACAGGAGAGGGACCAGATGGTCACCAAAGCCCTCCAGGTGGACTATTCCCGGACCCTGTCACAGTCCCTGTGCTGTCCGTGTTTCCAAGACGGTCAGGTAATATCATGCTCACTGGCACAAAGGTGCCAATTTGTGTCCAGGAGACACTAAATCTGACTCCTGGAAAACAGGGTTTAGGAACCCCTGGCATCTGATGATGTGGTAATAGGAGCTACACGGACCCAAAGAGTTGCTGCGAGTCACGGATCATTCCAGGGAGGGACCGGGCACTCTCTGGTGGGTACGTGGAGGCCCGGAGAAGCCGCCATCCTGGGCTACAGAGCCACGCAGGACCCAGGCGCATGGAAAGCTACTGTAGGGACCGGCCGCTCTGCCCTGTGCATGAGGAATGTGCACCCGACATGTGTACTTTGCACCTGGCTGTCCACCTACGCATGCTGCAGCCGCAGGAAGAGGGGCTTGAGTCAGGGTCACTGAAGAGTCACACTGTTAGGCGTTCCCATCCTTTGAGCGGCTGGCCCATGGAAAGCCACCGGTTCTGTAACAGCATTGGTTCCTCTTGATGTCCAACTATTTGAAGGTCTAGCACTTAAGTAAACTAGGTAAAATAAGAAAAAGCCATTACTTAGTGACTATCACTATGTTTCGGATATTACAAAGAGTTCAGTTTTATTTCAGTGCATTTAATCCTCACAACCCATTTGCTGCATCAAGAAACAGACTCAGAGCGGCTGGACAACTTCCCGAGTTATGCTGCCCTTCGTAGGCCCAGCTGGGTTCACGGCCAGGACTGCCCACCCTGCGCCCGCACTGATGGTTTACAGGGCGATACTGGGAAGCAGGCAGAAGTCCCGGGGAGGCTTGGGAAACCGGGGGTTTGCGCCCCAGCCCCGCAGCCATGTGAGTGCCATGCGGTGCAGGTCAGGAAGTCCTCCAGCCACCAAGCCTTGGGGACGTTTCTTTCTAACCAGCACCCACGGTACGTCAAGAACCTGCTACGTCTGGGCGGACAAGAGTCACGTAGGAGGCCAGTGCATACCTCCAAGCTTTAGCTCACCGAGTTTGCAGCACTTACAAGGCACTTCCACAATTACAGCCTGTGTGCTGGCAAAGCGGGGCGTCTGTCCCACTCCAGACAAGTGCACGGAGGGGCTCCGATGGCTTGCCACGCCCTGCCCACCTCACCCCACCTGCTGCTCTAACCGCGTCAGCATGTGGGCTGCATCAACTACAAACCCCACAGTGAGGAGGGTACCTAAGGGATGTGACGACTGTCAAGTCACTGTTGCAGGCTTTCTGGCAAAGTTGTCAGCTCAGGGGCTCTAAGAAACAGACCCAGGACTCTTGCCACCTCCAACTTCAGCGCCATGCTCTGCAGGCATTTTCCCACAGAAAGGAAGAGACCCCCTCAACAAGTAGGGACTTAGGGAACCACCCTGAGAAACGGTGCCTATGGAGAAGACTAGGGTAGGGGGAACCTCTGGATGCATTGTGTGCAATGTGTGTGTGTGTGTATGTGTGTTTGTGTGTGTGTGTTGGCTCGGAGTTGTTTAACCTTGTTTTTTAGAGAGAGAAAGAAAAAACCTGCACTCGGTGGGTCCAACTTACAGCCAGGACTAAAACTAAGTAAAGTCTATGCTCTTTTCGACTCTGAAACCCTGGCTTTAAATAGGGACCAGGAAAGAAAGGAAGGAGGCGAGCTTCAGAAGACAATTTAGAAACACAATGGGGGAGCCAGGAGACACACATCAGGAGGAGCTCAGCACCTGCATCAACAACCCATCCCCAAATCCGAAGCCAATCCGCATATCCCAGACCCTTGAAACAAAAGCAAGGGTCACCCTCCTTCATGTCATGCTCCCACCGAAGGCCAGGCTCTGCTCACCACTGTCACCGAGGTGTCCAGGCTCAAGGAAGAGCCACATGAGAGTGGCTTAGTCATCATGTTGAAGTGCCTGGGGTCTCACCGCAGTTAAATGCTCTGAGCCAGAGAGGACACAAGACTGTGACGTGCAGCCCACAGCCCAGGACTAGTCACGTGTTCCCAGCCACCCTCCGTGGAACCAAGATGCTCAGTCCTGCTGGGGGCTCAGAGCAGAAAGCCCCAAATGCTAAGGAGCGTCGCTGTCTACCAGTCTGGCTTCTTAGGGTGTAGGTCTGCCTCACAAAGGGGTCCTATCCCCTGGCCTTAAGTACAATCAATCGACAGTAAACCCTGACGACGGCAGAACGCGAAGGTGCCAGCAAGCCCAGTCTCCTCGCTTTAACTGCAGCAAGTCCCTTATATTTGTGGAAAACAGACGATTTGATAAATGGCTGTGCTGATACGCAGCCGACCCTGATGGGCCCCCATTCCCATTATGTCAGCTGCGTGCTGGCAAGGCCGGGGACCCCGGGGAGACCCCAAGGATGCACGCACAGATCAAGTGAGCCCTAAGCACTGGGGTTTGGGATGCTAGTCGTGGCCTGGCTCACAGGGTGTCCCTGACTCAGGGTCAAACATACATGGGTGTTTGAAGACACACTTGAATGAAGAGTAGTCTTGCATGTTTCCTTTCTGGGTGAAATCAGGCTTTGAAACCATCCAAATCTTACCATCTCTATAGCTGCAGGAAGGAGCTGAACTCCACTACCCTGGCAATGCTGTCATGCAAGTATTTCAAAGCCAGAGAGAAGGCTGGGGGGGCCGGGGGGGGGGCCAGAGATCAAAAACTGACCAGGGGACACACAGGCCCTCCGGGCGCCGGGCCCAAGTGTGGCTTCACGGCATCAAAAATCAGGGATAAATGATGGATCCTTCAGAAGGCCCCCTGTTAGGTCTTGCCGACTTGTCCTGGGCCGCCGTCTGCCCCTGTGGCCGTCATTTCAAAACCACGAGTCAACAGTGAAGGTGCCCTGAGGTCCGGCAGCACTGCCAGGATCCCAGCCATTCACGGACAGGTTGCCTGAGCGAGTCCCCGATGCCGTGGCCTCGCCTGCCCCCACCACAGCCATCTTACACACAGACTAGTCACTTACTTTAAATTGAGGAAACTGAAGCTTTAAAGTTATATGTTTCCCAAGATCACTGCTAACAACTGGCAAGTGCGATACCAAACCCGGGCCCTGTCCCTACAGGTCAAGCCATACAGTTTTATATTGGACTATATTCCTCTATTTTGCCCATGCCCCCATGGTGACCGCCTGTCTGCTCTCTTTGTTTATGAGACTATTCCTGTTTTGTTTGCTCACTGCTTTTTTTTAGATTCCATCTCTAAATGAAATCATATGGTATTTGTCTTCCTCTGTCTTACTTCCTGAGCATAACATCCTCCAGGACCATCCATGTTGTCACAAATGGCAGGATTTCCTTCTCTAGAGGAGTGTATTCCATCGCGTGCATGCATGTGCGCACCGCGTCTCCTCTCCCCATTCACCCGTGGGGGACACGAGGCTCTTCCACATCTTGGCGACCGTAAATAAGGCCGCAGTAAACAGGGGTGCGTACATCTTTTCAAATTAATGACTTTGTTTTCTTCAGATAAATTGAATTTAACAATGTGACTAACATATGATTTGACTATAATAGTAATTTTCTCCAAATGTGAACTGTGTCCAAACACTTAAAAGTGCATCTTTGGTGTTTATGTGATGGTCTTAGTTTCTTCTCTCCCTTTTGAAGAGTGAAACTGGGGAACAATGAAGATACCGCCCTGACCCCCTAACTTAATCTCTATTTTCCATATCACCAGTCAGTGTTTCTCTTAGCATTTCACTGTTGGAATTAATTAAGTTAAAATAAACAATGGCTAACCTGAGGCTCCAAATTCTCCAGTTACTTTCCTTATCTGTCAGACCGGGTTCATCCGGTGTGCTGGGCTCCCAGGCCAACACTGGCTCTCACTCACCCACCCCAGCTGACCAGAGTCCTAACTGTGGCCAGACCTTGGCACCAGGAATTACAAGGACATAAAGTGAGTAACCAGATAGAATCTCTGATTGCTTTGGATAGGAAGGTGGGGTCTGGGTTCTTCCTGTTTTGCTATTGTGCTTCAAAACAGAACCACCTCAGCAGATACCCCTGCCTGAGGCTGTAACCTGGAGAGGCTATAAAGCATGGGACACCCCAGAGCACCGGGTGGCAGACACCTGCGTACTGGTCCTGGGCAGCAGGTCAGATATTAGAAGTCCTCTGTACGCTGGTAAGTGCACCACGGGGCAGGTTACTAAGTGCTCATCGAAAAGGAAAACTTGGATGGCTAAGAACGGGGCACCAGTAGCGCTCCCTTGGGGCTTTCGTCATGGGGGGCCGGTGATGCGCCGATGCCACTTCAGACAGTTTGGGGTTTGCCCACCAGTCGTGGCCGATGTGCTGGTCGGGAGCGGGCGGCCCCTTTGGGATCAGACGTTGGCTTGGTGATCTTTTTCCTGATGCTTAGGGTGCTCCATTCTGGGCATGAGGACATTTCTTGACTTCATACTGTCCTCAGATCTTTTTCCCTCCCAGCTGAATTCACAAGATTATAGATTTAAGGGTTTTGAAAACCCTTGTAGACACCTGGTTCAATGCCGCCTGACTCACAGGTGGATGGACTGAGTCTCAGTCCCATGTCGGCTTAGTCTCCTCCCAGCTCAGGGACCCCTGCAGCCCTGTAACCACAGTGAACCCAGAGCCTGGCAGTTCTTCTTGTCTGGTGGTTGTGGTTAGGCGTAGGCTTGTGGAGCGGGGACTTGCGGCTGGAAAAGAGAAATCACAGAGCGTGGCCTCCTCTGACCCGGGTTTCTTATCAGTTTGTGCTTGCTTGTTCCCCAGGGCTCAGGGGGGACCCTTATTCACCCCCCAGTGGCTATCGAGCTAAATCTACTCTGATTTAGAAGCAAGCTCTGGTGACTCCTGCAATGCACAGCCAGCCAGGGTGTATGTGAGAGAGAGAGGGGGAGACTGAGTCGGAGAGGGAGGGGGAGGGGGAGGGGGAGGGAGAGGGAGAGGGAGAGGGGGAGGAAGAGGGGGAGGGACAGGGAGAGGGGGAGGGAAGGGGGAGGGAGAGGGAGGGGGAGAGGGGGCGCAAGAAGGGCTGGAGCTTACAAAACACCAGAGGGGACAGCTTCCTAGGACATACACAGGCGAGTCATATGGCAACACCCAGGAAACTGGTTGACTGATCAGTGCAGGACTCAGGTATAGGATACTTTTCATTTTCCTGACACCAAGTAATAAGGTTCCTGGTCAAGAAGAACACATGCCTGGAAAGAAAGCCTCCAAGCCAGAGGCCCCTGGCTGGGCTGAGGCCCCGTGGTCGCAGGGCAGGCTGCACTTCTCCGTGTTCAGCCAGCAGGTCCAAACTTCCAAGTTTTCTGTTCTTACAACTTTGTAGTGGTTTGAAAAAATAATACACAAGTTGAAAGAAAAGTAATATTTTCATTTCATTCTCAACTCATCACAATCACCCAGCACTGCGGCCTATGCATGCTGGCGCTGGTAACTCCAGCCTTGGTCAGACATGGCCCCTGCGGTTCCTGCCCCACCCCACCCACTCCCTGCTCCGCATTTTAAGACAGTGCAGCCTGGGAACACAGCCTGGGCCTGGTGCCCTTGACCCCTGTGCCATCCCCGGCACTCCCTCTGCACTGTTTGCGTCTTACTTCTCCACAATAGGGCAGGAAGTGTAAAAACGCCAGGCAGAGAAGAGCAGTTCTGTCCCAGTGGCTCACACCCCACCACTGATGCGGCGGCAAGAATTCCCAACCAGCTGTTTGCATCTGTCCGCCGTCTCACTGGTTCTGCTGCATAAACTCACCTTCTTCCACTGACACCTATCTCACCAATCTGGTCCTATTTCCATAGCTTTACTACTTTCTTCTTTCATATTTAGCCGGCTGTGGGAGGCTTGCTTCATTAAAATAATAATCCTAATTAATAGTAAGGATGATACACTTCTTTAAAGCGATCCAGCAAAGGAGCAGCCAAGTTTTATTGACTGTCCCATTAGGAAAGATGCATTTTAAATGTTGTTTTTTGCGTGAGGATGGAAACAGTGGTGTGCTTTTCACCCTAATAAAATCTCCTACTGCTTATCAGTCCCTCTGTCTAAAAGTACAGAAGCCACCAGTTGGAAATGATTTTTAGTTTAAAAAAAGAGACAAAACTTTTAAGACAGCACTTCTTTAAATTTGTTTTAATCACTTCAGTTTCTTACAAGTATCTACAGTTGAGAAAGGTTGGCATGAGGGCAGCGATCCCGGGCGCCACCGGACCTGAACCAGAGCATCAGAGACAGGGAGGGAAGACGGTCCGCACCTCAGGGCCTGTCTGCGCCCCGCCTCTATTTCCTGCCCGTTCCCCTCGCTTGCCAGCAGGTGACCCTAAGATACTCTTCTAAGTTTGCCCTGATAGCTCTGATCCAAGTACTCTGGAACTTTGCCTCTGTAAATAAACCGCAAATTGTTAAGGCAGAGATGCAAACATCCAGAGTAGGAAAAAAACCTCCTGAAGCCAAGAACAACCAGCAGCACCTCTCTGGAACCCGGCATGTCCCGACTACCATTCTGTATGATTTTATAGGTTTGTGGCCTCGCTCTTACAAAAGGCTCTTCTTCTGGCTCCATTTTAGAGAGAAGGGAACTGAGACTTGGAAACCAATTATTTGCCTAGCAGAGTCATACTGCTGGTGACTAGCCAGTCCTGAACATCAAACCCAGGCCTCCTGGCTTCTCTGCTGTTCCCCAAAAAGCCCAGGGAGATTTCCCTTGCAAGAAGGCTAGCTGCTCTGGCCCACACTGAATTACAGCATGGCCTGTGGAGAGCTTTTCTGCTTATTGTGCACTTTATAGCAGGTTGTTTTGAGGAAGGAATCTCTGACCCAGGATATTAGCTCCCAACAAATATTTGCTCAATTAAAGTTTGTTAATTGAAAAGGATATAATATGATGAATTAATTATTTTTGCCCATCTGGAAATCCTCCCATTGCCAAATAGTTATGCAAAGACTAGCGCAGACCAAACATGCTGCTGGGATCTGTGAACATGAAACAAGTCAAAGAAAATGCCCTGCTTTGGGGAAACGCGTAGCTTTATGCATAGGCATAGACTAACAGCTATGGCCAAGGGGATCATCCCCTTACACAGCCCCTGTGGGCAGGACGCTATGCCCTCTTTGCATAAGAGTGGCAGGCTCACCAGGAGTCCACGGCCACAGCCTCCACATCCCACCCCTGGTCCCTGCTCTGCTGGTCCGTCTCTGGAGCCCATCCCCCTCCTCTGCACATCGGAGCTCAAGTCATCCTGGAAAACCTGGAGCCAATAATGTTTCTCTGTGCTGCTTTCTACTTCCCCAAAGTCAGAATGATGCCCCCCTCCTTTGCGCTCTCATGGCAGTGTGTGCACGAGACACAGAATGCCGCTATAAAGGCCTTGTGCCTGTGCATCCTGTGTGCCCCCAAACCCTCGCCCAGGGCTCGGCAACATGGGGGCCTCCCGTGAGTGTTTGATGGCTAAATTAGTCAGAGAATAAAGCAGATCTGAGTTGAGGAGACCCTATAGGGCATTTCATTCCACCCTCTACCGCAACATGACCTATTAATGTCCTTGCAACACCTCCTAAACAACCGCCATACAGCCTGCCTGAACCGAGCATCAGAGCCTGAAGTGCTGGGAAGTGCTTATACTGAGCTGAACTGTGCCTCCTGTAACATCCTCGGTTCCACCACCGGCTGAAATTCGAATCCTTCTGTCTAGGATCATCCTTCAGATCTTAAAGGCAAATGTTTACAGAACTGTGTCCAGCCCCTGGAGTAAGTCAGCATGGATGCCCCCTTTTGCAACGTGAGCCTGTGTGTCTCCTTGCCCAGGTACTCCCCAGTAAGCTCACAGGGTGCCAGGAGCTGGCGGGCTGCCCCCTGATGGGCTGACGGTTGGTACAGATGCATCCTTGCTCAGCAGCATGACCCTGAGAGGACACCATCCCAGGCAAGACCTACGCTCCTGGAGCTCGCGTATCAGGACCCTGTTCCTCCTGCCCCGGACACAGCCCTGAGCACCAAGGCTGAGCAGGGCCTCCGGGGAAGTTACTTCTCCCTCTGCCGACCTCCTGCGGTTTCCGTGAAACCACTAGGGAAATTGCTCCACCCTCTTTCCTGTTCCCACTTTGAAAATGGCTCCTCTCTCCCCCCAACAAAAGGAAACTGCTTTTTTCTTGGTGCCCTACTGAAGGCAGGGAGAATTCCTGTCTTTACAGAACTGTGTGCTCTGCACACAGCTGTAAACAGCGTACTTATCCTTCATGGTGTCAGCGGGCCCGCACAGAGCTGTGGAGGCTGTATTTGTATCTGCAGCTCCCCCTTCTTTGTTCCCCGAGTCAGTGTGCTTCACTGAACGCCGACTACGGCCCGCAAAAACGAACAGCATAATATCCTGCTGTATGAGTGAGGAAACTGAGGCCCAAAGAGGGCATTTCTAGGCACCCAGCTGGTTCATGAAAAAGCAGGATCTGAAACCGATCCGTCTGGTCCCAACTCCCACATTTACTTCATTACATCAGCAGCCTCTCTAATGCAGGCTCACTTTACAGCCCGAGGACCCAGTGAGGGGAGAGTTATATAGGGCTGTTGATTCACTGACATCCATCAGGACCCAGAGCACAACCTCCCCAAAGGAGCCGACTGGCCCTTCCCAGTAAGGCAGATGCAGTGACTCCGAGGCACCCAGGCCCACAGGGCGTTTACGTGACACCTGAACAGATGGCCTTTCCGTGGCATTGCAGAAATATTCGCTGAGCATCATGTGTGTTCCAAGCACTGCCTTAGACCCTAGGGCTGCGGCAGAGACTTGGGCCCCCTGTCTCAAGCTCCCGATCCTAAAAATTAAAACAGTTACATCTAGTTTTGTGGAGACAGTTCACCTGTGAAACAAGAAAACAGCAAATGTTCAGAAAAATAATGTCTTTGGGGCCCTTTTTGCATCTCCTCTGGGACCCAAGTGCTTTAAAAACTTACTCACCTGGGGAGATAAAACTGTCACAAAAACATATCAGGAGACATCTAAAATCATGTGATCCAGTGTCAAACACATACCTATTGATCAGGATGCTAGAGGGATTAAAAAGCAGGCTCACTGATGGGAAAGGCAGAAGAGGAACCCAATTTGGGGAAATGTTTTTGCAGTTACAATGGGTTATGTTTACTGAGCATTCGCCAGGTGTTAGGAGCAGTTCTAAGCCAACTGACATGTGTCGATTCACTTGATTTTCACAAAACACTACAAGGAAATTGCTACTATTTTCTCCACTGTTACAATGCCCAGCAGAGCTGAATGCCTTTCCCAGGGTCACGCAGCAGCGGCTGACACCTGAGCTCTGACCAGGCAGTCTGGCCCGGAGCCTGGCTGCTTAACCAATAGGCCACATTGCCCCTCAGCAGCTCAGGGGCCATGTTACGTGCGGCCTGGGCCAGACGGTCCTCCTCCCACACCTGTGGTGGTGGCATTGCCACGTTCCCAGGAGGGACCAATGTCCACTGGAGAGAGAGGGCTGATTTTCCAGCCTCACCTGTAGCTCTCTCCCTTCCACTGTGACCGCCCGCTGGCAGCAGGCAGGAGGAGGACAGCCAGCCAGCAGGGCCCAGGCACGACGCTGGGGCCTGGTCTCACCCGCAGTCCCAGCTCCACGCCACCGGCTGCAGAGCTGCCCTGGGCACATCAGCACACCACCATGAGCTTCAATTTCACATGTTTATTTTGAAAGTGTGTCTCCTGTATTCACCGCAGCACTATTTACAACAGCCAAAATATGGGAAAAACCTAAGTGTCCACCAGTAGATGAATAGACAAAAAAAATGCAGTACATATACATAATGGAATATTACTCAGCCTTAAAAAAGAAAGAGATCCTGCCACTTGCAAAAGCATGGATGGACTTAGAGAGCATTATGCTGAGTGAAATAAGCCAGGTGGACAGAGACAAATACCATATGATTTCACTTACATGTGGAATCCAAACAAGGCAGAAACAGACTCAGAGACACTGAGAAGTGACTGGTGGCTGCCACGGCAGGGTTGGTCAAACAGGTGATGAGCGTACACGTGTCAAATAGATCGAGCTGTGCACTTTATTGTATGTGCCTCAAGATACAGTTTTTTTAATTATTAAAAGAAGCGTGTGACAAGGTGACCCTTTGCAGCTGCTCCATGTCACTGTGGGCTAGTGAAGGCCGAGGCAGCCGCACAGTCCACAGCACACACTCTCCACTCCCAGTTTCAGCCCCTGCCGGACACTGCAGTGTCGCCACTGTGCTAGAGCATTTGGACCAGCGCCAATGGGGTGGGGGTGCCAGGCCCAGCGAGCCCTCTCCCCAGGCGCAGTGCAGACACTCAGCTGGGCAAGCCCCGTCACCTGCCCAGTTCCCCAGCTTGCAGGACAGCCAGGCCAGGTGGGGCTCTGGCTTGAGCATAAAAGCTGTGCTCTGCTTTCCCCACAGGAGACCATGGCCAAGCATGTGGCCATTGTGGGAGCCGGGGTCAGCGGCCTGGCCTCCATCAAGTGCTGCCTGGAGGAGGGCCTAGAACCTACCTGCTTCGAGAGGAGCGAGGACCTCGGGGGGCTGTGGAGGTTCACCGTAAGTGGGGTGGCCGTCCGTCAGAAGAGGGTGTGGCCACAGCAAAGAGACTGAACTTCATCCAGGAGGGTGGGCTGCCCTGGGGAGGGGCCAGGAACAGAGGCCAGGAGGGGCAGCTGGAACTGATGAGAGGAGCAGGGCACAGCCCCAGCCCAGCACCATCCATCAGTGCCTCACAGTAGTCACCTGTGGCCATGACACAGGAAGGTGCCTGTGAAGGGTGGGAGAGGACGGTGGCTGGGGCAGGCCAGGGAGCCCAGGGTGAGCAGGGCAGGGCCGGGGCTCTGAAGAAAGGCCAGAGACACGGCGATAGGGGTACAGGTGTAAACGTGGCCCGGGTTCACATCTGCCTGCAGAACTGCACGCTCCTGTCTCATGGAAAGCAGCGGGCGCAGGGCAGGATGAATTCTGTGCTGGGCATCCACCGTCTGGGCAGTCTCTGTCCATGCCAACCACAGTCAGGAGCACAGAGTGTGGGCTCGGAGCCTCTTTGGTTCCTGAGCAAAGAAAGCACAGCTGGCCCCTGAAGAGCCCATGTTTGAAATGCGCTGGTCCACAGATTTTTTTCAATATATTGGAAAGAGTTTTGGAGATTTGTGACAATTTGGGAAACATCGCAGATGAACTGCATAGCTAGAAATACTGAAAATTTAAGAAAGAATTAGGTATGTCATGAACACATGAAATATGAGCAGATATGACCTATTTCCTCACTGACTGCGGCGTGATGGGCAGTGGGCTCCTAGTAGCCAGGCTTTGGGGAGTCAGAGTCATGCATGGATTTTCGACTGCGTGGGAGGCCAGTGCTCCTCAGCCCTGCAGGGCCACAGTGGGGGCGGACAGGGGGTGGGGGAGGGCGGGGGAGCCCCTTGACTGGCCGGGGCTCCCCAAACCTCTCCTGGCCCCCCTGGGAGGACAAGGACACTTCCCACCAGCCTTGGGCTGAGGAAGGAATGCCGGGAAGAGCAAGCAGGAGCCACACGCCGGCACCCTGAGTACAAAGGGACGCCACACCTTCCATCCCAGGAGCCGCACTTGGAACTGGAATACAGTGGTTATTTTCTGGATCAGTGAGCAAAGCCCAGAGAGGCCAGGTTGTAGGCTCCCCCAGGGCCCCCAGCAAAGGCCAGCTTGGCTCCCATGAAGAGCTGCAAACTTAATGCCTCAGGCCACCAAATGTGGCATTGATGTGCAAGGCCCACCCCGAGGACCAGGTGAGAGAGCACATCTGCTCCCACGACCCCACTGCGTGTTCTGACAGGAGGGTGGGCTCTGATCTGCATGCTGTGGCCCCCTTCGTGCCCCCCGAGACATAGCTGCTCGAGCAGGGCACCCTCCCCTGAGAGCCCCACAGTCCTCCCCAGCACAGCCCTGGAGGCAAGAACTACTAACCCTGAGCTGGGGCCTGGCCACAGGAGGAAGCTGCCCGATGGGTGGGACAGTTGGCAGTCACCTGGTTACAGCAAGCAGAGTCCACAGGCTTTGGAATACTAGACAAAAAGGCGCCATCTACAGGCCACAGGTGCCTATTTATTACTGTTGATCAAGAGAAGTGAGTTATAGAGCCAGCTGTGCTCAAGGTGCCATGTGACCTGGACAGGTCCGACACCTGTGTGCAAAGCACTGTGGGGACACAGAAAGGGGGGCTTCCCATCAGGACAGTGCGGACAGTTAGGGTCCCGCAGGTCATGCACTGTACCATGGGTGTTTAAATCCTGAGGGCAGGATTTCATCCCCTGGAGGGAAACCAGGGCAGACTTCATGGAAGAGATGGTGTGCCATCTAAGCATTTCAACAGGCAGGAGAGATTAAGCAGGAGATACCAGGGGCTGGGGGGTGTAGGGGGGATCCAGTAGAGAAAGTTGGGCACAAAGGAGATAACAGTAGCTTGCCGGTGTGCCGGGACCTGTGAGAGGGGACACAGCCAACCAGGCATGGTACCCTCCCCGGTGACCCCCGGGACCCTTCCATTCCTCAGCACTGCTCCCTGGAGGATGG
Source organism: Phataginus tricuspis (assembly GCA_029783875.1). Lineage (NCBI taxonomy): Eukaryota > Metazoa > Chordata > Mammalia > Pholidota > Manidae > Phataginus > Phataginus tricuspis. The sequence continues at coordinate 29,551,712 of JAQQAC010002701.1, forward strand.
CTCTGCATGTGCATTAAGGTCTGTCCTCTGCACACACATCCTGTCATTTATTCAACAAACATTTATGAAGCACCTACTGCATGCCTTGTACACCACATAATTTTAGATTCAGAGAGTAATACTTCACCCCTACATTGCAAGGAATTGTTCCTCAGCTATTTCTTCTTCTGGTAAACCTTCTTACAACCTTTCCTTAAAATCTTTCTTATTTCTAAAAGCTCAGCAATCTTGGTAGGTTCCCTTTTATTCATATATTCACCCAGCATTTTGAATTCCTATCATCCCCGAGGCCCCCACCATGCAGCAGGCCCTTGAGGTTCCCGCAGCAACCTGTGCTGTAATCTGGCAAATGGACTCTGTCCTCCAGGGACTCTGAACCTCACTGGGGAGAGGAGATGGCAAAGGAAAGTGGGTCTGGCTGCTGGAAGGCAGAGAAAAGAAGAAGGAAACAATTGGGCTTGGAGAACTGGAGGTGTACGTGTCATGACAGAGAGAATTATTATCATTTCACATCTGTTTTTCAAATGAGAGAGAGATCTCTGACATGGCAAAGTTTTTCCCCACTGCCTATAATTCTCTGGAAAGGACACGAGGCTCAGAAAGGCAAACTCCCACTGTCCCTGTGGAAGGTGACACGACAGACAGCATTGTGGCTGTCACTTCAGTTGCCCTGGGGCATACATGCCATGAGTATCCCTGTTTATAGCTGAGGACACTAACGCACGGAGAAGCTAGGAACATCCCGAGATCACCCAGCTGGGAACGTAGAGCTGACCGTAAGCTCGGCATTGGCATTCCCAGAGCCCGCCTCTCGGCTCCCAGTGAGGGCAGGCAGCTCCTGGCTTCCGTGGGGGCCCTCGTGTCCTAGGCTTTCCGCGTTCTGCTGGACCAAAGTGGGCCAGGAAGCCAGAATCCCCGCCCTCCATGCCCTAGCTCCTTCCCTCTCTCCACCCCCCAGCCCCCAGCCCCAGGCTTCCCGTCCCCTGCATGGCCCCACCGGTTCCCAGAAGGCACATGCTTCCCCCGTGGCCCCGGGGCCTGTGGCGTGGCGGACCCACCCAGACAGGCATGAACCGTACCTGGTACTCAACGGGAATGCTGAACATTCCAGACCTTGTTTTCCCAGGAGCAGCGATCAGAGGGAGAAAAGCCAAGAGGTGGTCTTGGATTCCACCCTGAGGGCTGCTTCCACTCGTGCTACGGCTTCTTCTCAGCTAGCATCCATGACACGTTACAGCTGACCCGTGAACAACACGGCTTTGAACTGCAAGGGTCCCTTAAACACGGGCTTTTTTCAGTAAATATATTGGAAACTTTTTTGGAGATTTGTCACAATTTGAAAAATATTTTCTTCTCTATAGCTTACTTTTTTGTAAAAATACAGTGTATAATACATATAAAATACATGCTAAGACTTCCAGTCAACAGTAGGCTATCAGTAGTGAAGTTCTGGGGGCATCACAAGTCATACGTGGGCTTTAGACCGTGTTGGGAGTCAGCCTCCGACCCCCGCCTCATAGAGGATCAGCCGCGGTTCACAATAGGCTTCAGCGTCTCCCAGGAGGTTTCTCCTTCTGCCTTTCTAATTACCTCCCACAGTTTTGCAAAACAGAGTTCTTACTTTTGTTTGCCTCTTCGTTTCTTTTAAGGCCCCATAAAATACATGGTTCCCTAGCTTATCTGTTTCCGATGGGTCCCCTTGCTCTTTGATATCCAAAGGTGCCATCACAAAATGCCAGAAATTGTTTTGAACTATTTTTATGGGAATCTTTGCAGGTATTATGCACGCCTTTCCCCCTTTTAAACAATATACATTCTAAATTTAGCCTGTTATTATCACAAACTAGAAATCGACAGTCATTGCAAAGTATTATTTACCATGAGATGCTCTCAGATGCCAGAGAGAGAGAAGGGACCTTTGCTGGTAGTGACCCCAAAATGCCTACACCTGATGTTTTCCTTTTTCTACTATAGTTTCTTCCCTTGCTATTTGCTCTCATCTCTCCATATCATAGCTTCTCATTGTGATTTTTCCTGTAACCCAGGGGAAATTTGACACTTTCAGTTAAATCAAGTAAACACTGACTCGAGTTCTAACACCTGGCTTCAGGTTTAAGGTTGTTCTAAAGAATCCAATAAGAGGGTCTCCAGCCACTGAGGAATGAAGTCAATACAACTGAAGAGCTGAATTTTTTATTTCATTTAATTAACTTTAATTTAAAAATCAATCCTCAATTCAAGTTATTGGAGAACTTTTAAGTATGTTTGTTAGCAATTTGGGCAGTGAATCCACTTTTTTCCAATGAAAATTCAGCATTTAATTGAGATGTGTAAAATATACCCTGGATTTGGAAAACAGTATGAGAAAAACAATATAAGTTACTTCGTTAATAATTTTTATATTGATTACATGTTGAAATTATAAAATTTTGGATCAAGTTAAGTAAAATCTACTATTAAAACTAATTCTACCTGTTTCTTTTTACTTGTTTTAAAGTGGCTCCTGGAAAACGTTAAAGTGCATGGTAGCCCCATCACTTCCCTACTGGACGCTGCGTTAGAGCTGCGTTCTGCAAAGCTTGGCCCGTGGCCCAGCCCCTCTCCATGATCCTGCCAACAACTCCCCATGAACCCAAGTGCATAGCAACTGTCTTTTTCCATCTCCTTCTGGGATCCGGGCTGTTTTCTATTCTGTATTTTGCAGTGATACTGTGACGCAGGGCAGGTGAGTTCAGCCCAGGTTTGTGTGTTAGTTCACACGAATGACACCGTAATTCTGCTCATAGAACTCAGAGTGGGTCCTGTGTTTGCCGCCCCTTGACTGCAGGACAGCAAAGAGTCACCATAATCCTGGTCAATGTTTGACGTGCCTAGAAACCAGCCTCTGTTTCATGTGTGTGCATGCACACGTACACACCCATACACACTCATGTGCGTTCGCTGTTTGAACAGGAACATGTCGAAGAAGGCAGAGCCAGCCTCTACAAGTCTGTGGTGTCCAACAGCTGCAAGGAGATGTCTTGTTACTCAGACTTTCCATTCCCAGAAGAATATCCAAATTATGTGTCAAATTCCCAATTCCTGGAGTATCTCAAAATGTATGCAAACCGGTTCAACCTCCTGAAATGCATCCAATTCAAGGTAAGACATGAAACTTCGTCAGGAAGTGTTCCCTATCTGTTTTCTGTTGTCTCTCTAAGCCTGGCCCTTGGCTCTGTGGATGAGATAATGAACTGGTCGGACGCCTGCCCCTTGCATGTACACCTGCCCTGAGCAGATCTGGAGGCAGAGGTGAGACTTTGTGTAAGGTTCACAGGTATAGATTTTACTTTGCCTTACTTACTTACTTACTTAAGTGGCTGAAGGGACCTAAAAATGTCAGGCCACATACTCAGCTTGGGCCAAGTGCCTGCACATGGGATAACTCCCACCAGCCCCTGGGTATTCTCTTCTTGACTGTCACCTTAGAGGAAGGACGTGTGCAAAGGCCTGTACACAAGGGAAACTCTATCTGAAGGGAATCTTCCCTAGATATCCTCAGGAACAGGAAAATCTTTTAAGATTGTTCTTCCCCATCAGAGGACAGAGACAGGAGGAAGGTGGAAGGATGGGACAAATGAATATATCTTCTTTCTTTTCTCCATTTTTCCTTTCTTCTCCGAGAGACACGTGAAAATCCACGTTTCCCTTCCCCTGGCTCCCTCCGTATCAGAAACAGGGATGACAAGGCATTCAGAGAACAGAAGGACCGACCAAGGGCAGCAGATAGAACTCACATTCACAACCTTCGAAGTACTGACCAAAACAAAATCATTATCTCAAAGAGCATCTCCATGTTCACTGCAGCCTCATTTACAATGGCAAAGCCGTGGAGACCACCTAATGTCCACGAGTGGACGAGTGAATAAAATGTGAGATATGTCTATACACACATAGTGGAATTACTCAGCCATAAAAAGAAGAGAATCCTGCCATTGGCAGTAGCATGGATGGGCCTTGAGGGCTTTATGCCAAGTGAAATAAATCAGACAGAGAAGGACAAATACCACATGACCTCAACTCCATGTGGAATCTAGAAACTGAACTCATAGAAACGCAGAGCAGAGTGGTGATTGCTGGAGAGGGGGTGGGAATGGTGAAGGGCGTCAAAGGCACAGACTTGGGGTTGTTGATGAATCAGTTCCAGGTATGTGACTGTACTTAACCATACGGGGTATCTATACTTGAGAGTCGCTGAAAGAGTGGATCTTAAAATTCTCATCACAAGAAAACACGTTGTAACAATGATGGATGTTAACTAGGCTTTTTGTATTAATCGTTCTGTGATAAATACATATTTTAAATTATTATATTCTTAAACATATGCAATGTTACATATCAAATATATATCAGTAAGACTGGAGAAAAATAAAAGTGCTCCAGTTTTCCAAAGAGTATTTTATCCCCCTTCCTTATTTTGCAAGGGACATAGTAAAACTTAAATGTTACTATAGCGAATGGACATGATCCTCAAAAATATTTTTAATGCTCTAGAATTCCTGAGTCTGAAGCATTTCCTTTGCCACCTTATGCCCAAGCCCATTTTAAAATAACTTTTTTAAAGAAAGAGAAAAGCTAACTGCTTGTTCCCGAGTCCAAACTCGATCCAGTCACCTTACAACATGCCAGTCAGTCGAGAGGCAGTGTTGGGACCAGGAAAGCGACTTGATTCACACGGCCAGCAGACCAGACCGAAAAGATCACTCATGTCCTAGAGCCCCACCTTAACTCGGGTGGATTTCAAGCTCCCTCTGTGCCGGGGGACGGGACGCAGGAGAGGCAGCAGGGTGGGGGCGACTGAGGCTGCGGACATCTGGGCCCGCAGGGGTCCCCAGAGAGCACCCCTGGGAAGCTCTGTGTCCTTGGTGAGCTGGCTCACTGACCCAGGTCTGCTCACAGTGTTCCTCCAGCTCTTGCATGAGGCAGTCATTTTCATACACATTTCCCTATTCCTCGGGGGGGCAGCAAGCTTTGGGTAAGGGGCTGTCTGCAGGAATCTCAAGCTGAAAGCAAAATCCCACTTGGTGATTGACGAGGCTACAGGCAGGTCTGCAGGCTAAGCAGAAGCTCTTTTCTCTCATTTCTGTCATTTGCCCCAAAGGCTGAGGCAGCACAGGACACACACAGTTTGGAGGCAATGCCAACCTTTTCTATCTGGTCCGTGTTCACTGAAGTTTTAAGAAAGTACGTAGGAATAGCTATCAAGAGAAGTTTTGTTTTTCTTTCTCTGTTTTCAATGGTGAACAGCTATTACTTTTAAGATAATACTAAATTTTATTTTGAAACGTTTCTAATTAATTCAAAACTTATGTCTTAAAAAGACAGAGTTGCTAATACAAACATAGAAATCCCACGAGCACTTCAAATATTGTAACAGGGAGCCCATTAGGAAGGACGCGAGAAGCATGTCTCCTTAGAAAACTGAAAAGGAAAGAGAGGCAGCCAAGTTTCCTACTCGGTGGGTCATTAATGCTTTTGAATCTGACTTGCAAATTTGTGTCATATATTTTCTGAATCAGAACCTAGTAGCCTTGGACATACATGTTCTCAGTGAACGCGAACAATAGATGATTTGAAATATGGGCCGCTCCCAAATTCCAGGCTGTAAAGCTAGCTTCCTGGGAGCACAACGCAGTCCATCAGACTCTTTACATGGGACGGAATTTATGTCTTCAGTTTTCCATTAGCCCGTATCCGTAACAGGGCTGCGTGGGAGAGAAGCTCTGTGAGAAGCACTGGAGAGAATGATGGGGAGACACTGAGGCACCTACGAGGTGGTCTTGGTTCTCACCCACTGTGAGAATTTGAGCAGATCCCTCGCAACCCCAACCCTCGCCACCTCTCCTAAATTCCCCTCTATAGCTCCAGGCTTAGAACTCTTCCATACGGGAAATTATGATCAATCTGATCGCCTGATACCATTTCTAGGGTCATGCTTATTAATTATGCATATCTGTGGGCATATCAGCCAGCGAGCTTGGACCGGGACCCTGGAAGCTACTGATCATGACTGGCTCTGTTTTCAGACTAAAGTCTGCAGTGTAAGCAAACGCCCCGATTTCACTGCCACTGGCCAGTGGGAGGTGGTCACCCTGCATGACGGAGAGCAGGAGGCACGTGTCTTTGATGCTGTCATGGTCTGCACTGGCTTTCTTACCGACCCCAATCTGCCGCTGGGCTGCTTCCCAGGTACAGCATTTTCTACAACTGACCTTAATTTTCTCAGGAGCCGGCCTGACACTGGACAGGGCTGCAAATCATTCCTGTGGTGCCCCCATTAAACTCATGAGGGGGTCGGGATTTTGTTCTGACCAGCACTTTCTGTTGGTCCCCAAGCTCCTCGGAGCTCCCTAGGTGTCATCTGAAGCCCACTCCACCCGGAGGGCAGGGGGACTGGAAAGAGGCATCCACTCTGATGGTGGGGCGGTAGGGCAGGTATGCGAGCAGGGGAAGCACCTGAGGCTTGTCCGGCCCCACGGGACCAGTGGATCTGCCCCGCTACTGAATCCCAACAGTTTATGCAGAGGCCTCAAGTGGGTCCGGCCCTGAACCTGCCCAGTGGGGCTCGGCACCGCTTCACCATCTCAAGGCTGTGCCCTGGGGGAGCCCTGGGAGCTGGGAAGGCAGGGACATCCATACTGCAAGGCCAGGGGTGGTGACCCAGCTACAGGGTCACCGGCAGTCACGCCCTCTTGATGACCTTCCCCAACACTCTCTGGCCAGTTTTTCATTTGTCCCAAACAACCTGAGTAGCAAAGAGCACGAGTTCCAGTTCACGGTGAGGTTCAGCATCCCTCCCACAGGGACTGACCACACTCAGTCCTCAGAGGCACGATGGGCTTGAACAGCAGACTCACTGCAGCCAAAGCCGAGTTTGGAGGCCAGAAAGGCAGATGAGTGAACAAAGGTAGTTTGATGTTTTGTAGCGGTTTATCTAGATCAGACGTTCTCTGCACGGCTCGGCTGTCCACAGGGAGATGAGACCTGGAGGCAAGGGAAGCGTCCATGGGCCTCAGCTCCTTTATCTGGCTTTTGCAACTATGGTTGCTGCTAATTTACATCAAATTTCAATTGGATTGAAACTCAGAGAGAAAAGAAAATGTGTGGTTTGGTTCATCTGCAGTAAGGGTTCTGAAGTTAAAACTTTAGGGAAGTTTTCTCTGAATGGTCTAAGCAGGACTTGGAGCCATCTCAAGGTTCATCTTACAATAACTCATGCCCTCTGATGGCCCTTGGTCTGCCCCAGAGGTCCCTCAGTTGGGTCAGGTTGGGATAAAGAACATCCTAAAAGCCATAGCAGAGCGTCACTGGACTGGCTCAGTGTCCTTCCCAAGGTCCTGGGACAGGCCGGACGGGCTCTGTGGCCACAGCTCCACCCCCTCTCCACCCTACAAGACAGCCCGACCCTCCATCAGCTTCTGCCCATGGAGGAAACCCCTGAGCAAGCGAGCTTCTCCACACTCCCAGGAAGGCGTGCCTGCACACGAGCACTCTAGGCATCCAGAGAGTTCCATGGCAGGGAGTACAGTGCATTTGCTCAGCACCCTCAGCACATTGCGCAAGGTACTGGATCAAAGGCAGTGAGATGATATGGAACCCACTGGGAGATGTGAAGCTCTGTGTGGGAGAACAGGGGCGCCACAGCCTACACGTGACCTGGAGTGACACCAGTATCACTTCACCACCCACTCAGGGACCTCCAGCAGTCCTGGGCCTGCCCCGGTATCAGGCACGTCAGGCCACATTCCCCCAGAAGCAGATGAGCCAGAGTCCTCAGGCTTAGGATGAGCCAGGGACCCAGGAGACAGGCTCCGGGCTATACGATCAGCCATTACACACTGTTGGGGCTTCTGTTCACGCTTCCAGACGAAGCCTCTGGGGTCTGGCCATTGGAAAGTCCAGCTGGATGTCTGAAAGGAGCTTTGAGCTCTGAAGTTCTGATGTAGACTCGAAATGGAGTGCTCCAAGTCTCACCATCTCCCTGTCTGCCTCCCGGTAGGCAGTCTGCATGCACTGAGGTCCTTGTTCACTGCTGAAAAGTCCACCTCATTGACCATATTCAGAAGCATGCCTCATGAGCTCTGGAGGGTGCTCCAGGGAGGAAGTTCCCCAAAGTCCTACTCAAAGAAACAGTGTCAGGTTAGGATAAAGGTGCAGCTTCTCAGTGACTCCCTCTGCTCCTTTGGAAATACTCTTGGCACCTCCTGATGCACCCACCCAGCAACAGAAGTCCTGGCCCCGCCTCCTGCAGGATCACAGGGAGAGTGTCAGTCTGATGTGACGCAGCCACAAAGTCTCATTTTTATCCATTTTGACCCAGAAGAGCCTGATTCACAGAGAACCTAAGACAGCCTGACACCCTGGGACAATTCTCAGCAGCCGTCTGACCCCTCTTGGGCCCTGAGCTGTGCCTATTTGAACTTTTGCACCATCGCTAAACTCTGAATACTCCAGACTGTGATTTCACTGAGATTCGTGTCAGACTTTTAATGGTTGAAGGTGAGCTGAAGAGTCCCAGGTCTCAGTCAGGCCACTTGCCACAACGTCTGTGTTCAGACCCTGGGGACCCAGATGTCTTATCATTTTTTCCCAGGAAAAAAAGTCAGGTTCTATGTTTAACATGTATCACTTTGTGTCACACAACCGTGAGAGTAGTTCACATGTGACGTTTCAACAAGATTTGGCATCAGCTGCCTGGAAGATCTCATCTCGTTTCAGCGCCGACCTGACCCCAGGGACAGTTCCTTTCTCTGAGCTGATTCTGGCTGAGTTACAGTCACACACCAGAGGGAGCTATCGGCGAATTTCTCCCACATGCATCTTTTGGAACAGGGACCATATTTATATATCTTATTTCTCCGATGTCACTCTGCATGGTGCCAGGTGCACAGCTGATCCCAAAGGTCGGCTGAGAGGAGTGGGGTACAGAGTTGTGGTCCCCCTTCACCTCTGCTCCTTGCTGTGGAAAGCTCTTTATAAACAAGTATTGGCAAATAGGACCCTGCCATCCTGTCTGCTGCCTTATAATTTTGTTCAATACGTCTTTATGCCATGATATTTCAGCTTGGGGTAAATCATCCAGTAAATAACACCGAAGGCTGATTGTCCCCAGTAAGTACCTCCAATAAATAAATAATCATTCACTGATCACTGGATCCTGTGAAGCCATGTGTTCAGATTTCAGATTTCCTTAAAACTGAGCATACTATTAAAAACAGCCCGAGTAATCCTGGTGCCATTAACTGAATGATGCTTCTGTTTCATTCACTGATCCTGTGAATTCTCTTTTGACCTCTTTTTCTATAGGTATAAGTACCTTTAAAGGCCAATACTTTCACAGCCGACACTATAAACATCCAGATATATTTAAGGACAAGAGAGTTCTGGTGGTTGGAATGGGGAACTCTGGCACAGACATTGCCGTGGAGGCCAGCCACCTGGCAGAGAAGGTACCCTCAGCCATCACTTTACAAAGAGCTGCCGCTCAGGATGGCAGATGGCGGGGCATGGGGAGGCCAGACACACGTGCGTTTTGAGGTCGTCTGCTCCTTAGCGCTCACCAGCTGTACTGTGGACCCCAGAGGCTGCCCTTCCTCCCAACAGTGTCTGTTTGTCCTTCCCCCAACACCCCACAGAGACACCGGAGGCATCTGCTTCTCACCCAGCCCCATTGGCCAGAAAGTCCGTGAGGTTTCCTGTGCCCAGGCCCCCTGCCTGCTCCCCGTTTTCCTTACCGATTGCCCCTATGGTCTGGCCCCCTCCCAGTGACCCCTGCAAGGAGGTACCACTCACCGGGCCTTGTCTGTACTGACACGAAATGCCTTCGTCCCCACGCCCCTCACAGGTCCTCTGAAGGGCCTGCTCTCGTTGGGACACACCCACCTTTAAAGACCTCCAACAACTCCCCTTGCCTAAGAAAGTAATACACTGCAGCTGTCTCAGGCCTGCTCAGGGGGCCTCAATAATCTGGTCCAAACTGCCTTTTGAGCTTTATCCCCACTGCCTTCCTGCCCGTCAGCTCGGCCTGTGGTCCAGAGAACCCTCCCAGCGCACGTCTGGCTCCCTGAGCTTCTCTGTACCTCTGTTTCCTGCTTGGCCTTCCCTCTTTGTCCCCATCGACATCCTAGCTTCCTCTCCCCAGCAGTGATCTCTGCCTGGGAAGAATTTATGTAATACTTCTAATTTATACTCCTCAGTCTACACTCTTTAATTCTACTATTGTTAATTGCCTGTTACGGATACATTTCCTCTCCAACTCTACTATAAGTTCACTGAGAGCCATCGGCCAATAAATGCGCATTGGCTGTTGGCTTCTGACGGGCCAAATGGTGTGCCTGGCCTAGGGACACACCAGAGAACATGACAGGACGAGCCCAGACCGGCTGCTGTGAGCGTGTGGCGTGGGCAACAGACCCCAGTAAGCAAGGGGATGATTAGCTCCTCACCCCAAGAGCAGGACAGCTGTGAGGAGGGAGGATTGTGAGTGTGAAACTCTGATACTTCCTTCTGGGACTTTCAAAAAAAGGGGCTTGATCTTTGATTTGTGGATTGGTGGATGTGTGGATGGGTTGATTTGGAGACATGTAGCAGGTGGGTGGAGTTATCCTAAAGGGAGAGAAAGGAGGTCCAGAAACAAAAATTAACTCGGTCCTACCTACCATGACCACACGTGGGTAGCTTATGATCATGGCTATTTCTCAAACAATGTTTCTTCAGTCAGAAAAAATCTTATCTCTGTATCAGCAGAGAACCCCTTTGAGTTTAGACCACATTCATGTCCTGTCCTCCTGCATCCTGCACACAAGGGCAAGTGTAGGGCATACGCCTCTTGTATCGGGGTCGCTGATGTGCACCCCAGTTCCCATCACATATTCTGCTCCAGTATGAGTCCCAAGTGCATAACTAAAACTGACTCCAACAGGCCCCGGTTCTCAGGGGAAAACCACCTGTTAAATTCACTGTTTTCTATCTGCAAAGTAACAGATGGCTTGGCTTTCGATTCTTAGACGGTTATATAGATGCCTCCTTATTGCAAGGGTACCACCACAACTATTGGCTTGTGGACCCAGTCAGCCAGCAAACACAGCCAGTCCACAGAAAGAAAAATCCCACCAAAACCAACTGCATCTCTGATTTGTACCATCAGCTGCACAGGGTCCCACTGAAACCTTTGCAGGCAACCTCTCCTGCTGCCACACCCTTTCTCATTGCTACAGTGACTTGTGCACAAAGTTGTGACCCCCTGCTCACTGTCCCCACAGGAAACTTAGCCCCTCGGGCTCACTGTAGCCTCTCATGCACAGTGTCAGGCCCCAAGGTGTTTTTCTATCCATTACCTCAAAAGAAAAATTTAAATAACTCTCTGCTCAGGGTCATGTGGTGAGGGTGCAGACGCCTTAGTCTGCCTGGTTCCCAGGCACCGTGCAAGCTGAGGGCCCTCTGTCTGCCTGCAGGTGTTCCTGAGCACCACCGGAGGGGCCTGGGTGATCAGCCGGGTCTTCGACTCAGGACACCCGTGGGACATGGTGTTCACGACGCGGTTTCAGAACATGCTCAGAAACTCCCTCCCAACTCCAGTTGTGTCTTGGTTGATCGCAAGAAAGATGAACAGCTGGTTCAATCATGCAAATTATGGCTTGCTGCCAGAAGACAGGTAAAACCCGTGCGTCTACCGAGGGCTGTCGGGAAGGAGACTCCGTCCTTCCAGGAAACCCAAGCCAGGCAAAAACATGGCATGGCTGAAGGTGAAGGGAAACTTCACGTGAGTTTATTTCATCATAATAGCCAACGATTTTGACTAAATTTCCAGTGAGTGAAAAATGTACCTCATCCTGTCAACATCCCTTTGAGTATCGGTATGACCTCCCTTTCACGGTGGGTGAACTGAGGCTTGGTAAGGCCCAGTCTCTCGCCCAGCCCACTGAGGGGCCTGAGCCCCAGAACCTGGCAGGGCACCTGGCCCTCAGCGGCAGCCGTCCAGAAGGCTGCTTTGTCCACAGCTCTTTCGACAAAAGGAACACTCTAGCCTTGTTTCCCGCCCTGGAGATGGCGCCCCGGCCCGCACGCCCAGGCTAGCCCAGGGGCGAGCCCCAGGATGCACGGGGATGCCAGGCTGCAGCAGGTCACCGGCAGCCCCCTGTCCCCTGTGTGCCTGTCCAGGACGCAGCTGAGAGAGCCAGTGCTGAACGACGAGCTCCCGGGCCGCATCCTCACCGGGAAAGTGCTCATCAAGCCGGGCGTGAAGGAGGTGAGGGAGAGCTCCGTCAGGTTTCACGACAGCCCCCAGGAGGAGCCCATCGACATCATCGTCTTCGCCACCGGGTACACCTTCGCCTTCCCCTTCCTGGATGAGGCTGTGGTGAAAGTCGAGGATGGCCAGGCCTCACTGTACAAGTACATCTTCCCCATACATCTGCAGAAGCCAACCCTGGCCGTCATCGGCCTCGTCAAACCCTTGGGCTCCATGATACCCACGGGAGAGACGCAGGCCCGGTGGGCTGTCCGAGTTCTGAAAGGTGAGGGCGCAGGAAATCGCAGGCCATTTGCTTCCAGTCTGCCCTGTTATGTGGGATACCAGAGACCCTGAGATGGGCCCCAGCATCTATCTAACTCACAGAATCTTTAAAAGCAGAATCCGTTCTGTTGTTCTCTGAATTATACGCCTAACAGATTGGAGCTATTACCAGCACGAAAGATAAATCAGAGGTCAAAAATGTAAGTTGTGTCTACCTGTTAGTTTGACCGAATCAGCTGGTTCAGTAGAAACTAAAAAGTTTAAAAGTGACAAAATTCACTGGGGGGATGGCTGGATGCTGGTCTCCACTGGCAGCATGCTGCCAGGGGGCCCCACCAGTCCTGCCAGCCTCTGTGCAGAGCAGGAAGTGGCTGGGCACTGGAAATAGAGGCCGAGTCACGGCAAAGGATCTTTACCCACCAAACAAAGTCCCATTTCTGTTTGTTTTACAGGTATAAATAAGTTACCTCCACCCAGTGTCATGACAGAGGAAGTGAATGCAAGAAGACAAAACAAGCCCAGTGGGTGAGTTACCTGCTTACGTCCCCTTTGGGCCACAACTAAAACTGGTGGGACAATTGCAAAGAGAAGTGCGTTACTGGACGGAGAGAAACCCTGGGACTCAGAGGAAGAAACTAGCACAGCCTGTCCAGGAAGAGAAGAGGGGCCGGGTGGGAGGTTTATGTCCCAGAACATCAGGTCCTTGATTCACTGCTAGGGCATCACAAGGAGTGAAATCCAGGCGGAGAAAGATAAATAGCATATGATTTCACTTACATGAGGAATCTAAAAACAAAACAAATGAACAACACAGCAGTAGGCTCATAGGCACTGCAGAGGGACTGGTGGCCACTGTGGGGAGTTTGGGGTGTGTGGGAGAAATAGGTGAAGGGGACAGAGACCCAAAATCTCAATCATAATATGAACTAGTCGCAGGGATGGAAGTGCAGCATAGAGAACGTGGCCAGTGATTCTGTAACATCTTCCTATGTGACGGTAACTGCACCAGTGGAGTAAGGATTCAATACTGCGGATCACTGTCCAGTCACTGTGTTATACACTTGAAACCAGTATAATATTGTATACCAACTACACTTCAATAAAAAAAATTAAAAAGCAAACTTGAGACCACGCTTATCCAGCACCATGGCAATGTGGGTTCTGAACCGGGTATAATTAACCCTCTTTGACCAGACACATTCCACACCTTGCCCTTGTCAGCAGATGCCACGTGGTCCCACCCACTCCGCCCATCTTCATCGTTTTGCTCTGATTGCTACCCTGCAGCGGCCGTCCGCAAATGGCTGCAGGCCCACAGCCGACCTCCTGTCCTTGTCTTTTATGTATTTAAATGGTTGGAAACAAAAGAATATTTGGGGATATGTGAAAATTATATGAAATTCAAATGACAGTGGCCATAAGCATTGTTAAAACACAGCTCCCTCGTTCATCTGTATTATGTGGCTGCCTTCAGGTCACACAGCAGAGCTGAGGGGTCTGGGAGGAGACACACCACGGCTGGCAGAGCCTGAAGCCCTTGTCCTGCAGAATAAGCCTGCTGACCCCTCCCGAGAGTGAAAGGTTCCCCAGGAGAGAGGAAGGGAGGTACCTGGCCAGCAAAGGAGGGGGCTTGGGACCCCCACTCTCACCCCAAATACAAGTAAAACATCTTTGGCTTTATCTGCTTTACAGCTTATCCGTTTGGAGCTTTGATATGTTTTCACCTGAAGGGAAAAGGTTTCTTATCATTGCTTTAAGAGACGTATCACATCTCTGATTTGTGTATGTTGCCAAACGCCAAGTGCTGATCTAGCCTTGTAACGCGCTGCACCCCAAAACAATGAAAGCACTTTAGATGTCTCTTGGTCATCCTCCACCTGGAATAGGATTTGATCTCACTACAGAATTCCAGCAGAGCACAGGCAATCAGTTAGAAGGACACGGTGCAGAAGCTTCTCCTCCCTTGGCCAGTCAGCACCATTAGGGAACAGCGGCACTCCAGGGAATTCCACCCTGTGATTTTTGTGGATCTTCACTTTATCTAAAGCTAGCCACAACTAAGTTTTAGAAAGACTTAGGAATAGACGAATTATGTAAAATACAATTTTTTCTAGAAGTCGCTAATCATTTGACGAATGACTAAAATAATATTAGACGCATCGTGAGCTTTGGAGCACCACGTCCCCAAGGAGCCCGCGCGGCCCTGAGATAACACGAGACCGTCGCAGAGCTGCGGCCTGGAGGGAAGAACGGGGAGGCGTCCAAGCTCTGCGGCGTCTGCTCACTCTCAACACTGACTTGCTCTGAGTGACCTTAGTTTACCTTTTTGTCCTCCCTCTACCCCCATCTTCCTTTTATAAAGGTTTGGCTTGTGCTACTGCAAAGCTCTACAGACAGATTACATCCTGTACATAGACGAACTGCTGAGCTACATCGGGGCGAAGCCCAACCTGCTCTCGGTGCTCCTGACGGACCCGCGGCTGGCCTTGGCCGTCTTCTTTGGCCCGTGCACACCCTACCAGTTCCGCTTGACCGGCCCGGGGAAGTGGAAAGGAGCCAGAAATGCCATCCTGACCCAGTGGGACCGAACGTACAAGGTCACCAAAACCCGGGCTGTGCAGGAGCCCCCGCTGCCCTTGGCGAGCTCGGCCAGACTCTTGGGTGCCCTGGCTTTGCTTCTGGCCGTTTTCCTGGTCTTCCTCTGAGGAGGGGTGACCAATGGCTCGTCAGATGCACCCCATACATGCCCAGGCTCCGGCTCGCCGCTGCACACCATGGCCCTCCTAGTGGGAACCACACCAAATATCCAAGGTCCCTGCCCTGCCACGGCCCCAGGCTGCCACTGGTGGCCCTGAGCCCTCCAGCTCCACCTGCTTCTAGTGCTTGAGCAAGACAGCAGTTTGTGTGCGTTTGAAGGCTGCTGGGAGGCCTCAGGTACACCCTAGAAGACCCGTCCCAGGCAGCACCCTGAGCAATCACACCTCTTTCCCATATAAACTGCTTCCGTAGACCTCCACTAAAACCCCCTACTTTGCAAAAGATTTGCCTGTGCTGAAATCGTGTTCTTATGGTATCAGCTGATTAAAAATAAAAAGAAAGAAAAACCTAGAAGTTGATTGCTTCAAGTGGCCTTTTATTCTTCAGACTTGGGGAAAGACGAGGGGAGTAGAGTGGGGATGGCCCCTGGGGTGGGGTTTCGGTAAGTAAGTGCCTCTAAGGACTGTCGCTGAGTGGGATACCCGCTCCCCCAGAAGCCTCTACAGCGACCGCCATCCCCGTGCAGCGCCGAGTCGGCTCCCTCCCTCTGCTCCTGGAGCCTCCTTCCCACCAAAAGGAGCCGCCTCCTGTAGGGTCACCCGAATCCCAGTGCAAGTCACCAGAGAAAGCCTACAGCCAGCAGGTCTTTGACAGGGAGGAATAGGGAGGGACGAGAAAGAAGAGCAAACACCCGTCAAAAGCAGACCCAGCATTTGATTCTCTGTTACATCAGCGAGCAGGCACCCAGCGCAGGAGAGGCCTCCCCCACTCCCTGCCCCTCCAGACCCTCTTTTCTGTCGCTTTCCAACTTTCCTCCTGACCTGTTTCAGTTGTTAACACATGTGACTACTGTTTAGAATACGAAATACGCATTTGGTCTTCGCCCGCATTGCTGGCCCAGAATCCCCTACGTGTGGAGAGCATCGCAGTGACATTAATGTGTGACTGGGCTGAATCTACCACAGGGCTGCTTCCAGGAGAAACAGCCCTAGATTAGAGGGTTGGAGCTGTGAGTCCCTCTCCCAAGCTCTGGGAGGGGAAGGGGCTGGAGGTTGAATCAGTTGCCAATGGGCAATGATTTAATCAATCGTGCCTGTGGGATGAGGCCTCCATAATGCCCCAAAGGGACAGGGTTCGGGATGAGCTTCTGCATCAGGGGACACACAGAGGGGGCGACAGTGGCAGCTTAGAGAGGGCGCAGGGGCCCCACACCCTGCCTGTGCACAATTCCCACAGCTCCTCCTGAGCTGCTCCCTTTTGTAATAAAACCTGCAACTGATTAAGTAAAATGTTTCTCCGAGTTCTGTGAGCCACTCCAGTAGATTTGAACCCGAGGAGGAGGACGTTGGAATCTTAATCTACAGCTGTCCAATTTGCATCAGGAGGGGACAGTTCTGTGGGGCTGAGCCCTAATCTGTGGGGTCTGGTGCCCTCTCTGCGTAGACAGCATCAGAACTGGGCTGAAATATAGGACACCCCACTGGTGCCCACGAATTGCTCAGAGATCGGGGGAGTCCCCACATACACATTGGAATGGGTGCAGAGCACTGACATAGACATTCATAATGAGAAATCACCCTCTGAGCACATTCTAGATGATTTATGGAAATGCGTTTCCATCCCTCACAACAGAGCTGGCATTTAGCATGCTCACAACTTCGCTGGAGAGGCTCAGTGCCCAAGGGGAAAAGTGGCAGTCCAACTACCCAGTCCTCAGGGGCACCATGAGGGCACAGCTACTGTCCTGTTCGTCCTGAGGGGCTGGATGTACAGGTGGAGAACGGCCAGGCCGCCTGCAACAGACTGACCCACCCCTTGGCAGCCCCGGCCCAGGACAATCAGAACCTGGGCACTGGGCTCCAGCCCCTCTAATTTTTGTCCCCACTTGCCACCGAGGACTCACCCAAGCACCCAGTGTATTTTCCAAACCCGCCCTTATGATGCCACACCTCCAAGTAGCCTGTCCCCACCTTCTGCATGTGACACCCTTCAACAGGGTATCTGAATCCCGTCCCCTCCTCCTCTGTAAACAAGCCCCCTGCCTGCCTGTGAATTTCTGCGGAACTCGGGTGACAGCTGGTTTCCGCCATAGCTCTGTCTCCGTTGGGGGGACGTGCTGCACACTGAGATTCTCCGAGGGGATGGCCAAGTTACTACATGACAGAAACAACGTTTGTCCCATTTGTTCCATTGTAAGTAGGGGTCTGTATTACGTCGACTTCCCTTTTACTGCCTGCATCTATATCTATCTATCTGTGTCTATGTCTAAATCTCTCCACACCTGCATCTCTATCTCCTAGTCTCCAGTGAATCTCTCCTCGCAGCTCAAGTCCTCGTGGCCTGACTTGCATCAAGTTCTCCTTTTAAGCAATCATTTGCTCGGGGGATGGGGCCCTCCTGTGACAGGGAGCCCACTCCTGGAGCTGGGGTGGGGTCGGCTACCCCGAGAGGTCGGAGCTGCACGGAGGAGTGCACGGGCCTCTGGCTCGGCGTCTCTCCCATCTCCAGGACTCCTGTCACCACCCTCAGCGATTTCAGATCCAGCAGATGCCCTCCAGGGCATGTCCCCTCGGCTCCTTAGCCTGTGGCCCTGACGACCCCATCCTGTACCTACTGCCCTCATCCCAGACGCCTGCTGTGCAGTAGAGCCTCGTCCACCAGGGAAATCTTTCCTCCTTGCTCTCCTTGCATGGTTGTTAGGCTAGTGCCTGAAGAAATGAATTTTTAATTTTATTTAATGTTAATTAATTCAAATTTAAACTTAGATAGCTTTATATGGCAGGTGGTTCCTGATGGGCGCGGCCCTGACCTTGCCTCCTCACTGAGCCCACATTCCCCGCCAGCCGCAAGGGCTCCTCCTGCCGGTCCTCTGACACGAGATTCTCTTCAAAGCCCCTGGACTTCGACGCACACACTCTCCCACCTGTCGCTGCCCCACCGGCCACCATTTCCTTATGCCCTCGGTACCCAGCTTAGTTCATGCTGTGTGCTGTCCTGTTCGCACACACTCCCAGCGCATGGCCCTCGCCCATCTGTACCTGCTGGCAGGCTTCACCTGGGGTCAAGCCCTGCTCTCCGCCCCTGTCACACCTCTACCTGAGCCCTGGGCCTCAGAGACAGGAGGCCCCCACCCTAGCCCATTGCTCTTTGCCTTACGCCTGCCCTCCTGCCCCAAGTCCTAGTCAGACCCCACAGATTACTATTCTACATCATCTCTGAGCACCACCTCTGTGCATCTTTCCCACCCATTCTCGGCTGAAAACATTATTGTGGGTCAACAAGTTCCCACCCCCCACCCCCATCTGCCCGCAGCCACCCCCACAGCTCCCCTTCCAACTCCTCTCCCAGGTTGTTCACTTTCCCCTTCGACTGGATCATCCTCCACCGTATATAAATATGCCACAATTCCCTGTTTTTAAAAACCCTCCCTGACCGCACTTCCCTTTCAGCAAACAATTTTGTACAATCGAGTGACATGATCTAACTTACATTCAGAAAGATCATTCTGGAGAACAGATTATAGGGAAGTAAGGAAGCTAATCAAAAGCCTATTTCAGGAGAATAGCTCCAGCATTATCTATTAAGCTAGTAAACATCAGCGGGTCTTAGACTGGACCCTTCGAGTCTGGAAAACTTACAGAATATGGCAAAGCAAAGAGATCTAACAGCTTAATACAATTTGTAAACTTTTGATTGGCTTCCAAGCACTCAATCAAGAAGAAGAAAAAGAAAAAGATGGTACCTACTTGGTATTCTATTACAGCCCCGACTTCAGTCATCCCTTCTCTTACTGGGCCCTAGGGCGGACCTGAAACTGCTTCCTCAAACGAGTTTTACCAGCTCCCTCTGCTGCCCTTTCTGAAAGGGTGGAACGGCTTCAATTCCCTACAAGTTCTGACTCTTAAAATCTCCCCTGGTTGGAGACCTCTAGACGCGGCAGATGTGATGAGGCGACAGCCACGTGGACCGCCTTCGGCTCTGCACAGCGCCCAGCAGCCAGGAGCTCACAGCTCCGGAGTCAGGCCTCCCTAAGGGGCACGCCGGCGCCCGCGGGCCGTGACTCGGGGTGACTCGGCGCCCTCTAACGGCCACAGCGAGAAGGGCAGCCGCTGTCCTCTGCGTCTCGCCGGAACCATGACGTTTAGGAGGGCGGGGTACGGGCCGGAGTCTGTGCGTGTCCCTCGAATCCAGAGGCCGCGTACTAGCTCGTCACAGCCCTCCCGGGGAGCACGGAAGCTTGAGTCCTGCCCTGCCCACCCCGCGTCCTCAGTGAGTCCGCTTCCTCGCTGCCTCCAGAATGTCAGGAAAGGCGGGTGGGTTTAAACGAGAGCACTTGATCAAAGCCAGGATCCCTTTATTTTTCTTTTAGAGCAAGAGTTTCAGTTTCAATACTTTTTGGCTATTGGGAAATAATTTGTTGGAGTATCTGCTCCACGTCAACAAGGTAAGTGTTCCGGATCCTTTTTCTTTAACGGAGTGTTTCCAGAAGTTGCTTTTGCAGAAGATAATGTTCTTCTTGGTGAGCGCATTCCTTAAGAGTGAGTGTTTCCCCTTTGCACGAGCCTCTTGATCAGCGTTAAAGCAACAGGATTGAGGAGGAGTTCCGGGAGCTAAGGAAGCAGGCTTCGTGTAGGAGGAAGCCATCCGTGAGGGAGGGTCCTCAGAGCGGTTTTCTGTGACTCCAGGCGCACCTCTGATTCCACCTTATGGATGAGATGGGCGTGCCCTGCAGTGGGAAATACAAAATACTCCGCAAGTGTTATGACAGGAAATATAACAAACGCAAAGAGCATGGGTGGTGACAAAAACTATAAACAGATCAAATTCCAAACTCAAACAAGTCATAATTAATAACATGATTTGCAAATCACCCAAGTCTCCCTGTGTCTCAAAAATGATACCTATATTTTCTGGTCTGTCAGCTATGGGATGAAGTTTTCAGTTTGTTAAGAAGTCCAGTTCAATAGTCTAGGGCTCATCTCTACCAAGGAACTCGATATGCACAGCCTTTGTGCTACAGAGGGCCTTAGGTTGATAGCAAACATTATAGTTTACAAAGAGCTGTCACAAAGCCGTGCCTCCCGGCCTTCAGTCCTGCAGTACCCTCTGCTGTCTTCCAGTTCACATCTATTTTTGGCATCAATTACTTGGCATTCATTCATAAAAACAGGTCTCTCAAGCTAGAAGGGAACAAGCTATCAGAACCTCTATTGTACAAATGTGGGAACAAGCTCACAGGGAAACAGAATTTTCCAAGTTTATGCAGGAGCAGATCTAGAACTCAGATCTCCCAATTTCCCGTATTGACTAGGCACATTTTTAAGTGGCTGCCCCCAACTCGGGAATTCATAATCTGCAAGCATGGTTTGATGTTACGTGGTGCAGATTCCCAATTTGCTCTTGCTCCCCGTACAGTCTCTGATGGATAGGTGTCTTTGCCCAGGAAATACGCAGCTCACCCTGTGTCTCCAAAGAGGTCTCCAGGCAGAGCGAGAGCCCAGTAAACCTGCTCTGTGTCTGTGCCCGGGAGCTCTGAACCCACTAGGCGCAAACTGCAAAGCCATACAGACACGTCTGGAGGTGCGACAGCAAATCTGAGTCAGGTGAAGGAAGACGCTCGGTAACCCGGACCACAGGGCACCTTGGGCTCCCAGCCCAACAGCTGTGCACGTCCAGGCTTAGAGGCACTCCGGGCTCAGCCTCTTACAAGCAGTGAGGCTTTAAGGCAAATGGTGATGCTCTAGTTCTCCTACCTCCTGGTGCTCAGGGCTCAGTGAATACTGCCTCTCTCTGTTACTCAAGGCTAATACCACTAGGATGAGTGACAGCCAGGACAAAGGTCATGTCAGGGTTACACAGTGAGCTCTGTCCTCACAGAGTGTGTTTGCCACAGTGAGCCCGAGCCCTGAGGTCTCAGCTACCCTTTGTGCTTTGGGGCTGGTCAAGGCTGTGGAGGGAAAAGCAGAATTTGCAGCTGAGTCCACTAAAATGCCAAGATCCTCTTTGTGATGTGAACCTGGTTTTCCAGAATTAGCTGCGTTCAGCCCACCTGGTCAAGGCAAAAGCCAAGAAAGCCTAATCACAAAATCGAGAAGACTGGTCCCAGGTCCCCGTGACACTTTCCGCCTCCCATGTCTGCTGACGAGCAAGCGCCCCCCCCCCCTTTTCTGGGTGGCCTCACCATGGACTCTGTGTCACACTTGGCTTTTATTGGGGACCATGTTCTGTGTTACGGTCAATCTTGCCTCTGTTTAAGGCTAAGAATCACTCCCTCAGTTCACATAATGTCTGCCGCACAAAGGGCCTGGCTCAAGGCCAGCTACTCTTCAGAACACTAGGTTCTTATAAAAACTGGCATTTCTGCTGAGGGTGGAGGAGGTAGGTGACAGCAGACAGGGTCTAAAGGCCAAGGGATCAAAGTCCCAGCCACACTAGCTGGTAAAAGCTATTTAATCGAGCACGTACTCTATGACCCTTCCCAACTATATCACTCATGTAATTTCACAACAAATACTCAAAATAGGCTTTGTTATCATTATTTCCACCCCTGTTGTACTGATGAGAAAACTGAGGCATAGTGGGAAAACAGCTACCCCAGGTCAAACTGTTAATCAGGGAAGCCAGGGTCCAGGTTACAATGGCCATATTTCAGAGCCCTCGTTTTTAACCAAAGTGCGATTCCACCTCCACTCAAAGATGAAAGGATGCATTCTTATCGCTGTGAAGGCTGAGTCCTGTGGCCAGCCTTGTGCACAGACACTGTGCTCGGCCTTCCTCCGACAGATTGCACGATGGCCAAGCGAGTCGCCGTGGTTGGAGCTGGAGTGAGTGGACTGTCCTCCATCAGGTGCTGCCTGGACGAGGACCTGGAACCCACCTGCTTCGAGAGGAGCGAGGACATCGGGGGCCTGTGGAGGTTCACTGTGTGTAGTTCGTACCCTGTCCTTCAGCCGCCCTGGCTGCTTGCTCTGGCCCCGCTCGGGCAGGTGGCTTTAGCCTACCTTGGTGAGCAAGGGGGCAGCCCCCCCAGCATCACGCGTGTCTGTGGGGCGCATGCTAACATGCACAGGATGCGGTCTGGCAGGCGATGAGCCTGGAGAGTTGATGGGCAGGGTGGGACAGCTCAGGCAGGCAGAGAGGAAGGACGTTTCAATGGTTCTGGACCAGGACAAAACCCAGTGGCACCGGTGAACAAGGAGCAGGTGGCCCCTCGGAAAGGACGGAGCTGGCCAGCGGGTGGAGCCCCCGGCCCCGCACTGCTCAGGTCTTGGGAGGAGAGTCGGCAAGGGTGGGGAAGGGTCTAGGCCCTGGGAGACCCCAGATTATCAGGACAGGAAGAGCCAGGCCCCGGCCCACCTTAGGAGGGGAGCAAGCACCAAGGGTGTCAGGCACAGGGCTAGGCCAGCCCTAGGGACTCAAGCATCATGCAGCGGGGCCAGCGGTGGTCAGGACTGGTCCTAGTTCCTGGAGTAGCCTGGCCTCCAGAGGAATCAAGGGAATGAGGAGTAGCTGGCCCCAGGGGGAGGGAATAAGGGAATAAGGTGTCAGAAGATGAGAGGCCCGAGCACCAGATGCCTCTTCGGGTGGAAGACAAGAGAATGTGCAGACTGGTGTGAATGAGGGAGGCCTGCCTGGAGGAAGTGGTATTTACCAGTCTTTGATGAATGGTAGAGAAAACAGAATAAGCAAATGTATGTAAGCAGAAATGGTCACAGCCCTAGGATTATAGTGTCCTGGGGAAAAATTATTTATCTTCTGGTGTTTGTGAGCCTCACCAAGCCACCAAACGTCAATGTGGAAAGGAAGTATTAGGTCTTGTGGGTGTCTCTTCTGCCACTGACCCCACAGTTGCTTTGGTTTTCTTCCCCCAGCACAATATAGATTTTCCTTTTTAATTTACTTTCCTAATATAATATAAATTAATTTTAGAAAATAATATTGAGTTAAACAAAAGAAAAATAAAAAATAAATATATCAATACCCACGAACCAGCACTATTAAAATTCCGCTGTGGTTTCTTCCACTTCTATATATACAATATTCTTGAAAATTGCAATTGTAATGTTAGCTTTCATTTGTTCCACACTTACTTATGACGTCCCTCTGCCAGGACATACAGGGAATGCAATCGACAGGGACCTGGTCCCTTGCCGTCTGTGTGCTGGAGCAGCACCGTCCCGGGCGTGGGCTCCGGGTCAGAGGCTCGGGGTGTGGCGGGGCCACAGCAGCCCCCTGTGCACACCTGCTGACTCATGGAAGGCTTCTCAGAGGAGTGCCAGCTCACCGGGCCCTGAAGGGGAGACAGAGAAGAGCTTAAGCACTGGGCGACTTTAATGCGGTCTTTTTGCTTTGTGTTCTGTCCTTTGAGTGATGGAGACTGGAAGGGCAGCAGCCAGTGGAGGAACAACACCCAGGGTGGGCTGGTTCTTGCCTGGACACTGTGACTGGCCACAGGGGCGCAGCTACTCTTATTAGAGTCTAAGGTGCCTGAAGTGCTGATGGGAAGGAGACAACAAAGAGAGAGTGATTGAGAACAAGCATGAGGGTCAAAGGGAAGCTCAGTGGGGCAGGCCTCCCAGCAAGAGGAGGGGGCCAGAGCACGTGGGGAGAGGCTGCCCCGGGGAGGGTCCCCGCAGGACAGACGGGCTGTGCTCACGGAGCCCTTTAAAGGCAGCATCAGGCTTGCGGAGCCGCCAATGTGTTAGCTTCTTCAGCTTGGGAAAGACTTTGTCGTAATTCCAGTCCCACCTGTGTCTGGTAACTGCAGCGAGGGGACCCGATGCTAAAGCTTCCTGGAGCTCTTTGGACCACTCGCTGCTGACGCTCTCTGCTCCCTTTTCTTGTCCCCCTGCTGCACGAGCCAACTGTGCTTTCACCACAGGAATCCTCCGAAGACGGGATGACAAGGGTCTACAGGTCATTAGTGACGAATGTCTGCAAAGAAATGTCCTGTTACAGCGATTTCCCCTTCCAGGAAGACTACCCCAATTTCATGAACCAAGGAAAATTTTGGGAATATCTCCAGGAATTTGCTGAGCACTTTGACCTTCTGAAATACATCCAGTTTAGGGTAAGCTCCCAGGGTTTTGGAAGGTTAATGGGCAGGGGCCAGCCCAATCTGTGGTCTAATGGGAACAGGGAGCTCCATAAACTTTGTCCTGATTTATCTCTATATGAATAAGGGGCTTCCCTGCTGCTCAAGTTTTACTCGAATAAACCATAAAAATGTTGAATTTCTGGATTCCTCCTCTAAGTCTAAACTCTCATTCAGGATGAAATTTAGAGTTTCTCTTTTGAATCTTTTCTTTTTTTGAGAGGAAGGGAAAATGAATTTGGTTCATGAAACCCATTGTGAAGAAATGACCAGAAGTGTGAATCACAGAAATTATAAAGGGTCAGAACCCATTTTCCTAAGCTTTCCCAAAGCAGCTGGTATTGTAACACATTTCCTTCTCATTGGGAGTGAAAATCGAATATCTCTTCCTTCCAATGAAGGCATTCAGATGTCTTGGGCCCCAGTCTTCATGACCTCTATTGAGACTTTGCACAAGTCACCCAACTTCTCCAGGGAGAAGCTGAGCCCATGTTCATGGCCCTTGAGTTGTGGGACTGACTTGAACCAGCCACGGCCACCATGTCATCGCGTGAGGTCCCAAGTGATGGACAGAAAGCGAGCTTTGTCTTTTGCTCACAGACCACAGTGTGCAGCGTAACAAAGCGCCCAGACTTCTCTGAGACGGGTCAGTGGGACGTCGTCACGGAGACGGAGGGGAGGCAGGACAGAGCTGTCTTTGACGCAGTCATGGTTTGCACCGGACACTTTCTGAGCCCTTGTTTACCTTTGGAGTCCTATCCCGGTGAGTCATCGCTACTAGGACTGTGCCTGCTCTCCTGGGTTCTTGTAGAAGGAAAGCTACCGATTTGCAATTGGACATACTGCCTAAGAATTGCAGACACCTTTATGTTCCCCCTTAGAAATAGTATGTATAACTTAGGAAGGTATAAAGCACTGTGTAGGTGTTAGATGCTGTCTACTTACTACAGCACATGCCACTGTTACTATTTAAGCTGTTCCATCCACCCCTGATTCCAGTTCAGTGGTCACATAAGGCTCAAAACGATCAGATCTGTCCTTAAAAAGAACATGCTTTGAATTTTGTTGCTGTATTTCAGGTCGTTTGAATCAGAAGTGACCATAATTCAGTAGCGTGAAGTAATTGAGGGTATGAAGAAACTCAGCAGATTTTTTTTTTAAGACCACAAATTGTATGCCTAAGGAGTATGTTCACCCTTCAAAACCATCACCATGATGACAATTCACATGCCCTTCTACAAGGCCTAGCAACACAAGGGGTTGTAGAAATTGCCTCCTGGAAATGCTTTTGACTCAATGGCACATTTTCTGTAACACACTCGCAACTGGCAAATCTCCACCTTTGGAGATCTAACAAGGATTCCAAAGCTCCTCTCTGTCGTCACTTGTAAGTGGCCCTAAAGGTGACTGAGTAAGGCAAGTTTCTAAACTTCTTTAAGGAATTGAAAGAACTTTTAAGGAAGAATGGGAAGAATAAAGCTTGCAAACCTTGGCCAATTTAAAAAAAAAGAAAATACAAGTCTTTAAAACATAATCTCAAATTAACAAAATATCCTATTCAAAAATAAGTGTCTTAGAGATGGGATGAGACTTCAGTACATAATTTTGCAAAGAAGCAATATTGTAAATGATGGTTCCACCCCAGGCCTGCTGCCAGCCTGGGGGATACACACATGCACACGCACATGCATGCACACATACACATGCACACACTCGCCCACATGTGCACGTGCACATATATGCACATGCACACACTCGCCCACATGTACACATGCACACGCACATGCATGCACACATACACATGCACACACTCACCCAC
>JAQQAC010002701.1:29577944-29613578 GCA_029783875.1 Phataginus tricuspis
CCCACATGTACACATGCACACGCACATGTATGCACACATACACATGCACACACTCACCCACATGTACACACGCACGCACGCACACACTCTCTGCCTTTGCCATTTTCCAACTGCCTCAGCTCAAAATAATCAGTATACCAAAGCAGCGCATTCTGGGTGGCTCGTTAATATTTCAAACACCCAACGATCCAGAAAATAACATCCAGTAGTCATATGATTCCCTGAAAAAATGGTGAGGCATTGGGTCAAAATCCAAACAGTTTGGGAATAGATCCAGTCATTTCCGTCAATCTATACTTTCACCAGAGGGATGTGGCTCCAGCTGCCTGGTAATGATTAAAATGTTGTTGAAGCCATTCTGTCCTCTGGCCAAGGTCATTCTTCCTACAGTTCCTTTTCTGCTTTTCATGAATCACCACAATGTCTTCCTCAATAGTTTTAAGGCTAATGTTGACACGAATGTATTACTTGGGAACATAGCTCTTCTCTGACTAAAAATACCAGGCTATCTCTACCCTAGCTAACAAGAAATCCAAAAAAAAGGTAGGCTTTGTCTACAAAGTGTCACCACAGCTTTTGCAAGTTGAAAATTGTGATACACGTCACCTTTTTTGATGTGTGTGAATTGTCTTTTACTTTTTTCCTGAATTAGTTTTAATTTACCAAACAGATTCCCATTTTTTGGTGCCACGTCACTGACACAGGCATCAACTCAGAACCACCCAAATGGTCTCTGCTTGCCTGGCCCTCAGTTAGGGAGCACCTATCATTTGCAAGGTGGTGTGTTAAGAAATAGGAAAGACAAAGATCCACAAGCCAAGGCTGAGCCTCAGCTTCTCTCCAGCAAACCTCAGAATCGCTTGCAGCCCATTCGCTAACACCGTAATAGATGCTACATTCGTTTAAATGAATCTGGCAGATGCCAGGAGAATGATGTATGCTAGGAGACAGTTTCATCTAGACTAAAATTTCAGAAGTACTTCAGTATTGGGATGAGAGGCTGCCAGGCCTTAAACTGCAGCTTCCCCAATTCTTCTGTGTGCTTCAGTGGGCCTGGCCTCATCTCTGTGCTTCCTCCGTCACTTCTGATAACCTCCATCACAGCAGCCCCTGAAAACACCTCTCCTTCCACAGTTACAACCATTGTCAGTTCACGTGGGTCCATGGCATGTGCCTTTTATATACGCCAAGGAGATAATTTCCAAAAGTAAATCAAGAAGAGAAATACTTGGCAGCCCTTATTATACACATAAACATAGTAGTAATGATAGTTTACTGACAGGGTCAGGAGCTTGAATGATTGGTCAGAAACACAAATATAAATTATCTAAGAATAAAGGATAAATAAGCATACAGTGTAATTAATAAAACGTAAAGTATAGGTAACAAGCCTAAATCACACAAGCAATTACTTTATTTGAAAGAGAACCTGTCACAAAATTGCTCTTGTGGAAATTTTAATTGAATTAAAATTCAATTTGTAAACATGTTATATATTCAAATCACATTCTTACAGAATATATCTGGGTGAAATAGCAGATCAACAGTCTGTTTCCAGCCAGGATGTTCACACGTGAACTTAGTGAGCTGGATTTCCCTGAGTAACTGCTTAGGGTACATTCACATACAATATAAATTCTCCTGTACCTTTAACAAGCCAGTTGTCCTGAATCTGGCCAGAGGCACCCAGTGGGCAAGGGGGTGATGGGCGCTTCTATCTCCTGCTCTTGGCACCAGGAGCAAAGGGCTGACTTACTTAGGGACAGATTGTGAGCTGCGAAATAACTTCAGGTACTTCTGATTTTCTGACCCCTCCGCACCCTCAGGAATCCACACATTTAAAGGGCAGATCCTGCACAGCCAGCAGTACAAGACCCCGGACGGCTTTCAGGGCAAACGCATCCTAGTACTTGGTCTGGGGAACACTGGAGGGGACGTCGCAGTGGAGCTCAGCCGGACCGCAGCTCAGGTACCGTGTGAGTCCATACCCCAAGCCCGTTAGCAGTTCTGGGGCTGGAGAGAGGCCCTCAGACCCCAAAGCTCACTGGCCAGTTGCTCCGTTAACTAAGAGGAGAATGAGTGAGAAGTACAGGGTGGAGCATCTCGAAGAAGGGCCTGGGAAGTTGTAGGGCTGCTGGGCCAGGGGCTCTTCCAGAAGACTAGAGGGCAAATTGCTCCACCAGGCCAATTATCTTGCTTTTGCTACTGCTCCCTTTGTGATTTTGGCAAAACCCCCATGTGAAAATAGAGGGGGATGTTGGTTTCTGGACATCCTAAAGTTTTCTACTAGAAATCAGATTTATACTTTAAGATAAAAGCAACCCTTACTTTGCCCAAGAAGTATACATAATGATTTTAGCCAGAGCAGATTTGCAAATTAGAAATCTATTCTACTTTAACATAAAGTATATAATTATATATATGCAGATATATATAACATAAATTATATAAATTATAAAGATTCAATCTGGAAAGAATGGATTTTTATTTGATTTAGTTAAAACTGCTTTCTCAAAACTTCACTTTAACTTCTACGTTATTTACACGCACAAAACTGCTAGATCAATAGTGCATGTCTCCTGGGACTGCAATTCTTATACTAAATGTGGTGAAAATACTTAACAGGTACATGAGTCAGGTAGAAGATTTGTGAAAACAGTGACAGCTATAGTGGGTCTATACACAAGTTCACCTCCGTTCTAGGACTAGAATGTTGTAAGACCACTTAACTGCAAAATGATTATCCCTCTCTCCTTACTTCTTAGGTACTTCTCAGTACGAGAACTGGCACCTGGGTTATCAGCCGCTCTTCAGATGGGGGCTACCCATATAACATGATGGTTACTAGAAGATGCCATGCTTTTATTGCTCGAGTTCTGCCTTCGTGTGTACTAAAATGGATTCAAGAGAGGCAGCTGAATAAAAGATTTAACCATGAGAATTATGGATTGAGTATTACAAAGGGGTACTTAAACTTCTTTATTTAACGGGAAAATCACTGAGTCAATATTTCCCATTCTCCTTTATTCAGCCCTGCAGATGTTCGATGATGCTGCCTTCATCTATCCTGTCCTAAGCTTTTTTCCTTAAGACAGTGTCCATGAGGTTCCATAGCAGCTCCTGAAATAGGAGCGTTCCCTGTCTGGGAACAAGAGTGACAATTCATGAGGCTGGAAGAAAATAAAGGATGAACACTTCATTTCCAGCTTGAGGATGTGTAAAGGGCCTCTGAGGAATGTTGGGGGTGCTGCCGTCTGCAAACGGGCCTTTGCAGCTTCAGTGAGCGCAGGCGGCCAGGTCTTGCTAACCTTTAATGATTGTCTGCTCTGGCTGAATGACCAGAGGTTTGGATTTCCAAAAGGAATTCCTGGAATTTTACATTTTAATATACATCTCATAGAGTTGCACATTGGCAAGGAAAAGAAAACCTTTGAAATGCATTTAAGGTCACTGAATGTGATTTTTATTACATGCCCTAATATTTTTCTTTGGTAAGAAAGCTCTTGACTTATAAAGGAAATCAATGGTAATGAATGATTTGATATGTAAATTTTATAGACATTATATCTGCTGCAATTAAGTAGTATGATGCTATGAAAATATTCATCAGTATAAATTAACTCAGATTTTTCATTTTTATCCAAAAAGCTTCTTGCTGATTTCCTCTTTCCCTAATGTTAGTCCTTTGAGGCCTGGGGGATGTAAGACCCGAAACCGATCTCCAGATTGATGGTGGCAGACTCAGCCCTGCCCTTCTGAGAAAAGCATTGCTCCAGAAATTAATTCAAATTGAGATAAGAACCTTAAATCCCAGGTAGAAAACAGTTTAATGGGTCAATTTACCCCCTTGACTTGGCAGATAACTTCCCCGAATTGGCCAAATAAGCTGCTTGTTGATGTGTCTCATAGGTATAAACACAGTGAATGTTTTCTCCTCTGTGTCAAAGGAAAAAAGTTAAATCCATTGTGAACGACGAGCTGCCCACGTGCATCCTCTGCGGGGCAGTCAGGATGAAGCCCGGTGTGAAGGAGTTCACGGAGACCTCTGCTCTCTTTGAAGACGGGACTGTGGAGGAAGACATCGACACCGTAATCTTCACGACGGGATACACGTTCCACTTCCCCTTCCTTGAAGAGCCTCTCAAAGGCCTTTGTACAAAGAAGCTGTACCTGTACAAGCGGGTCTTCCCCGCAAGCCTGGAGAAGGCCACGCTGGCCACCATTGGTCTCATCAGCCTCAAAGGGTCCGTCTTGGCTGCCACAGAGCTCCAAGCACGGTGGGCCACAAGAGTATTCAAAGGTACCTTGGCTCTCGGCCCCCTGTGCTCAGCTGAGTATTAGGAGGGGTGCCCTGAGATACAGCCAAGAGACAACAGATGTGAACTAAAGTGACACAAAATGTCCAAAGATGCTTAGTGGACACTTAACGTCATAGATGTGTGATGTTACGAGGTACATTTAGGGTACTAAATAAGATTTTGATTCTGTGGATGGGATAGATTTGGACAGGACATAATCGCATCCTCAGATTAACTGAAATTATCAGAAGCTTAGGATCTGGTTCTATGCTGTTTAACCCTAACTCTTTCATTTTTTGCTAGAAGTAGGATTTTATGATGCTTCCAAAAAATTTATTGGAATAATGCACACTGAGTAAAATTGAGCTGTAGGGAGACAGAAATCTTTAAGAAATGCTTAAAAATACATTTTAGTCCCTGTACACTCATTGCGGTTGGCTGTCTCCGTGATGGAGGCAAGGTTACCCTGGCCTAGCCCAACACCAAAGCCTGTTAGCTCTGAGGACCTCTCTGGGTCTAGCCTCTTCATCTGTAAAATGGGACAAATAACCTCTTTCACAGGATTTCGTGAGATGGATAACGTCTGCAGAGCAGGTCACATATGCTCGGCACGCAGCAAACGCTAAGTGGTAGCTGTCTTACTATATGTAGCATCGTACCTCTCCCAGTGGGGCAAGTTTCAGATTAGCAAACACTTTAAGGAATTTCATTTGCATTATTTTTAAATATAAACATTATCAGAACCAATCCAGTTAGCTGTCCTTTAGCAAAAGTTTGTCCTTAATGGTAAAAACAGTCATGAATAATTTATAAATGGCATGTAACATGGTACTAAGCATGATGGCCTCACTTGGCACAAATATAACAGGCATCAAGTTCCACAGCCTTTCATTAAATTCGCACAAATTTTTATTCCTTTGGGGCCAGTTAAAGTGCTTTCACAGAACTGTCTGATTTCATTGAAACCAAAGAAAACTCTTAAGTATGTGGTGTTTTTTTAGTATTTTGTAATGAGCTCAAAAAAGCGTATCATGACAGAGCGGACAGATGAAACTCATCACACCACAGCTGAAACTGTGTGTTTTCCCAGAGCCTCGAGGGAAGTCCTTCCAGCTCTCTACAGGATGAAATGGCCTAGTGGCCAGTACACTGGGGGGCTCAGTCGGAGCTGTCTCATGTGAGGACAGCTTAGCACCTGGGTGGGCCCTGGCTCCTGGCATGGGCAGGACTCACCAGCAGAGCAGAGTCCAAGCACCACCATGGGGAGAAAGTCGAGATAAGCAGGCACAACTCAGGTGGCAGAGCCTCTGCGAGAGCCAGGGGCCACTCCCTGCTGGAGGCCCCATAAAGCAGAGGGACAGGCATGCCAAGCAGGGCCGTAAGAGGGGCTCATTTTAAGTGTTTACAGCTAATAACTTTAATGCACACACACACAAATGTAATGCAAACAACAATGCATGGAAACATCTGTGCACAGAGAGAGGCAGGTGCTTGCGGGGAGCTGGTGCAGGCTGAGACGGCCACAGCATCCCTCCTCATGATTCTGGCCATGGGGGACCCTGGCTTAATGAGTTCAGAGGTGGATTTTGCCTTCAGAAACTCACACTTTGCAGTCTAATTCCATTCCAAGCTCTTGACAACCACGTGTTCTGAAGTCGGAGCAGGGGGAGGCCAGAAATGAGGGGAGGAAAACTCAGAGAAGAGCCATGTGTGACTAGTGTTGTTTCCAATTTTTCTGACAGGACTCTGCAAGATCCCTCCATCCCAAACACTGATGGCTGAGGCTACTAAAACAGAAAAGCTCATAAAAAGGTATGAGACAGGTTGCTTCAGGAAAACGTGCCAACATGGTCTGTTACACAGGGAGGCCCTCCATAGGAACCCTATTCCTAGAGAAACCTGTAGCAGGCCAGAAATGGCCGCATTAGGAATCAGAAGAACATGCCTTTATTGCTAACTCTTCCACCAACTCAACCTGTGGCTTCAGCACATGGGTGGGGTGCCTTTGCGAATGCAGACCCTGTCCCCCGCAGGCAGTCCCTGCGGTCCATCTGTCCCTCTGTCTCCTGCTTCTGCTCTCTCTGCGTTGACTGATTCCTTTCTCTTTCTCACCGCTACCTTAATCCTCGGACCTCTTCTAACTTCTATTCCCAGGTGGCCTCATCCAGGCCTGTGGCTTAAATGCCATCATACACACGTGGCTCCCAGACTTGCATCTCCCCCAAACTCCAGCTCCCCATCCATGCCTCTAGATCCACCTGGGTATGTAACAGCTCTCAAATGTCATGTGCCCGTAAAGTAGCTGTGGACCCTCACCACCCACCCGCCCTGACCTGAGACCCCCCTGCTCAGCCGGTGGAACTCATCCCGCTGGCTGTCCAAGCCCCTCAGTGATCCTGTGTCTCTTCGTCTCTCAGCAAATCACATCCTTAAATAAATCCAGATACCAACACCTTCAGCAAACCCAGAATCAGGCCGTCTGCTCCCCAGACGAGTCCCTTGCTGCCCCTCGTGTGGGGGCCTGGCTCCCACCTCCTGTCCCACGGCCCAGGGCTTGCACATGCTCTCTGCCCGAGCCGCATACCGGCTGCCCTTCTGCTCCCAAACCTGGAGGACTTGTTGCGGTGTGACAGACACTTAATATTTACTTATTTATTGGAAGGAGGAACAAATGAATGCTGATCAGACTTCCTGGAAGTTGACTAGCAGAAATGGCCGGAATAAGGCCTTCGCGGCTCTGTCCCCACATCTGGTCACGCAGGCACATCTGTAAATGGCCTTCTCAACTGTAGTTACCATAAAATCACGTAGGCAGCCTCACACGTGATACTTCCTGATTGTGTCCATTTATTCCGTGACTAGCATGTCTGCACTGATCAGATTTATCCTTGTGTCAAATTTGAGAACCTCTTCCAACTGCCCCATTTATCACTTAATAAAATCACCCTAGCAAATACCCTTTTCCACACACTCCTTTCTCTTTCCAACATAGAAACTTTCCCAAACATAGCTTGACTCCAATAAAAGGAAACAAAATGGTGAGAGGAGGGGTGAGTAGCTCTAATCACCTGAAAACCAATGTGACCCGTCTTTTCCCCTCAGGGGTGTGATGAGAGACACCAGTGGAGACAAACTCGACTACGTCCCCTACATGGATGACCTCGCGGCCTGCATAGGCGCGAAGCCCAGTGTCCCCCTGCTGCTCGTCAAGGATCCCAGACTAGCCTGGGAAGTGTTCTTTGGACCATGCACTCCTTACCAGTACCGCCTCATGGGCCCTGGAAAGTGGGAAGGGGCCAGAAATGCCATCCTGACCCAGTGGGACAGAACCCTGAAACCCTTAAAGACTCGAATCGCCCCAGATCCCCCCACACCAGCCTCTATCTCACATTATTGGAAGGCTTGGGGTGCCCCTGTCCTGCTTGCCTCTCTTCTACTGGCCTGTAAGTCTTCCTTTCTTTTAAAATTGGTGCGAGATAAACTACAGGGTAGCATTTCCCTCACCCAGTAAGTATTTGGCAAGGAGGAATCTGACTGGTCACGAGGGCGGTACCACGCCGTGTGAATCTGGTCTCCAGATATCCGTGGCCCCCCCTCCCCTCCTAACTGCTCTCATCCAGGCCCGGGCCAGTCATCTCTTGACTGAATTATTGTACTGTCTTCCCTGGACTCAGTACCTCCTTTACTGCCTCCCTTTCCAACCCATATTCTACTCTGCTGCCTAAGCAATTACTCTAAAGAAATCATGTGGTCATTGTTTCCATCAAGACCCTGGTAGGAATAAGATAGCAATCAAATTAGGTAATTTGTGGAAATTTTAACATGGAGATTATTTCAAAAGTTCTGGGCGAAGTATATGGAAAGCAGGGATAGTGAAATACTCACAGACTCCTAACAATGAGGTATTTTTACCATCCGGATACCTAATAAAGCAAGAGAAGAAAGCAGTTATGATTGAGAGAGACACAGAGCAGGCCCCTCCCAGGAGCTCTGACCTTCAGCTGACAGATGAATCCACCATGACCCAAAGGAGCCGAGTTGGGAAATAGATTGCCTGACCCTCTGCCCCGTCCTCTGCCTTGCTTTCCCTTGGCCTGACCCAGCCAGACCCAGAGGGCAAGGCTGCTGACTGTTGGGGATCGAACCGCGTCCCCCAAAAAGATACTTTCAAGGCCTGACCCCCAGTACCTGTGAACATGACTATTTGGAAATAGGATCTTTCAAACGGGATCGAGCTAAGACGGGAGCGTGCAGGAGTTGGGTGAGCTGCGCGCACCATCACTGGTGTCCTTACAGAAAGAAGTTAAGAGAGGCCCAGACCCAGTGGAGGCACGCAGAGGTCAGCGACGTGTCTGCCAGCTCAGGACAGCCAAGGCCATCGCGGGGGGCGAGGGCGGGACACGGCGCAGATGCTCCCCGAACCTGCAGAGGAAACACCCCTGCCAACACCCGGATTCCCACTTGCAGCCTCCAGGGCCATGGAAGAAGTAGCCCACGCTTGCGGAGCTCGGACACTGCAGCCTCAGGTAACGAATGTGCCGCTGGCGCACCGTGGCGGTCGGCCCCCTGCAACACAGAGCAGCCCAGACGCAGGACACGGGGGACGCGAGCGGGAAGTCCAGGGCAGCAAGCTGCTTTCTGGTCAGAATCCGTCAGCGCCACCCTTGGCCGCAGATTCTCCTCCGAGTTGGGCAGCCGGGAAGAGCAGACCCCTGGCGGTCCTAGTGCCTCCGTCCCCATCGCCAGCGGTCTGTCCTGTGGCTTCCCACCCTCAGACCCTGCCATCCCGACCCCAAACTGTGAGCTGGGTCTCACCCTCTTGGCCCAGCCGCTGCTCCCCGGCCCCAGGTCCCCTCAGGACCACCTTCCGGAAAGGAGCTGGGTGGCCACCCTGACGCCCTGGGACAGAGCTGACCCAGTGCACGGCCCTGGTTTTCCTTCTGTGTCTCTCTCCTAATAAATGGTGAGCTCCTGAGAGGAACCAAGTCTCTTCAGCTAAAGCAGCACCGGACACAGAGTATCGCTAAATAAATACCTGATGGTCCAGCAGGGGCCTTACTGGCCAGCATCCTCGTCCATCCTGTTGTGCCCATTCTTTCCTTCTGCCAGCATGTAACTACCTCAGCTCACCTCAGCCATGTGAGTGAGCAGGGACAGTCCACCTGCAGTTAATTTTTATAAGGAAGAGAAAATGCACGTGGCAGGCTAATGAGAGTAAACACAATCGTGCTGTGATGGGGCCATGCGTGCTGGCTGGAAGTGCTAATCCAGAGCTCCACCTGGACCGTAATCCCACTCTGCCAGCTGGGAGGCTGTGATGGGGCCATGCGTGCTGGCTGAAGTGCTAATCCAGAGCTCCACCTGGACCGTAATCCCACTCTGCCAGCTGGGAGGCTGTGGCCAAGGTACCCAGGCTCTCTGAGCCTCTGTTCTCATCTGGAAAATGAGGAGAAAGGTAGTAAGACACCTACTGTAAAAGGCAACATTGAGTGAGAAGAGACAGCAGAGGGTGTTGGGTGCGTGGTGAACTAGCTCTAACTGCTGAAGACTCTGGGGACTGTTTGCTCCCTGACTTAGGCTCTGGGACCTGTTGCCTCGTCAGAAGTGTGGCCTTGCCTTCGCGGATCTCTGGCCACACCTCCCAGCTAGGATCGCTCTCTCTCCCCGGGGTCCCCCAGATCACAAGGCCTGCTGGCCCTGCCATCGTGCCGCCATCTCGACAGCACCATGGGCTGCCCAGACAGGCCTGCAGAGGGGGCCGGGCTCCTCGGGGGAGTGGGCCTCCTCCTGCTCAGCTGATGTGCCTGGGTTTTTACTGACAGCCTCGCCAGTAGAAGGGGCACCTGATTCCAAATCTTCAGAACCAGCTAAAGCTGACCAACAGGAGCGATGTCATATTTAAGTTATCGAAACCAAAGTTACTGAAGGAAAACTGAGACATCTTTATTTTTATTTCACATCATTATGTATTAGGTCACTGTATGTAACAATGCTATCTTTTCCATATATTAATTTTTAGATGAAATCAAAGACTCAGAGATCAGCTACATATGGCTCCACCCTATTCCAAGCCCCATCGCCTCTCATCCTCACAACCACCTAGAAGGTAACCATAGTATTATTGCTCTCACCTAACGGATGAGGAAATCGAGGAGGAGAGGTCACAGACATTGCCCAAGGTCACCCAGTGGTGGCAGGACTGTGCCAAGAATTAAGCTGGGCAGACGGTTGCTGGAGCCCCTACACTTGACCCCACGTGGGGGATGAAAAGTGCTTTGATGCTCTTAGAATCTCTGGCCATGCCTGGAAAGTGAACTAACAGATTAGCTGGAGAGCATCCACATTTTGTTAAAGTTTTACATGTACACGGTGCCTCTGCAAGGGAATGAAGATTCTGAGATGTGACCAGAGCAGGAAGCTTTGTACCTTTAGACAAAGAAGGATTGAATCTGTGAAGAACTGACAGGACAGAGGTTCTGGGCTGGGTGTTAATGAGGGTGGTTAACAAGGCTCTGCTGGGCAGATTTCTCAGCCCTGGGCTCCCTGTCTCTGGAGGCAGGAATGCCCTCCATCCTCCTGGTGCAGAGGGGGCACCTTCCACAGGGGTCTGAGACTCGTGTCCGGGCAGAGGGCAGTAGTTGGGGAGGTCAGGGTGGCCTTCTGCTCCTGCCTCCCAAACTCAGCTCAGACTACTTGCTCTTTGCACCGGCTTCACTGCTGCACAGGTTCCTCACTAGTTAACAAGGTGATCGAATCTTTGACACAGGTTCATTCTATTTTTGCAAAAAAGTTGTATCTAAATTCTGAAATTTACACACTCTGGAAGTTTGCCAATCACTTTCTTTCAAGTGAGTCTGTTTCACAGTCACTGAATATGGAGAGAGGGGCTTGTGTGGCTGCAATGGCCCCAAGTCACAAGCACCACAAGGTGTGGGGAAGGGCAGAGTCTTAAAGCCCAACAGACCTGGTGTCAACCATGACCACATCCACTTTCTAGCTCAACCCTTGGGGGGAAGTCACTCTTTTCCCCTGAGTCGCACTCTGTGTCCGTGAATGAGGATAGAGCTTCCACCACACAGAGCTATTGTGAGGACCAGCTGAAGCAGCTCACCAGCGTTTAGCACAGTGCCAGAGTCCTGGGAGGAGATCGGCGCACAGGCCCGTCTCCTGCCCTTCTCCCAAGGCGATGCTAGCAAGTGCTTCACAACTGACTTCCTGAGAGAAAGCCGTGTTTGCAGATCTCCACTGTGCAAACATTCCCAGCGTGGCCGATTCCAACCCGCCCACCTGAATGAGAACTGGGAGGAGATGCAGCTGGCCCCACACACCTGTAGGTGGTGGCTCATGGGGAATACCTCCTCTTCCAGATCTCAGCTCAAATGCCTCTCCTTCAGGGGAGCTGCCCTGATCCACAGATTGATTGTTTCCTAATACTTCTCCTCATGGTACTGTGTATCTGCTTCAGAACCCTTCTCACAATTTGTAATCACACATTATAATTATTAGCTAATTAACCTCTGTCACACCCTTTAGACTGTAAGTGCCAGAAAGACAGACCATATCTGCTTTGCTCTCCATTATTTCCCTCGCACCTAGTTCCTAGCTCAATGTCTGGTACCAAGAAGTGGCTCAATAAATATGTGCTGAATTAAGCAAACAAGCAATTGAAGATGGATAGAAGGATGGATGGGTGAATGGATGGTGGGTGGGTGGTGGATGGGTGGATGGTGGGTAGGTGAGTGAATGGATGGATGAATGGATGCACAGCGAGTGGGTGAATGGATGGAATGAATGAATGGTGGATGGATGGATGGGTGGATGGAAAGAACTGAGTTTTTGTCCCCCCTCCAAATTGTATGCAGTTCCCTCCAAATTGTATGCAGTTACTTCCTATCTAACTGGTCCTCAGCCCTGCTCTGCAAACTTCTGCACAAAGCTGCTCAAATGTCTTCTTTAGAAGTGAAACTGACTTCCCGAGAGAAAGCCGTGTTTGCAGATCTCCACTGTGCAAACATTCCCAGCGTGGCCAATTCCAACCCGCCCACCTGAATGAGAAAGCTGGAGAATCAGGTGGCACCCTTCCTAAATGGCAGTCATCTGACTACTTGAATCTCAAGGACTAGATGCCACCTCATTTCTTCAGGACTGAGTTCCCTCAGTGAGCCGGACAAGCCAACACCAGTCACTGCCTCAGCCAGGGGTGTACTTGCCACTGTGCCTCAAGTCAGCTCTGCAAGGTGCTATCCCAGGCCCTTTGGGACTCGGGTCCACATCCAACGTCCCTTCTGCACATGTCTCACCACTACTCAGACATGTCTTCTATCCAAGCTCCCATTAAGATCAGCGTTTATTCAGCTTGACTCTTCCAGAGAAATAGTCTTCATTTGTGACCAGAAATGTTTTCTCACAGTCAGAGTTACCATCTCTACTATCTAAAGATATGCTTTTTTAATCTAAAAGTGTATTTTAAAATATGAAATTGATTCAAATATGTGAAAGTGACTAAAGGAAACATGTTAGGCAATACACACTTTAGTGCTTCATGGAACAGACGGTTTCCACAGAGAGAACCGCAAGATGGGGTGGGAAGCATAAAGGATGAAGAGCCAGGCAGGAAGTGTCTGACTGACCAGGTCACACCGTCGCCTCGTGCAGGAGAAGGGAAAACAAGGAAAGAGACCAGAGCCCAGAGGTGGCCAGCCTTCGGGGGCCAGCTGACGGACTGGGCTCCTGGTCAAGGGGAATATTCACAGGCCCAAAGAATGTAAGGATTTAAGAAGGATTTTATAGGAAAGAAGGTGGGCAAGAAGTTATCAGTGAAAGGGTTGTTTCAGGTGAGGTCGCCCTTCCGGAGTGGGAAGTGCAGGGGCCTTGTAACTCCAGGGGAAAAATATTTTTCCAGCCCAGGGCAAAATACCTTTGAAACCAAAATCGGTTAAAGGCAAAAATAAAGTGGGAGAAACCCATTTATTGTATACAAGCAGTCATCCACTTTCTGTCCCATGTCTCTTGGTATCGACTGGGCTGCAAAAAGGGACCCCAACCAACCTCAACGGTCCAGGGTCCAGATATGCCCTAACTCCCCCTTGCAATTACCTATTGATACGGAAATGGCTACTTCTCTCCACCCCTTGGAAACACCTATTGATATGGAGATGCTCTTAAGGCCAGATTCTGGAAACACTGCAATTTTACCCACAGGCCTCATGTAGATGACTCACCTCTTGAGGTGTGGAGAGGCCCCTGTGGCAGAGGACCTCACTGGTGCTGTCAGCCTAGGGGAGGTACAAACTGAAGTTAGGCTGGGCATTAAGCCCCAGCCTGGTGACGTAACCCAGCAGAACTGATTCCACTCAGGGCCTGTGGTTTTCTTTGTGACACCGGCAGGTAAACGATTTCTTCAATCTCTGGGAGCCATTCGAGCAAATCAGTCAAACCTGAGGATTTGTGGGAGCCTCAGATTTACAGCTGTTGGGTCAGAAGCCAAGGCGACAGCCTGTCCTTGAGCCTCTGAAGCTGGGGTGGGGATGGCCTTGTGCTTCAAAATGCTGGATGCATGTAAGACCCACACATGGGGGTCAGTGCCAGGTGGCATCACGGTGGAGCACAGACAGCACTGGAAACACGGACTGTGCTTTTCCTTTACAGCAGGCAAGCCACACCCCCGGGGAGCAGATGAGGCTGCACTTCCACATTCAGAAGGTTTTTCAGACATTCATCCACACTACAGAATTCTTGCTGGCAAGCTTTTGCGATTTCAACCACTTGGCATACTTTAGCAAAGTGTGAGCTGCAAACCATATATTGCCAACCTAAGTTTGCAGTGCAACTGGAAATCTGATTTCAGGGATCCTCAAATACTGATAATGGAGAAACGGAACCTGTTTAAAGAACCCCAGCTGAGCCCTGCTCTGACCCTTGGGGATCAACTGTTTCTGATCAGGTCTCACCCACAAGAGAAGCCAATCGAATGCCTGGCCTCTTGTGCAGTCATGGGGAGAGGCAGTTGGGAAATGCAATCTGGCCTGGACGTGGGCCTCTACAGGGGTCACGGTTCTCGCTGATGCTGAAGTCCTGCCACCCAGAGCAGCTATGCCTCTTCCTGCCTTCTGAGAACGACACACAGCCCCCGGGACAATCCATAATCCCATAGCAGTTAAAAATATTGTTCAAGTCATTTTATCTCCTATCACGGCATCATGTGATTCGTATTTCTTAAATGTAAAAGTATAATTTAAATGAATCATGCAATATTAAGAAGCATTATAGGGCAGACCACATTCCGCAAGATCATCCAAGGAAATAAAAATAAACCAGCCATAAAAGTCTCTTGCCCAACAGTAAAATGTGTTCAAAGCTCAGCATTACAATTAGGTACTTCTGTTATTTCTGTTATGCAACTTGTGAAAATTCATATCCTCAAAAAGAAATCCTTCACATGAAGGGGAAATCATAAAAAAAGGATGAAGCTTTAGAGATCACATTTTCCAGTTTAGTAACAGTACATATAATAACTTAAGAGGAAATAAGTGAAGCTCAGAAGCATTGCTCTTCTGGGACCACCTTGCACACACAGCCTCACACCTCAGCCGCCCCAGCCCGAGCTCACCTGTGGCCCTTCAAGTTCAAGTCTCCATGGCAGTGGGACAGAAACAGAACCACAGCCACACACCCTCCCTGCAGACACCTCGCTTTGCTCGTACCAGGCAACCCGGCCTCCCCAGCCACCCTCAGCTAATTTCAGGAACCTGGCAGGTGACCAGCAGTCAGAAGATCAGATGCCTGAGCCACCAGCAGCAGCCAAAACAAGAGACAAAAGCAGAGAAGAGGAGTGACCAGAAGGAGGGTGGGAAAGGCAGGAACTCCAGCAGGAGCAGAGCAGTGGCCCAAGTCCTGCGCAGAAGTGCGCTGCCCTCCATGACCTTGGAGACCACCACTCGCTGGGCACAGAGGGCTGGTCAGCCACAGCAAAGCGCCCAGGCCTCTCTGGCGGTGGTCTGGAGGGAAAGGCTGAACCACAGCGGTAGAGAGAATGAGACTAATTTACTTCATGATTCCAAACAAGGACTGCTCAAAACAGAAAAGGCAGTATGGTTAGACTAATTAGACTACTCCCCAAGGGAAGAAATATTAATTTTGAAGTGTTTTTAGGGTTTTCGATAAAAATCAGTCTTATTAAAAATTCTAGTTAAACATGGTAAATGGAACGCACATGATTATTTTCATCTCATCTCTCTGGAACACCACCAAAGGGCAGTAAAAGACAACAAAAAAGAGTGGGAGGTGACGTCATCACATTTTCAGTAGATGAAAAGCAGATGGGAAATAGAAGCTGCCTAACAAGGTGGAGAAAGTTTACAGCCTGAGTTACCAGACAGAAACACCACAGGAGGCCACGGGACCCTGGAAAAGCTCAGGACTCAGAGGCACCCACACAGGGAACACAGCAATAATGTAATTTCTCTGTATGACAACAGAGGGAACCACACTCATCAAGGTGAGCTCTGTAGTGTATACAACTGTGGGAACCCCTGTGTCGTACACCTGAAACCAATATAATATCATATGGCAACTGT
This sequence comes from Phataginus tricuspis, assembly GCA_029783875.1. Lineage (NCBI taxonomy): Eukaryota > Metazoa > Chordata > Mammalia > Pholidota > Manidae > Phataginus > Phataginus tricuspis. The sequence continues at coordinate 29,593,819 of JAQQAC010002701.1, forward strand.
ACTTCAATTAGAAAAAAAGACAATTAAAAAAACAGGGTGCCCAGCACAGCAAAGGGCATAAATGGGGCAAGTAGATAAAACAGGTGCGTTAGTCTGAGGTCTGCCCTGCCCTGCTTCCAGAACACCAACAGCCAAGCAGAGGAGGGCACTTGCTTCTGGGAAATCTGAGTGGCTCCAGAGAAAAAGTTCTGGATTCTAACTTTTAGGGCTCCCCCAGCAAAAAACAAAGCAGGGAGTCTGAACTCAGCCTGATTACATCAGGATCAGTCCCACTGGATGAAAAGTCTGCAGAAGCACACAGCCAGGAACGAAGGTTGGTGCTGTGCTCTGAGGCAGGAACAGAAAGACAGGCCATGTGCTTCCAGAGATTGTCCGACACACGAGGCAGAGACCAGAGCAAGCACGGAAGGAAAGAAGTTGGAGGAAATAAAAGTAATGTGTGAGTTGAATTCAGAAGAATTATAATCATGTCCTCTGAGACAGACATATGATATTGGGTCCATGAAACAAGAACAGAATATTATTGTAAAAGGAACAAGAGAACAGCATGAGTTTGTAGAAATTAAAAATAAGAAAGATAAAGTTCAGGATATCTCACAGAAAGTGGTACCAAAAAAAAAAGAAGAGAGAGAGGCAATAGAAAAACTAAGCAAACTCAAGGACCCATCTAGGAAACCAGACACCTGAATGACTATGAGAAGGAAAAGAGAGTAGACACAATAAAAAGATCGAAGAAATCATTCTTCCGCCCAAAGCTGAGGACCAGGCTGGAGGAGCCCTCCTAGCCACCCACACAGCGAACAAGAAAAGCCTCCTGCAGAGTCCGCTTCAGATGCAAATACTAGCAAAAACACCACACAGATGTCTGAGTCCAGAGCCCAGGGAGAAGCCAGGGATGGAGACATACACAGGGATCCATGTCTTTGTAGAGGAATTTGAAGCCAAAACGCTGAATAAAATGACCTACGGAGAGCCGGTGGAGAGGGAAAAGGAGAAACGGAAGGCGAGGCACTGGGAAGAGACCGGGGCTAGAGCAGAGCTCCGCAGGACACACGTTGGTGCCCAGGTGAATGTCATTCAGGGACCAGGTCACCTCAGATGTGGGCGAGGTTCACGGTGTCCGAAGCTTCCAGGAGGGAGACAAATGCTGCTCAGGGGTTTGGCCCTTGGCACCAGGACCCTGCAGGGCACCAGGGACCTTAGTGAGAACCACGCACCCTCCAGTGCATTCATCTGCCCCCAAGAGGAGAGCTGGGGAAAGGTGGGATGGGGAGAGATGCAGGATACTCATAAGCTAAGTGCCTCTTACAAGGAAGGCCACAGGCCCCAAAGGGGTCACTTATGTTAAGGGCCCCACATAAGCAAACCAGTGCAGCCCTGGGGACGGACCTTCAGCCAGTCACCTGGAATTCCCCCGGCAGCACCAGCAGATTGACTGACAGACGCCTTCTGCTCCCCCTGGCCTTGCCTCAACTATAGATTCTGTGCTGACATTCCCTCTGTCCGCTCCTTCACTCCCTGAAAGCCTCTCCAGCCTGCAGCTCAGTGGAGCCCCTCAGCGCTTGCCCGGTGGTACGCTGCCCGATTCGTGAATAGTTCAGTAAAGCCAGCTCAAGTTCTCAAGTTACTCAGTTGAACTTTTGTCGTTTGACATACCAGATAATATAAATAACGTATGTAATATAAAATACTATGAAACTGTTTTAACATTAAAATACAGTTTAATGGGACAGAAAGCAGCATTAACTTTTGAGATAAATCGGGAGACATCAAAGAAATCTGGCTGAGTGGGGGCCTTTCTTCCACGGCCTCCGCAACACCAATGGGAATAGGTCTATCCCGGGACTTGTCTTGGGAAGTTTGAGAAGCCTGCCCCAAACATGGAGTGCTGGCTACCAGCTCCCCCTGCTGGCCCAGTGTTTAGAGCTGCTCTCGGAAACCACCCTGTGGCGCCCGACTGGTGGGCTTGTGGTGGTCCTGGGACAGCCGCAACAGTGTGCTGCTCCAGACAGCCTCCTGTCACTGCAGCTATGTCAGCCTCTGCAAAGTATTTGAGGACATTCTCCCCTATATCCTTCTGAGGAGTCAACCACCTTGCCTGCACCCATTAAATAAGTTGTGTGCCCCTGTTTTACCGTGAGGAAAATCCCAAATGGATGGATTGGACTAGCTCAGTGGCTTTTAACTCCCCTGTCACCCATTCAGGGGACCAAAGATATCTGACTGCGAGGAAAAAACTAACTTACTCTCGTCCCTGGTTCTGCCTCCAGGTGGAAACAGCCAGTGGGGAGCTGGATATTTAGTCTGGAGCCCCTGAGAGGCAGTGGGCACCACAGAGAGCTGATGCAGAACACTTCCGGCAGTACCTTCAGCAGGTGAATTTCCTATGACATTGTTCTGTGTGTTAGCCAGCGATGGCTCACATCACCAGCAGCAGTTCTGGGAGGGACCGAAACAGCCATACAAATAAGTAGGTACCTGGTGTTCCAGGAGGACTATGTACCCTTTAGAAACCTTCCCTGGATATCATTCCTCTCAAATGAGCTTTGGGCAAGAGTTCAGCTCCCTACGATGTGTGATCAGTTAGGGGAGCATCTCCATTTGGGCAGTCAATTCTGCCCACATTCATAGAAGCATCTGGGTGACTCTGAGAAGCCAAAGTTCCACGGAGCCTGCCTGCAATACCTTCAGCCTGAAAAATCATCACAGTGCTTGTCACCAAGGACTCAACGGGTAAAAAGAAAAAGCTAAGACTTCGATGGAATGCTGTTATCTTAATTTTAGCAGTGTATTCTTGGTGAACACTTCAAAACAGTCTAATTGCAGTAGGTAATCTGGGCAATTAAATGAACTGACCTGATAGTTTATTTGCATGACCCAATTAGATGTTGGAGGATGCCTCCTGAAAATGAGCATACAGAACAGGTGTGGTTCCTGCCACTTAGAGCTTACATGCAAGTGGAAAGATGGAAATTGGACAAAACCATAACAGGGCAAGTATATAATTACAGGTTGTGAGGAATGCTCTGAAGGAGCAGTCCAGGAAGACAGAATAAGTGAACACAACCTGATGTAAACTGTGAAGGGATGTCTAAGGAAGCTATCTCCAAAGGAGTGATTTTAAGCTGAGATGTAAAGAATTAGGAATGGCTCTCCGGTGAAAGAGTGGATGCGTGCAGGCATTTCAAGCAGAGCACACCACGTGGGAAGAGGGTGCCCTACAGCCGCCCTCTGGGAGTGGTTCCTCTAGGCTGGAAATCAGTGAGCAAGGGAGGTTCTTGGATTCTGAAGAATCAAAGCCAAATAGCCATACAGGTAAGACCCTAGAGGCTACCTCCAACCAAAGTAAGTGTGGTGAACAGAAGTACCACAAAGGGGCTCTCAACAGCTTTAGTGAGGTATGATTGACCTGCTGTCCAGTTTATCCACTGCAGGCCTGCAGTCTGATGAATTTTAATAAATGTAAACAATTGTGAAACCATCATTACAATCACCCAAAACAGTTCAGTTTGCACTATTAGCACCTCTTTATGCTCGCCCCTAACCTGAGGCAACCACAATGTGATATTTGTCCCCATAGGCTTGTCTTTTCTAGAAACTTCATGTAAATACGATCATACACTGCAGAGTCTGTGTCTGGCTTGTTTCACTTTGCACAATGTTTCTGAGGTTCATCAGTCTAGTAGTTTGTTCCGTTTATTCCCTGAGTCATGCTCCAAGGTGTGCAAGTAATGCTGGTGGTTGTCTGAATTGTCCCCAGGGGGTGTCTGTTTTGAAGAAGGCACTATTTACATTCCTCTGCAGGTTGTGAAAGTGAGTAAGGAAACCTCGTTTAAAATGGAGGCTCGATCCCAGAGGGGGGACGCTCACACAGGGAAGATGCCCGCAGAAGGGAGATGGAATTATCCTGACCCTGTAGGGCACTGCTCACTAGGAATACATCTCCTGCTTTTAAGATAAAAAGGAAGATTGCTTCCTGTTCAGAGACAAGGCGCCAGCCACTTCCTGCCACCAAGGAGCAACCATCCCAACCTCAACCCTCGTTCTTCTCTGGTGAATTTCTGTTCAAAACAACCCTCCCCAGTTTCCCTGACGTCTAATAAAGGCTCCCTTCATCTCTTAGGACTTGCCTGTGGGTTGCTGTAGTTTGCTTGTCCCGAATTGCAATTCCTCTTCTATTCCCAAGTAAACTCATTTTACCAATGAAATGCTATTTTATTTTTTAAGGTTGACGGAGTCTTTGTGTGGACTTATGCTTCATTTTTATTGGGCATATTCCTAGAAGTAGAATTGCTAGATCCTATGGTAAGTTCCTGTTTAACGTTTTAATAAACTGCCAAATTGTTTTCCCGAGCGGCTGCACTATTTTATACTCCCACCAGAAATGAATAAGGTTTCCAGTTTCTCCACATCCTCACCAACACTTGCTATATTGTCTTTTTTCTTAATCATTCCAGGGGGTGTATAGTGGTTATGGTTTTAATTTGCATTTCCCTAATGAATAATAGTATTGAACATCTTTTCTATGCTCATTTGCCATGTGTATATACACTTTAGTGATGTGTGTATTCAAATCTTTTGCCCATTTTTAAAATTGGGTTGTTTGTATTATTACTGAGTTGTAAGAGTTCTTTATGTCTCCTGGATATGAGTTTTTTAAATGAGATTTGTGTTTGGAAATACATTCTCCCAGTCTGTGAATTGACTTTCTATCTTCCCATTTAGGAACTTGAATAGACAGGGATAAGATAATGTGAGTTACCCGATCGCCATAATGCAGGTACAAGATGTTGGCTTTATGGGGGCAGTGAAGGTGGAGGAGAAACTGACAGATTTCAGGGATATTTTGAAGATAGAATCCATAGGACTTGGGAATGGATTGGATGGACACATGATATGAAGGCGAAGGGATCAAAGACATCCTCATTTTCTGGCATGAAAATAGATGGGACAGAGGTGCCATTTTCTGATATGAGGGAGCTGGGATGAAAATCAGATTTGAGAACAGGAAAGTGAAGAGTTCAGTTTAAGTGGATGAGTGGGTGAGTGGGGGCATAGTTTTGAGATGATTGAGAGACATCCAAATAGAGTTATCCAGGAGCCGGTTGGCAAGGAAATAATGATCTAGGGCCCAGAGACCAACATATATATGATATGAGAAACCGTTTTACTGCTCATTTGGGTACAGCCTGTTGCTGCTTTCATGGCCACAAAGTACTACAAGAGTCACCTTTCTTTAATAGTATTAAATAAGAAATGTGCTTAACATGAACTTAATGAAGCCCATGCCAACATTAAATAAACATTGAAAAAAACATATTCTAACTACAGTTTGAAATTCAATTAAGACATCTGATTGTAGTAAGAGGATGAAAATACTGACCAGATCCTTGTGTCTCAGGCTGGTCCAGTGAGCATGCCTCTGCTGCACAAGGCTTCCCTTCCCAGGAATAAAAAGCAATCTTTGTTTTATTTTAGTTCATTATAATATAGTTTCTTTTAAGCCTCTAAACGATTTGGGATTTATTTTTGCAGCATGCTGTGAGTGAGAATCTTGTTTTCCTTTTTCTAAATAAACCAAGGTTTTTAATAGCATTTATTAAGTATTCCCTTGTTCCCCTTTGATTTGAAATGTCACATTTGATATGCTAAATCTCCACAAATACAAACACAAGTGTTTCTGGATTCACTAAAGTTGATGTAAAACACTTTCTTGCAGTCAAAGACTGAAATCACGGTGTCAGCACCACGTCACATCAGGTGCTTTCTCCTGAGCAAGGGTCACCCACCCAGCTCAGAGACATGTGGTGCCAAGGCCTGGACCACCTCACATCATGTCTTACTCCAATCGAATTAAGTATCTGTTGACCCATATTTTCATGATGTAATTAAAGCACAGATTCTATATCCACTTCAGCAGTTCTGGGGACTATGTGAAGCTAAACAGCTAAGTTCAGGGAGATTCCTGACCACAGGGGCCAAGGCTAAGGAAAGATCAATAAAAGCCTCAGATAACCGTGTGCTGGGAAAAGAGATTTCACCCCAAGGTGGTGAAGGAGTAAGATGATGGCCCGTAATGGAGGAGCAATGTCTGATCCTCTCGCACTTGTCCTGTGTACCATATGTCTGAGAGGCTCCAGCTAGAATTTGTCCAGGAGGAGAATTAAAGGCAAGCCTTTTAGGCTTAAAGCTAGTGAACTAAAGGTCTGTAATCTGTTGGGAACGGAGGATTGACCTTTAAAAAAATGGAATAGACAACACATAAAGTCCCACCAGGGGTCCTCCTAATGGGGTAGAAACATTAGTAAGGACCACAAAGTAGACACTATTCCACAAGCCCCTAGGACCCTGCAGGCAGGAGATTCCCCCCAGATGTCTTGTCTACCTGGCAGCGTGCTATGTGAGTGCTCCCGGTCAGAAAAAGGCTTAGGGTTGGTTCCCTTACTTGGTTTTCCTCAACCATTACATTCCTAAGAAAACTAGACTGATGATCATCAGGTAAGTTAGTGTGTCCAATCTTCTTGTTCAGACCAGAACTATTTGCTTAATGTCTCCTTATCAAAATCTGTATCAGAATAGTCACAAAAGTATCACTGTCCCCTTTCACAGGTGAGAAAGCTATGGCTCAAAGAAGTTAAGTAACATAAACCAAGTGTATGGCTTGGCCATGGTTCCAGCCTCAGTCCAGCTGTTCAGAGCTCAGGCACTGACCCGTTATTCTCTGCCACTCGGAGCAGGGGACGGAGGAAGGCTTAGCAGACCGATGCCCGGTAAGTAGGGTATCATCCCCGTGCAGCAAAGAAACTACTAGAAAACGGATTTGGTCTGAACTTCTCTAGAAATAAGAAAGCAGTGCTTATTTCCGGTAAGCGCAGGTACAGGCATCATCCTGCAGGTGCACAGCCTAGTTTAAGAGTTGATGCTCCGTAATTCAGTGACCTCCTGCTGCTCTTCGCATACAGCAGAGGCGGGCTCACTAGACCAGCCTGACCCACAGCCATCTGGTTAGTTTTCTTCCTCTTCCTACAATCAAATGTCTGGACTGAATTTCAAACTGTAGTTAGCAAATTTTTTTTCAATGTTTATTTAACGTTGACACAGGCTTTGTTAAGTTCATGTGAAGCATGGTCCTTATTTAATACTATTAAAGAAATGTGACTCCTGTAGTACTTTGTGACCAGAGAAGCGGCCTCAGGCTGTACCCAAATCTTCTGATGAGACAGGGTCAGATTACAGGCGCTGGAGTGGGAGACAGGAAATAGTGTGTCTGACAACATAACCTAGAGTCACAGTCACGTTAGGTGGAAAAAGAAATACATGGCTGAGCAGGACAGTTTTTTAAAGGACAGAATGAACTCTGGACTGTCTGTTAACCTTCAGATAAAAATGCTAACAGGGGGAGGAAACAGAGCCAAGGAAGGGGGGCTGCCAGTACATGTGGTACCTGTGCTATTGAAGCCACAGGTAAATCCCTCTGTGCAAAGGTGAATCCCTCCACCACCAGGAGAATGTCCTTTGCCCTGGGGACCCAAGCTTCGATTCACAACCCTAAATTGAGATGAGCTGCAGATGATTTCACTAACAGTTCATTTTTATGAACGAGCCAAGTATTTGATACAAAGTATGAGTCATACTCATCACTAATCGTAAATTGGTTCCCCATCTCTAAAACATGTCCGACTGAATGACATCTTGGGCCCGTACTGCACAGGGACTCACATGATGGCCCAAGTGTAGGGCTGTCGGGACTTACAGAGCAGTTTCTGAGGGAAAGAGCCTTGTTGACTATAATCCCAAACCCTGACGCACAGTGCATGGAGGCAAGAATGGTCGAAACCAAAGTTGGCACGAGTTCAGGGCTGTCTGTCCTTCCAACCCACAGTCTGAGTATCCTGTGCTGTTCTGGGAAATGCCAAACAGCGGCCTGACTGAGCACAGTGACGCAGCGGAGGGTGACGGGGTGGGGCCGCAGGATGTGGAGGCTGAGAGAACACGGGGGGCCGTGGGGGCTCGGAACACCGGTTTGGAGCTCCTGGTAAGGTGGTAAGGCCGTTCCTCCCCCAGCTTCACGGTCAGGCACTGTCCAAGAATCCAGCCCAAGAAAGGCTGCAGAGGAACTGGTGACCCACCGCCCCTTACAGTGATGCCCCGACTGACGTCAGCACACCCCACTCAGCCCAGCTTCCGGGTTGGCCATCACCACCAGACTTTTCTCCCCACAGGACGCACACACACCTGGCCAACCCAGTCCTCCCGACGCACCACCTCCGGACTCACAGACGTCAGCAGCGAATCCCCTCTGAGCATTCGCGGCTCCGCGGGCGTCCTGAGGGTGCTGCCCCTCCTGATCCTACACAAGTAAGTGACATTTTCCCACTTCCAGTGCCTGGAGATGGTGTTAGTGTCCCTGCTTCCTGCTCACACGCAAAACCAGGGCTCCTCCCTGCTCCCAGAGACCCAGGGCTTTCAAGAGCATGCGGTTGACTAGAGTCCATGCTCCCTTTACCACCACCCACCAGCCCCTCCTCACCTGCTTCCTGAAGATCCACAGCTCCTAGTTTTCTGTGTCCCTCGTTCACCCCATGGCCGTCCTCGCTCTTGGTAACCCACAGACGACCAGTGCCTTGGCCTTCTCACCAACGGTCCACTCCTGCCTTTGAAAGGTGGGTTCCAGTCGTGCAAAGCTCACAGTGGCACTTTCTGACCCCACTAACCCTGTCACCAGGAATCCAGGCCAGGGACCCGGCTCTCACTGTTGGGCCCTGCCCTCATCTGACTCACTTCTGCAGCTTATGCTCTGCAGCCCCTCCTGCATCCTCCAACATACACCATCTCCCTTTTCTTTACCTTCCTACTTGGAGGCAAAACTCGGGTCTGGTTAAAACCAAGCCTCTGCCCAGCTAGCCGTTGCACCCGGGGAGCTGAAAGTGGGTAGGTTCCAGCGTCAACCACGTGACACCTCGGCTGTCGTGCAGCCTCACCTCCACCCACTCCCTCTCTCCAGGTGCCCACTGCTTACTTCTCTCTCTCCTCATCTCTAACGCCCCTCTCCCCACCCCTTCCCTGCTGTCTCTTTGTCTTCCTGCACATGACTTAGTTCTGAGCCTCTTCTCTCTGTACCTACACTCTCCCCAAGATTACCCAGCCTGTGGTTTTACCAGCTGTGCAGCGCTACCAGGGTTTATTTCCACTCAGCCCCAGACTTGTATACCTGCTGCCTGTGCGATGTCCAGTGGGCACCTGGGATTTACTGCAGCCGAGGTAGATCTAGTTCCCACACCAGAACCCTGCCTCTCCCAGTCATTCCCACTTTGTGTCCTGCGTTGCCCAAGCTGAAGACTTGGGAGTTACCCTTGGTTGCACGCCTGAGTCTCCAGCTCTCCAGCATGTCTGCAGACTGTCCAAACCCCCCCCCCCCCAGTAAATTGCTCTCTGTTTTAAGTTAGTCAATCAATTTATGTTGCTGTGACAGAAGAACAGTATTACAGAATTGCTCGAGTTCCTCTAATAGTTGCATGTAGCTTCAAAAGACAATCTTCTCGCCTCCCAGATGTACTTTATTTTTACATTAACACCTGGACTCCTGATTTCAGAATTTAAGTGTTTTCTAGTGTCTTGATTACTCAGAGTTCAAATACATTTAAGTGGATCCTTAGCTGCACTGGTTTGTCCTTTACATTTGACGATACAATCACCCTACATAACTCGTTCATCAGCAGTACTTACCATCACTTTCTGTGTGCTGGCACTGTGGCAAAGATCCAGTGGTGAGTGAGGCACAGTCCGTGCCCTCGGATACCTTAGCCGGGAACTCAGCTAAACAAGTGATCAGAATACAGTGCTATGTGGGCGACCAATAACTAGAGTTGTGAGAAAACACAAGGGGACCTCCTCACCCAGCAGGAGAACAGGGTGGCTTTTCCTGAGCACAGAGGATCAAATAGAAGCTGGGAGGGAGGGAGAAGTGAGCACATGACTGGAAGCATTTTTTTTCTCAGTGGTGTAGAAGGTAGTGTCCATCTTCACCTGGTGGTGCCTTAAATATGTACAGTGTGGTCAAAAGGATCTATTTAGTTTCTGTGCTGAGTAAAGCCAGTAAAGGGGCAGGGGTGGAGGGTCAGCAATCAATAGGACAGAGGTGAGAGACCAGCTGGACGTGGGTGGGAAAACAGCAGCCAGGAGCCACAGCACAGCAAGGACAGATTTTGAGGGCAGTGCAAGATACGCAACATGAAAAAAAGGATAAAGGGTGCTTCCAACATTTCTGACCAGGATAACTGGAGGGACAGAATTTCCATTTCCTGACATTTGTGTGCACAACCCCAACTTCGCCTCTAACAATCTGAGTGACTTTGGACAGGTCGCTGCCCTTCTCTGAGCCTCAGTTCTCTTGTTCGCATGGGGAGAGATGTAGACTAGACCAGAGTGATGAGGTGAGGATGGTGAGCCCTCATGACGGGGTGAGCACGCTGGTGAGAGGACGTAGAGAGCAGCCCGGCTTGCGCCGGCACCAGGTCCCGCCTGCTCCAGTTACCTCTGCCCCTCTCCTCTCCCAAGAAGAGGGCCCTCTGCTCTCAGCGGGTCACTGGTGCCGGTGGCCTCGGACTTGCCGCCTCCAGAACTGGGAGGGGTACGCATTTTCTGCGTAAGCCCCAGGTCGCGGTCACCGGGTCGAGCAGCCGGAGCTGAGACACTCGCTGTGGAACCCCTCATCCCGGCTCTGAAGTTGTACCAATGAGCTCAGATGGTTGACTGTGCGGCTCTCTCATCTCGGGAACAGAGCGGAGAGGCCAGCGGCCTGTGGGGACCTGTCACAGTCCGGGAGCACACTCACCTATCCAGGCAGCAAAGTGGGCGTCTCAGTGCACCCCCACCCTTGGAGGCTCCCCGGTTTCAGCTCCTTTCATTCCGGACTTGAGCCTTCTGGCAATAAAGGCAAATTTCTGAGCTATCTGAGTGGCTTACAAGGAACAGAAAATAATTATGATAATAAGGGCCAGAGGCATACCCACAGGTAATAAAACTATGATTGGAAGCCCATGTCCTTCCAAAACACTAATTTCCCCTAAACTTTCCTGTCACCCGGTGTTCCAGCACATACTTCCCAATGGTCCATAATTATTACATGACTGAAGAACTTTTCAACTGCTGTGTTTGTGATGTTTTCCACAAAAGGAAACAGGGTGAGAAATGCTGAAACAACTCCCCCAGAAGGCTGAAGCAATATAGAGTCAGACAGAGTTAAACTCACCGTAAAATAATCTGTCTGAATAAACACCCAGAAGGGGGCTGCTGGCTCATGTGTCAGCTCAGTTCTGATGTGGGGAGCCTCCAGGCAGCTTCCCAGCAGTGCACATCACCACTAGCAGAGCAAGAGGGTTCCTTCTCTCCACAGCCTCACCGGCACTTATCTTTGGGGTTTTCGACGGCAGCCACCCTAACAGGTGTGAGGTGCTCACTCACCGTGGTTCTGATGTGCATGTCCCTGAAGATCAGTGATGGCGCCTTTTCATGTACCTACCAGTCGGCTGAATAAGGATCTTGAAGGAATATTAGTGCTCACGTTCACTGTAGGAACTATTTACATTAGCCAGACTTGAGTGTAAACAACTCAAGTGGACTTAAAAACTGGTATATACACATGCCGGAATTTATTGAGTCTGAAAAAGGCAGGAAATCCTGTGATATGTGACAACATGATGAAATTTGAGGACATTATCCTCAGTGAAATAAGCCAGTCACAGGACAAGTACTGATGGTCCTGCTTATATGAGGCTCTAAAATACTCACGGAAGGAAAGGACAGAACGGCAGTTGCCCGGGGCTGGGGGGATGGGATGTGCGGAGTCACTAGTCAGTGGATGTAAATTTTCAGTTACAAGGGATGAATAAATTCTAAAGATCTGTTGTTCACATTGTGCCTGTAGACAGCAATACTGTGTCGTACGCTAAAGTCTGGTAAGAGGGGGATGACAGGCTAAGCATTCCTACCACTGTATTTAAAAATATATAATAGAAAACATATTGCATCTATATTAATATATATTAAATAATATAATATGTACATTAAAAACTCACTTGACATTGACGTATTCTTTGCATGACATAAGGTCAACGGTATTTGTTATCCATGGGCCTTGGGCCAGTTATTCAGCATCTCTGTGCATTTCCTCATCTACAAGCTGGCGCAGCAGTGGCACCTGCTCAGAGGAACACGAGAAGGATTGAGCAACCCAAGGGCCAGCCACAGAGGAGGAGGCCCTGGCACTCACCAGGGTCCCTCTGACTTCAGAGGAGGAGTACGCTTTCATACCTGCATCCCCTCACCTCATGCAGAATGCTGCCCCTTCAGCCAGCTACACTCCCACGTTACCAACCTCTCATCACAGCCAGCTCCTTCGCCTGTGGGCAGGGAGGACAGCAAATTTTTTCTGTAAAGAGCAGATGGTGAATCTTCTAGACCTTGCAGTCCATTCAGTCTTTCACAACAACTCTGCTGTTTCAGCAGGGGAGCAGCCACAGGCTGCACAATTAATAAGTGTGGCTGCGTTCCACTAAAACTTTACTGATGGACAGTGAGATTTTAACTTCACATTTTATGTGCAACAAAATATTCTGGTTTGGGATTTTTTTTCAGCCATTTAAAAATGTAAAACCATTCTTAGTTTGTGAGTGATGCAAAAACAGGCGGTGGGCGGGATTTTGCCAGCCCTGCCTCAGCCTGTAATGAGCTTTAACAAGCCCTCTGGGTGGCTCCCACACACTCAAGTTTGAGACTTACTGGACTACAAACAAGCTCTCCTTGTTTCTATAAACAAGTTTTCCTCTCAAAAAAAAAGTTCACTGACCCTTCACCTCAAATTTTTCTCCTCTTTTCATCCCAAATTCCAAGGTGAACCTGCCAACCCTTCTGTCTCCGTTTTCTCACCACAGGTTTAGAGCACAACAGTAAGAATACCTCTGAGTGGCTGTAAGGACTGTATAGATGGTTGTGGAAGGGCTTGCACATTTCCTTGGTAGGGGGAAGGTACGGTGCCCGCATCCCCCACACCCGGTATTCACTCCACAAGCAGAAAAGAGGATGCTGGCGGTGAGTCTGCCCTGCCGGAGCTGGTCAGCTCCTTTCCACAAAGTCGAAAGAGACACCTCCACTGGGCAGCAGAGCCTGGGGAGCAGAGCTGGGCATGGAAGGTGTCCTGCGAGAACTGAATGAGACATACCTTCTCCACGAGAAGGTGCCCAGGGCAGGGGCCACACAGTCCCTGCTGGGCTGTTTATGGCTCCTGGAGGATGGATTCACTCTCAAGTCTATTAATGCCCTGTCTATTAATACCCCCTCGGCCTCAGTGAAATTGGACAACCTCTCTGACAGAAACTTTCAAACAGTCATGAGCAGTCTCTTACCAGTGGGGCCCCTACTGCAGCGGCCACCACTCCTACTTTTCCCCTCTGCAGGCCAACATCGCAAGGGGGGAAATGGTGTGCATGTGTTGTTCTGAAACGTAGGTGCTTAGGTTTCCACTTTCCCGTCCACTAAGAAATGAAGTATTTAATGCAGACAAGAATCCTGCCCCCATCTCTGCTTTTGAAAAAATGACTAAAAAACAAGATCATGCAGAGAATGCACCAAGTTTCAGTTAAATAGCTGGTGGAAACCGATGTAGTATTTGTAGAACCTATATTCCAATTTCTTTTTAATGATAAAAAACGAAAATAAAAAAATTAAGTGCTGGCAGAATGTCAGAGGAACCAGGAGGATCAGGAAGCCCTCACAGATCTGTGAGGAGCAAGGAGCATTTTCCTAGATGGGTAAGGAGGGAAAGGAATTCCGAGTGAGGGAACAGCATGAGACTGGAGCAAGTGAGGACCGAGACTTAGCACAGAAGGTGGGCCTGCAGGCGGGGCAAGCCCTTGCTCTTCTAGCCCTTGAAGCCTTCAGGGCTCAGGCAATTTATCTTCATGCTATCCTTTACCTTCACTGGCTCTAAAAGAGTGGTTTGCATGCAGCACATCATTAAGTATTTGTCACATGAAAAAGCAAATGTGTAAACCTATCCACTCATGCCCGGCTGAGTCAGGTGAACAACACCCTACAGGAGTCCCAGCAGATAGATAGGCAGAGAGTCAAGCTAGGGAATTTGCATATGAGTTTTCCTTTATTGCTTGATGAGCTCATCAGCTGAGTCAGAAACTGTTTGCCCAATGTTCCTGTACAGTCAGATGGCAAATACAAACCTCATTTGCTTCCAACAAATTTTTAAAAGAAAAAGAGGAGCTATTACAAAAATACAGCATGTTCATTTTAGGAAATTTGGAATATACACAAAAATATATAATAAAGACAAATTAAATTCCTGTAATCTCACCAAATAATGATGTAATATTTATAGTAATAACATTTTCTCATGTCACTAAAGGTTCTTTAAAAGTGTGGCTTTTATTGATACAAGTCTATTAATGCATAGTCAAACTGTCTTTGATTTAACCATTCCTCTATTATTGAACATGTAGTTTCCAAACATTCACTATACTCTTCTAAATGTATCTTTGAATTATACATCTGTAAAAAGTTCCATACCTGAAAGTCATAAAGGTAGTTTTACAAACTCAAAGTATAAAATGTCAGCAACATAGAATATCACATTCATGCAGAACAGCTTGTCAATAGAAATCTGTAGGTTCTTCTAAAAATAACATATGTCTCACATTTGCAGCCTAATTCCAGCACAATTTTGAGAGGAATGTGACAAATCAATTCTAAAACGTGCAAAACATAGCTAAGACACAAGTAGCAAAGGACACTCTTTAAAATAAGAGCAGATGGAGGATTTTTCTTACCAGATACTGACATACTACAAAACCACAGAAGTGAAAATAACTCAATACTGGCACAGGAATAGACAATCGATCAGCAGAATAAAATAGGGGGTCAGAAACAGACCCACATGTATATGGAAACTCATATGCAATAAAGGTGGCATCTCTCGTTAATGAAGAAAAGACAGAATATTTAGGAAATGATGCTGGTGGAGCTGGCTCACTCCATGGAGAAAATCACAGTTGGATTCCTACCTCATATCATTTACAAACGTTAACTGTAATAGGTTAGATACTTTAATCTAAAATGGAAATCAATAAAGATAAGGAAAGTGTAGAAGAGTATTTTTGTGACCTTGAAATGAGACAGAATTAATAAGGAAAACCTAAAGCTACCAACCATCAGGGAAAATTTGTGGATCTCAGTATATAAAAATAGGATTTCTTTTCATAGAAGGACAGCAGAGACAAAGTTAACAGGCAAGTGACAGCCTAGAATGTATTTGCACTTCTGAAACCTATGGAGTATATGTAGAACATGTGGAGAACTGCATATAGGCAAGTAAGGGACAGGAAATGCTGCAGAAAACTGGACAAAGAATTAGAAAGGCAAACCACAAGAGGAGGATTGTGATGTCTAACGACGCTGTGAAAAGATGCTCAAACCCTCTAGTAATCAAAAATGCAAATGAACATAACAATGAGACACCACGTTATAAAAATTTGTTTTATTTCTAGATTTGGTAAGAATGTGGGGGAAGGGTTTCCAAAGCTATAGTCTACCACTGTGACCAGATGTGGCCAAACCAGAGAGTGAGTACGAGTAGATACAGAATGCAAGACGTCCCAGCATTCACCTCCTGGGGACCCGCTCCACAGAAATCTGCACATGGGTCTCTGTGGGCATCTGTACAAGCATGTGTGCTGCAGCACTGTTTGCAGTAATGGGGAGTTGGACGCAGCCTGGGGACCCCAGAGGAATAGCTGTGATACACGCATTCAGTGGAAAAGCAGGCAGCAGGCAGGATTAATGAGCCAGAACACATCCAGCTCTATGGTTAGCTCTTAAGACACAGTGTTGAGTGGAAATAATGTGAGAAACAAAATAAAATCAATAACACCATTCCAGTGGAAATTTAAAACACTCTAAATATGTCTCAAGCATTCTGACAGATGCCTATCAAGAATATAAATTAAATGAAAATGGGGGTTAGGAATAAAGAGAAAAACAGGGGGCCTTGTGTAGACCTAGGATGTCACAGTATGTGCAGTTCTCTACATGCCCTTCAGTTTCTTAGGGAAAAATAGACAAAACAAACTTGGAACTACTAAAGTAATCTATCAAAAAGGTCATTAGACGAGGATGGCCCTAGTGCTTAGGGAGCCTAGACCCAAGCCAGAGTCAATCCTGCAAACGCCCCTAGGTTGCAAAGGACAGTCGGTCACAAAAGCCAAGGAGGCTTTCCCAAATAATGCATCCCCAGGTTATCACCGTGCAAATCACCTCCTTGCTTTGCTTCCTGTCTTCTCCATACAAACTTTGCCCCTAATTCCTGTGCAAAGCATGCTCCCAACCCAATGCCTGACTCTTAAATTTTTTAATATGCCTCAGTTTATCTTTTAGTAGGACTATCCTTAATTCCTTTTCTCCTCTTACATCCCACATCCAATCCATTAGTAAATTCTTACCTTCCAAATACCTGCAGAATGCAGTCACTTCTCGTCCTTCCCCTCAGGACCACCAGGGCTTAGGCACCACCACCTGTTGTCTGCCTGCATTGGCCCATTTCAGCTCAGCAAACAGTATGATCATATTAAAACAGAAGTTAGACCACATCAATTTCTGCTTACCATCGTCTCATTTCCTATCTCACAATAAAAGCAGAAGCCTAATGACCCTCAAGGCTACAGAGCTGGACCCCTGTGCCTCCCAGGCCTTATCTGCTTGCTCATCTCTCCCTTCAGCCACCCCCTCATGCCACACGGGGCCCCTGCTAACCCAGAACACCCTAAGCACACCCTTCATTTAGGGCCTTTGCAGGTGTTTCTCCTTCCTGGAATGCTCTCTTGCTAAAGTTCCAAAGAGCTTGTTCCCTCACCTACTTCAGATCTTTATTCTGGAGTGTCAGTGAGACCTCTGACCACACTATTTAAAATTGCAACCCTCATGTGGACAAAAGATCTGAACAGAAGAAGATATACAAATGGCAGATGAGCATATGAAAAGATGCTGAACATCAGGTCATCAGGAAAATGCAAATCAAAACCACCACCACTACACACCTATCAGAATGGCTAAAGTCCAAATGCCGGTGGGAATGTGGAGCAATGGGAATGCCCGGTCACCACTGAAGGGAATGCAGATGGCGCAGCCGCTCACGAAGGCAGTTTGGTGGCTTCCTACATAGCTGAACATTGCATTGCAATGCTGGCAGTCGCACTCCTGGGTATTTACCAAAATGAGTTGAAAACTGTTGTCCACGTACATGGATGTTCACAGCAGCTTTATTCGCACTTGGCAAGAACTGGAGGCAGCCAGGTGAAATGGGTAAACTGGCATATTGTACAGTGTGACAGAATTCAATGATAAAAGGAAATGCAATATCAAGCCACAAAAGACATGGAGGGAACTTAAATGCATATTTCTAAGTGAAAGAAGCCAGTCTGAAAAGGCCACATATGCTAGAATTCCAACTGCATGACATTCTGGAAAAGCAAAAGTACAGAGTCGGTGAAATGTTCTGTGGTTGCCAGGAATTAAAGGGTAAGGAGAAGTGGAGAACGGGATTTTTAGGGCAGTACAACTGTTCTGTATGATACTGTAAAGGTGGATCCATTGCATAATGCATAATGCACAACTGTGCAGCATGAAGAGCGAGCCCTAATGCAGGCTGTGGTCTGCAGTTAGTAAGGCTGTGTACATACTGGTTCATCAATTATAACCAACATGTCACACTAATGCAAGATGCTAATATAGGGAGAAACTCTTTGTTCTGCTCAGTTTTTCTGTAAACCTAAAACTGCTAGAAAATAGTCTTTTCATTGAAAAAAAAATGCAACTGCCCCATGGGCACTTCTAAGCCTCCTTCCTGCTTTACTTTTCTCTGTAGAATTTATCACCATCTAACAGTACATTTTGCACTGGTTTATTTTATTATTATCTGTCTGAAACACCCCTGCCTCTCCCATGCACTCATCCACAAAAGTAAGCTCTTCCAGGCCAGGAACATTTGTTAGTGTTTTATTTTGATATAATTTGTATTTACAGAAAAGTTGCAAGGAAATACCAATATATTAACCTAAATTCATCAATTGTTTAGATTTTACTCCTTGCCCATTTGTTTTACCTCAGTCTCTCTCTCCCAGGTGCATGTCTGCATAAATGGCCACATATATAACTAAGAATATATGAAGGGTACACTATTCTTATATTTATACAAAATATGGAGAATACATAAGGCTATATCCACTTAGCTATATATCATGTGCTCTTTATATATATTCTATATAGACAGTATATCTCATTGTAACTGATATAATACCCAAACCTCAAAATAAAACACTTACACAACCCTACTAATTCACAGTCCATATTCAAGCAACATCCCTTGTTCCAATGGTGTTTTTGTAGCTTTTTAAATCCAGAATTATGCATCACATTTAGTAGCCACGTGTCTTCAGTCTGCTTGAATTAGGGCAGGTCCTCAGTCTTTCCACACCCCACCCCCTTTTTTTTTGTTCTTTTTTCACCTTGACATTTTTTTAAGAGCTTGGGCCAGTTATTTTCCAGATGTCCTCCATCTGGGTTTGCCTATTTCCTCACAGTCAGATTCAGATCACGCATTTCTGGCAGGGTACAGCAGGAGCGGTGTGTCCTGGGGGAGTCCTGTGGGGGTACAGATGCTGGTCTATGCCTTGGATCTCTTGTTAAGGTCGTGCCCGTCAGGTTTCTCCAAAAAAGGGATTTCATATGTTTCCTTCCCTGCTGTGTTTCCAAAGCCTAGAGCAGGGCCTGGCACAGAGGCCCTGGGAAGAGTCTGAATTACTTCAGCCATGGAGTTGAGAGATCAGGAGAAGGGAGGAACAGGAGGAGAAGCAGAGGGAAAGCAGCAAGTTTTGAATGAATCATTGATACACACGTTTTAGGTTCAAATATAATTCAATGAATTTCTAGAACATTTGCGTTAATTAGTAACACCATCAATACTGGGAATCCCAGACCCCTGCATTCCTGCCAGCCCACCACACACACTGTGCAGTGTATTCCTTAGTGATACGGACTTGTCCCCCATAACAGCTCACTTCAAGACAATCCCATTCTTAAAAGTTTTTCAACTCTTTCAGGAGAAAAATCTGCTAAATTGTATCTGAGGAACAGCCTCCGAGGTCCATTTCATAGGTCACCAACTTGTATCATAGTGAGCCTCAGTGCCAATCTGTGTCCTATGTAAATATAATTCACTATTTACCTTGAGGTATCTCTTCTTTGGTTAACAGCCCCTTGCAGTTATAAAACAAGAAAAATGGTCACATAATACAGTAAGGTGCTAAGGGAAAAATAGAAGGATCTGAAAACATTATCCTGAAACCCTTTATCGACTAAACAGCAACAGCCAGTTTTGATCGGTCAGTGTCCATCAACCCTTCCAAATAAGTCAAAAGGAAAATGGTGTGAACTATTTTGTTTTAAATCATATTTTAAAAGCAATGTTGAAATTTTTAAGCTTGATTTTTAACGATCAACATAATTAATAGATTTTAACCTGTGCAAAGATAGATTTTTTTCTTGATTTTTAAAAATTTTACTGAAAGGGACTTCCGGGAAGATGGCGACGTGAACGGACCGGCAGAAAAATTCCTCCCAACATTATATTTGTTCACGAAAATACAGCAAATACAACTATCCCTAAAAGAGAGACCAGAATACACAGGAAAGTGCACAGC
>JAQQAC010002701.1:29621758-29728558 GCA_029783875.1 Phataginus tricuspis
TCTTGGCTAGGAAGAATAAATATTGTCAAAATGGCTATACTACCTAAAGCAATCTACAGATTCAATGCAATCCCTATCAAACTACCAACAGCTTTCTTCAATGAACTGGAACAAATAATCCTAAAATTCATATGGAACCAGAAAAGACCCCGAATAGCCAAAACAATCCTGAGAAGGAGGAATCAAACAAGGGGAATTACGCTCCCTGACTTCAAGCTCTACTGCAAAGCCACAGTAATCAAGACAATTTGGTACTGGCACAAAAACAGACCCACAGACCAGTGGAACAGAATAGAAAATCCAAACATTAACCCAAACACCTACAGTCAATTAATATTTGATAAAGGAGCCCTGGATATACAATGGGGAGAGGACAGCCTCTTCAGCAGCTGGTGTTGGAAAAACTAGACAGCTACATGTAAGAGAATGAAACTGGACTACTGTCTAACCCCATACACAAAGGTAAACTCAAGGTGGATCAAAGACCTGAATGTAAATCATGAAACCATAAAACTCTTAGAAAAAAACATAGGCAAAAATCTCTTGGACATAAACATGAGCGACTTCTTCATGAACATATCCCCCCGGGCAAGGGAAACAAAAGCAAAAATGAACAAATGGGACTATATCAAGTTGAAAAGCTTCTCTACAGCAAAGGACACCATCAGTAGAACAAAAAGACATCCCACAGTATGGGAGAATATATTCATAAATGACATATCTGATAAGGGGTTGACATCCAAAATATATAAAGAACTCACACACCTTAACAAACAAAAAGCAAATAACCCAATTAAGAAATGGGCAGAGGACATGCATAGACACTTCTCTAAAGTAGAAATTCAGATGGCCAACAGGCACATGAAAAAATGCTCCACATCGCTAATCATCAGAGAAATGCAGATTAAAACCACAATGAGATATCACCTCACACCAGTGAGGATGGCCAACATCCAAAACACAAACAACAACAAATGTTGGCGAGGATGTGGAGAGAGGGGAACCCTCCTACATTGCTGGTGGGAATGCAAATTAGTTCAACCATTGTGGAAAGCAGTATGGAGGTTCCTCAAAAAACTCAAAATAGAAATACCATTTGACCCAGGAATCCCACTCCTAGGAATTTACCCCAAGAATGCAGCAGCCCAGTTTAAAAAAGACAGATGCACCCCTATGTTTATTGCAGCACTATTTACAATAGCCAAGAAATGGAAGCAACCTAAGTGTCCATCAGTAGATGAATGGATTAAGAAGATGTGGTACATATACACAATGGAATATTACTCAGCCATAAGAAAAAAACAAATCCTACCATTTGCAACAACATGGATGGAGCTGGAGGGTATTATGCTCAGTGAAATAAGCCAGGCCGAAAAAGACAAGTACCAAATGATCTCACTCATATGTGGAGTATAAGAACAAAGAACAACAACAAAAAAAAAACTGAAGGAACAAAACAGCAGCAGACTCACAGAACCCAAGAACGTACTAATAGTTACCAAAGGGAAAGGGACTGGGGAAGAAGGGCGGGAAGGGAGGGATAAGAGGGTAAAAGGGGCATTACAATTGGCAGACATAGGGTGGGGGGGCACAGAGGGGACTGTACAGCTCAGAGAAGACAAGTAGTGATTCTCATCTCACTACACTGATGGACAGTGACTGTAATAGGGTTGGTGGGGGGGACCTGATGAAGGGGGTAGTTTAATCATCACAATATTGCTCATGTAATTGTAGGTTAATGATACTAAAATAAAATAAATTGTAAAAAAAAAAATTTTACTGAAAGACTTAAATCACCTCTAGTGGTAACAGCTTTTCTAGGCTTCCCACAATGAAAAAGAAAAAAAGAAACCCCTTATAAATAAGTCTGAAGGTGACCTTTGAAAGCCAATCCTTAAAAAAGTTTCCAGGCTGACTGCATTAGCCCAGCAGGGACAGAAAATGTGTGCAGTTACCCCACATCCCTTTGGGGGGTATCCTGTGTATCAAAATACGCAGATAACGGTGCCCTCATCAGACGGTACTTGACTAAACGGTAGGTATGTTTTTATTTGTAAATTCTTTCATAAGGAAAATGCAATTTTTTTTGTCTTACATAAATCTGAATGCCATACGAGTCAAGCCTATTTGTTAAGGGTGTAAAATGTGGATCTAGGTTTCTATTTTCTGGATATTTCTAATGCTTCTTCAAATACATTAATGTTATTTGTCCCCGGTATGATTAGAAAGGGAGCTGGCTTGCAAGTGACACCGATACAAAAAAAATTTTTTATTTCCAAAAATTCACATGTGGACATGCTTGAATAGGAATGTCATTCCCAGTTACAGGTCATCTGGAGAACAGCCACCCTGTGCACACTCATAGTCTACGGCAGCGAACCATGGCCCCCTCCCGAGCATGTGCTGCGCTCCCGCTCTTCAGAGCTGAGTCCCTTTTCCAACATTTTCAGCGGCATTACTTTTTCTGTGATTGGTCATTCTTTCAATTAAATATTTCAGGAAAGTTATTTGTGCAGAGCTGTCAAAAGAAAGTGAAACACAGTGGGGTCCTTAGCCAGCTCGAATAGGGTCAGGGACCATGTGTGGCTCCTGAAGGGAATTTTCAAACACAGGGCAGCTCCGCGTTCCCGGAAGCAGCATGGGTGACCGAGCACTCTCATATCCGCGGATCTTTCTGCATTTTCTCCAACAACAAACCAACCGGCCGACACACCCGTCCCCATTCGCACACTTTCGCTGCCATTTTCATCTGCGAGCAGCCCACAGGCGCAGCACAGAACAGCAACCTCCTCCTCTCACCTCCCACTCCCCTCCAAGGAGGGAACGCCAAAGAGTGTGAGCAAGTGCAGAAGCCAATTTAAGAACCTGTGGGTGAAGTTTGAAACCCGTCTGGAGATGCAAAGGCTTCCAAACTTTCAGAAACGTTGGCATCCTCTGACATACAGGCACCTGGAGTCTGTACTATCCGGGTCGCACTTAGTATGAGTAACACATTGCACGTTCTCTTTACACATAAATCTTCACAGCTTTTCATCTTTAAGAAAGAGGAAGTCCTTACTTTACAAAGCAATTCTGTTTCAGGAAGATTTGTTAGTAAATTATATTTTTATAGATAAATTATAAATTAAATAAACTATTGGACCAAACAATCTAAAGGATTCTTGCAATAAATATGATCAATTACTATTAAGTACTTAATTAGGTCTCTGGTGCTTTGTATTCTGTTGTTTGAAAATACCTTTAAGTTTGTCTGCTTGTTTATTACCTGTTTCCCACACCAGAATGAAAGCTCGGGAACTTCAGGGACATTTTTTAAGTCTTTTCCTCTGCACCCAGAACAAAGCAGGAGCTCATTAAATATTTGCTGAATGTATAAACATGTGCCAGCAGATAGCAAAATGTTTTTTCTCCCCCTAGAAAGCCACCTGGTGCCTCCCAGCTGGCCACAGATTCCAACCCACTTTCACTACAGCCTTGAGTCACTACAACCCCACTGAGTCACTACAGCCTTGCTCCATGGGGTCTGAACAGCGGTTCTCTGACAAACTGCCTCAAAGACATTCCCATGACTACATTCACTTATATCACCAGGCTGTCCCTGGAGCACTCACGCTATTCCCCTGACGCTAATCTAAGCCTTGCACAAAAAGTGAGCTTAGATCAGCTGGTAACTCCTGGGGAGCTTTACAAGTTTTTAATTGTGATGTCAAACCCAAGAACCAGTGGTTACTCTGACATGGTTTGGGCTGCCTCCAACCCAGAGTGTGAGCTTCAGCAGGTGCACAGGGGAAGCCCTAAGCTTGCCTGACATTCTTGAAAGCAGTGCCAAATAGGGATTTTCCAAAGGTGTCATCATCCCAGAAACGGAATTAGGTGATTGATCCAGCGGCCTGACCCTGCCTGCCTGCTCAGAGGGCGGCTAATGGCACACCTGGTTCCCTGTCACTAACCTGCTCACAGGCCCCATCCCCGCATCGCCAATGCCTCCCTTGCTCAGAGCTCAGATTTCCCAGAGCCGCTGCTCTTCGCAGAGACTATCCCTGTGAAGATGGCATTTTGACTTGATTTCACCCAGATGAAAATGGTGAAAGGGGTTTTCAAAACTCGCCTAGTCGTAATAATATCTGGGATATTTGTTTTAAAATGCAGCTTCCAGGGAACTTTCATAATAGTCACAGCTGTGTGCTCAGCGCCTGAAACTCCAGGAAATCACAGACCAGGGAAAACATCAATAGGACACAGACACAAACACAGACCCAGCTGGCACACACCAGTGTGCACAGCCACATCACCCACTTTACCTGAAAGGTGGAAACAACCCCAATGTCCACAGAAGGGTGAAGAGATAAGCAAAACATAGTGTCTGTGTACAATGGAACATTATCAGCCTTAAAAAGGAAGGAAATTCCGACACCTGCCACAACATGGGTGAACCTTGAGGACATTACACTGAGTGAGAAAAGCCAGACATGAAAGGGCAAGCATTGTATGATTCCACTTAACGAGGTACCAAGACTAGACATATTCATAAAAACAGTGGAGTGGTTGCCAGGGCCTGGGCTGGGGGAGATGGGAAGTTAGTGTCCGATGGGGACCATGTCACCTCGGGATGATGAACGAGCTCTGGAGAAGGATGGCGGTGGTGGCTGTATGATAATGTGAATGTGCCCCGTCACTGAAAGGTACACTTAAAAATGGTTACAGCAGTAAGTTTTAGATAATATATAATTTACCACAATTTAAAATAAAAAAACTGTGTTAAAACATTCCTTTTTCAGTGATGCTGGGTAGGAGATATAAACTGAGAATGGGCAAAATCCACATGACAGAGTGAAGGGGAGACTCCTGCAGGGAGGGGAGAGGCCTCCTGTCACGGGCATATGTGCTTGAAGCCTGGTTGTTTACACTGCCCCAGCAAGATCGTGTGGTCATCACCCCCAAGAAGCTAGACCCAAAAGACACATAGGACTGGAGGCCATCCAGTCTAGTGTGCTCACTTTGCAATAAGGAGATTGAAGATCAGAACTGTGACTTGCTCATGCGACAGGTCATGTCTCCCTTTAAGTCCCTTTGCGTCGGCATCAACTAACTGCACCCAACACAGGTTATTCAATAAATGGTTCTAAATTTATATTTATGAACAACAAACGACAAAGGTCATTCTCATTGTGTTTGCATTCTAGAGGTGGAAGGAGGTTTGCCAAAAGAAAACAAGAACATGATGTAGAGTGCATTACTGAGAAAAACCTTTCTGAAAACTTTTTATTGTTGAAAAAATTTTAAATGCATGAAGAAGGCATATAGTGAACCCCCACATATCCATCACCCACCTTCAATAGTTATCAACACTCTGCCATTCTTATTACATATATATTTCCCCTTTTCTTTTTCTTTCTGTTTTGTTTTCTTTGGCTGGAATATTTTTAAAGCAAAACCAAGACACTGTATCACCCTACTATGAATATTTCTAGATATATCTCTAAGAAGAGGATTTTTGACAACAGAACCACAATAACATTATCATACCCTTATAAATTTAACAATGAATTCTTATGAAGGCTAACGTCTAGTCCAAGAGAAGCAATCCTATGAAGAGTTCTCACTAATGGATCAAGTCCTTAACTGATAGTCTTTCAATAAGGCTAAAAATTCAAGAGGAAGAGAACTTCAAGAGTAAAGAGTGCAACCTTGTTTTCTCTTATATAGCTCTGCAAATACAAATCTGGACACTCAGATTCCAGGGAAGGACAAAAATAGGCTATGAATCAAAACCACTAATCATATCCTGTTATTTTTAGTTATCTATTTCTTCCTGATATTTCAACTCAACATCAGTTTAATATATTTAATCAGACTTTTTTCAGGGAAAAAATTTTTTTGGTCTACCAAGGAAAAAACTAAAGCGGGGTGGCTGTCGGAGGCTAAATCCAGGACCTTGGAGGGGGCTTACTTGGCCACGCAATCACCTGTATTAACTGTCCTGAGACTCAACTACCTGCTACATGGAGATAGTACAAAACACCCTCAAAACACTCACACCCAGAAGTGTAAAGATCACAAGAAATAAATAAATGGCAATCAGGTGACAGGCCACATGAATCTCTGTACTAAAAGCAGACTCTAATCACACAATTGTGAGATAGCTTATAAACATCTGTCTCTGAGTAAACCTGGAGTCAGGGTTACCAGAGCTTTACTTTTATGGGAATGTTAGAAAGACCTTCCCACATACAACAGGTACTCAGTAATATTTGATTGGATTTAGTGTTGGAACCAAGGTTTTCTAACATAGCAACAATGAAATCCTGATTACATGAAATGCAGTGGATATGTATTAGTCCACATCCTGGAACCGAGGAGGAGAAAAGCTTCTCCCTATACATGCCTTTGCTTGGCACTCAGCACATTTTTCACTGTCCCACCTTTTCACCTTTGTGCGGGTGGAGGCACCCAGCACCCCTGCCTCACCCCCACTCCCAACCTGCAGGGGTGCCGGAGGGTAGTATCAGAGGTGGGTGATAACTGGGGCATTTCTCTAGATATTGATAGAAAGATAGTAGTCTTTGCTGTGTTTTACACATCAGCGATGTGCTCATTCTTCTGAGTAAACAGCCTACTTGGAAAGGATGCCATACCTCTCCAGACAATGTTATTTCATCTCTTCCTGGCTGGAATTCACTAGACCTAAGTAGGGTTTACATTATCATCTATGTTTCCGATTACACACCAGCTCCTGTGTAATCATCGACCACATGTTCTTCAGCCGGGACACCTTCACCCCCAGCAGCAAAGTGAATAAAACAATGTCACTTTGTTGTGAAGCCTTAGGCTCTGTTTTGTAGGACTGATAATATGGCAAATAAATTCCTATCACCCAGAGCCGAAATAAAACCAACCAACAAAAAAACTTATGTGGCTTGGCTAAGTTTTCCTCATTAGCCATGTTCCTCTCCCCGTCATCTTTGTGAAGAGGAAAAGTGTCTTCAGTGTGGTGCTTTCCCAGAATAGTGCATCAGAATCACATGAAGACTTTTTTTAAATCCATAGATCCCCAGGACCACCCCAACCCTTTATCAGACACTCAAGGGTGAAACCCAAGAATCTATGATCTTAATTCCTCAGGTGCCCTTTCTACAGCCAGCACAGCAGTGTGTGAGAATCCATGGCTAGAGATACAGAGCAGCTGTCTACCTACAGTTGTTCTGTATATAGGTCTGACAGATGAGTGAATAAATAAATTAGTCAAAAATGGAAATCAGCAACTCCATGAGCTCTGACCACACCCAAAGTCTATGGGTCTATATATCTTCTAAGTGTTTTGCATTTGCATTGCCTGGTCTGCAAAGATTCTGATTCAGCTTGGCCCATCCCACCCTGAGCAGACAGCTGCAACTCCACTCAGCTGAGAAACAATGATAGTGATAGGAAAATGTTGGGGTATTCACCCGACTTTCAAGGACACTAAAATCACGAACCCTAGCTGGTCCCCCAATAATACCTCCTGGCCTGCCGTGTAACCACTTACTGGTGTGGGTAAAATTGTAACATTTCCGCAATATCTCGCCTGGCTTTGGTTCATTTGCATATCCTCAGGGGTGGAGAGAAGTTCATCTCCATGTCAATGGGTAATTACCTGGGCAACTGAGGGCATGTCTGAACCTGAGAGTTTAAAAGGGAGGGGCTGGCTTGCTTGCTTGCTGGCTTCTTCAAGAGCAGAGGAAGAGACTGCCCTGGACTGCAGTTTGTAAGTAATAAATGGGTTTTAAACTTTATTTCTCCCTTTGACAGATTTCAGTTTTTAGAGGTATTTTGCCTGGGGATTTCCTCTCCCCGGACTTTCACTGGCTACCTACTATGCACTCTGTATACACCAGATACAGTAGAGGACACAAATTAATGACACGGTTTGAAACTTGTCCTTGAATATTTCACATTCGAAGGTGCAAAGACAAAAGGAGGCATCACTCCCTGTGCTTGGGACTTTTTGACATCATCTTATTCATTCCTCAGAGCAGTTCTGTGACGGGGAAAGTGTCATTGGGCTTAACGTCCCTTCTTTCTAACTCCAGAATCCAAGCTATTGTCACTGAACTACTGTCCTCAGAGCCATGGACATCACCTGTTCACATCCACACGGGAGCGTGTGAAGAGCGCCGACTCTGCCCTGGGCCCTGGCACTGAGGCAGGTCACACGTGGTCTTGGGCTGCCGGCGTAACTGCAAAGGCAGACATTTCATAGGGAATGCAGTGCATGTTACAAAGGAGCCTGTAAGCAGGAACTGACCTTCCCCTGAGGATTCAGCAAGTGGCTGAAGCCGACGCCCAGCAACTTCACTTCCTTGTTATATGACTTTGGGAGAGTTAGTTTCTTATCTGCAAAATAAGGACAGAGTACTGTTACAGGCTTTGTGAGGGTTAAGAGATACAACATATGTAAATTGCAGAGCCTGAAAAAAAAGTAAGCCCTCAATAATCCTGAGTTAGCAGTTATGTAATCACTCAGGAGTAGGGACCCATGAAGCGGGGCGGCAGCAGAGAGAGCAGTAGAGAGAGAGGACAAGGTGTGGCAAAGGCCCTGACCTGAGGTGGGGAGCCACCACAGGCCTGGCCCAACATCCAGTCCTGCCTGGCCAGCAGGTAGGAGCACACAGGCCTGAGGGGAACCTGAAGAAGTGGTGCAAGACCAGCCTTTGGCTAAAGATTTTTGTCTTTATTCAAAGGCAATTGAAGCAACTGGAGGAATTTAAGACAAGAAAGAAACTTGTGGGGATTCAGAGTTTAAAAGATAACCCCAAGGGAGGAGGGAGAGGATTTATATTTTCACCTGCTTATTGCTTATTTGTGTACTTCCAACTAGCTCACACAGCTTTTGTAATTTAAAAATAATAAAATTAGTGATGGGTGTATTTTCCATCTTGTCATAATGGTTTCACTGGCATATACGTATGCCTAGATTTATCAACTTAGACACTTTAAGTATATCCAGCATATTATATGTAAAATACACCTCAATAAATCTATTAAACATAATGAAATCATCCTTTAAAGTCATTTAAATCAAGACCAAGGTAAAGATAAGGCACATTAGCAGCTGCCACAACGGTTGACTTAGATAACAGATGTGTTGAAGGGCTACTACCCTGACGACTGGAGCAGAGAGAAACTGGTGGGACATGGAGGGTTTTGGGGGTGGAGAGAAAGGAATCAGGGGGCTTTTCTAGATTTCTGGCTCGAGCAAGTTGGGTGAACGATGGTATGCAGATTGGGTTCCCTGGGGAACAGGCAGAACTTCCCCTGGGCTGCTTTGGGGCCGACACCAGTCGCAGAGGCTGGAGCACGCAGACACATGGAGAAGCTGGTTTACCTTCCATCCCCCAGAAGCCCCAGCCGAGCTCAGGTGGAGCTCTGGAATTAAGGTGCCCCTGGGAGAGGTCCCCAGCCAGGAAGCTGGTCCTCCAGGCAGTGAGGGCAGCTTGCCCAGGATGAGGCAGCCACCAAGGGGTTCTCAGCCCAGCCTCCAGAGGCTGGTAACACAGGTCACCACCCTTCCCAAAGAGACATGTGGGCAGTTACCTCAGAGTCTCCTACAGGTGGGGACCCTCTCCTGAGACGCGGGACCCATTTCTGATTGACAACTTCACATAATATAAAGGCACCAGCAGTGATCAAATATTATATATAATATACAATATATATAATGGTTTGTCAGTAAGGTTCTAAACTGGATGATTACATGAGGGTTTTAGAAGGCTTGCCTTCTGAAATACGCCACTGCAAGAATAACTCCCTAACTTCTCAAGACAATAATGATGAGGTTTCTAAGGAAATAAAAACAACCGGAGGGTGTAGCCTCTGTATCTTCTCTCCACCCACCTGGCAAGATTCGAACCCCATCTGACCTCCTGTGGGTCGTCGCTGCAGCCTCCTACAGCAGCTGCTCCTGGGCTCAGGCTTCTACACGTCAGCTAAATAAATATTTCAAACTCTAGCCATTTATGCCCCCACTAGCTAGTACAGGGCCCATCACATAGTACCTGCTCAACTAATACTTGTTGAAAAAAAATGACTAAGGAATAATGCATATTAAGCTGTATTTAATGTATGATTCAACAAAATCCACAGATTTTATGCATACAATGGAACATCCCAGTTCAGAGGCTTCTCTTGCTACTGGGGTAAAAGCCAAACTCTATTTAATAAGGCTTTTTGCATTCTGGTATCTCATCACCTGTGCAATTTCCTTTTAATTCCTCTTTCATTTTCTAAGCAACAGAGCTACCAAGATACTTAAAATCCTCAAACATGCCACGAGCCCGTTGCCCTTGGGGCCTTGCCACATGATAGTCCCTCTGCCTGGAGCTTTCTTCACTCTTCTCTGCAGAAGCTCACAGCCTCCCTTTCTCCAAACATTGCCCCACCACCTGCTGCCACAGCTCCCACCACAGACACACACTCATGACACACATAGTGTGGAGCCAATTCCTCTGAACTGCTAGGGTTCACCCTCCCTGACCACCTCCCCCTGTAACTCTGGGCTGACTGCCTTTCCTCTGGGCCCACATGGCACTTTAATTCCCTCACCAGGGCATTTGTCACCTGTAGTCATCATTGCTCATCTATGTATCATTTTTACTTCACCTTTCTCCCATCCCACTTGACTATAAATGTCCTGAGAGCAGGAATTAAGACTGTCTTACTCATTTTTATGTCCTCTGTAGCTGGCACAGCATCTGGTATATCATAGGTTCTAAAGTTTTTGTTAAAGGAAAAAAGTAAATCAAGCTGGTATGTATTAAATTAAATGCCCCATATTAAAAATAAAAGCAAGAGATACAAATTTATGGTATATGATCTGGCATTTACAAATAGAAAATTCACAATTTGAGTAATGCATTAAGAATTCCCATTCAATTTATTTTCTGTGATACATTTAGGAAGGGGTGTCCTCTTCCCTGTCGGCCAATAAAGTTCTCTGCAATACTTACTGATCGATGCCAATACCTTACAGCCGAATTGCCTCTAGGGTGATGTCAGGGAAATTTTCCTAATACAGATGCTAATAGGTCTGATTTGTTAGCAATTTCCTTCACCCTAGGAAGCCCTTAAACCCCTCCGCTAGAACCAGGGCTGGCCCACCCAGAAGTCACACTGCTGGACAGCAGACAAGCGGTTGTTGCTCACTGAAGACATTTTTCTCCACTGTTCCTACAGATGCTTACCTTTTGCAAGTTTGGGTGCTGAACAACATATAATAATACTCTTGAGACCAAGATTTTGTTATCCTTTACCTTCAAGGTCAAAATGTCAAGCAAATAACTAGAACTCAAATTTATTTGCATGGTACTGTCAAAAAGAAAACCAAAGTCACCAAGTGGAGTCACCAATACTGGGCCACATCACCAAAATGGGTCCAATACACAACATAACTGCAGCTTCACGGAAAGGGGTCGTAACATCAGCAGGATTACTGGTCAGCACCAGTGGGATCACTGGTCACCGTGCCCTCTCCACACCCCAAAAGGAGATGAGACAATCCTCACATGACTCCTGTTCTTCCCCCTTTAGGAGGGTAAGATCTCTCCTGAAATAATCCTTTTTCTTCTTTTGCTGGTAACTTCTTGCCCACCCTCCTTCCTAATAAATCCTTCCATTTTGTACAGCTCCCCAGAGGGGATGCTGCCTGATTGATGAATTGCTTAATAGAGCCAATTAGATCTTCAAGTTTACTTGGTTGAATTTTGTTTTTAACAGTACCATGTAAGCAAAATGCTGTCCCATAATCTCATTTCATAACATTGATAAAGCTGGGTAAATAATTGGTGTTTGCTGAATTGTCAATTTAATTTTAAGGCAACTGAGGAGTTCACTCTCCAAATCGGTAGTGTTTTTAATTGTGTCAGGCCAAATTTCTGATTTCTTAATGATTTCAAGCAACAGTATTTCCTGCCTTCGGTGCTGAACCTTTACCCACGGACAGCATCTGTTCTTGTTTTTTCTTTTTGTGCTTCTTAAAGGATCCATTGAAAATCACCTCTGTTGCTGAGTTGAGGGAATTCACGGGCACAGGTCATGCAAACTAATACTCTCTGGGCAAAGGAAGAGCCTGGTCTCGTCAACAGCATTGGACAGTGTACCTCCAGGTCACGGAGCAAGAGCTGAAGAAGAGGTACAGTCCTTGAGAGAAGATCCGAGAGAAGGTGCACGTGGTCTTGCGGGACAGTGCAGAGTGAGGCCATCATTTGAAATGATGCCTCCATTCAAACACCGGCTCTGCGCTGATGAGCATGGTGGACTCCAAGTGAGTCGTGTAACCTCTTGGAGCCTCAGTTTTATAGTCTGTATTGCAGTTTGCCATGTAAAGTGATACGTACAGGGACTGGCACAGCGCTGACCCCGCCAAGTGTCTGACCGTCAGTGGCTGTAACAGGGCAGAGGAGTGAGGCAGCAAGATCAACCAGGCGAGAACCCAAATGGAGGTGCGTCCAGCTGTGCGTGGGCTCCACAGGGCCAACTTCTCATCTTCTGCAGCCAGGCTAATGCCTTGGGATTCAAAGGCCCCTCTCCTCTCCGGTTAGTGGTCTCTGGCAACGACATCTCAGGCATACAATGAAAAGATTACAATGTGGAAGAAGCTTGGTACTGGGAGCCATTCCCCACTTCACTGTAGGAGCGTAGGGTGACCAATGTCCTGGACTGAGAAGCTGCTTTAGGGGGCCTTCAATACTAAGACCATGACAGCCTCATGCAAACTGGGATGATTTATCACCCTGCCAGCATCTTGTCAAGGTCTGGCAGTTGGCTTGGCCACATGTAGCCTAACAGGTGGCACTATTTTATTCATCATTACAATAAGACTGTCCAGTTAAAAATTTCATATGGTAATATTGAATACTGAAATGAAGAGTTTTGTTTCATGGCAATTTACCCAAGCTGTTAAAATACTTAGAGGAAATTTTTCCGATTTTCTTTCGATCACTATTCCTTTTCTTTCATCTTCCTAGCAAGACTGTGCCCTATTGGGTTAACAATGGCCCAACCCCTGGAGTACTGTACTACTAATTCCCATCTGAAGCACTTATCTCACTGAGAGTCTCAGCAGCTCAAAGAAATATTTATGAAATAACTGTTTAATTAACCCCAGTAGAAATAAGAATGGGGAACACAAAGAAACAAAACTGAAGTAGGTATGGACCACTGATATTTTAATAACACTGAAATTCTCTTTTCCACCAGAAGCCTGAAAGTTATCCAAAATACCTAATTGCAAAGTAAACTCCAAACGAATTAAAGACCTAAATGTAAGACATGAAACCATAAAACTCTTAGAAGAAAACACAGGCAGGATTCTCTTGAACATAAGCATGAGTAACTTTTTTCTGGGTATGTCTTCCCAGGCAAGGAAAACAAAAGCAAAAATAAACAAGTGGGACTACATCAAGCTAGTCTGCCAGCAACTGACACCAACAACAAAATGAAAAGTCAACCTACTGTATGGGAGAATGTATTTGCAAATGATATATCTGGTAAGGGGCTAATATACAAAATATATAAATAACTCATATGACACAACACCAAAAACAAACAACCCAATTAAAAAATGGGCAGAGACCTGAATAGACATTTTTACAAAGAAGAAATACAAGTGGCCAGCAGGCACATGAAAAAATGCTCCATATCACTAATCATCAGAAAAATGTAAATCAAAACCACAATGAGATATCACCTCACACCAGTGAGAATGGCCACTATCCAAAAGGCAAGAAATAATAAGTGTTGGTGAGGATGTGGAGAAAAGGGGAACCCTCCTACACTGCTGGTGGGAATGTCAATTGTTGCAGCTACTGTGGAAAGCAGTATGGAGGTTCACAAAAACTAAATATAAAAATACCATTCAACTCAGTAATTCCACTTCTAGGAATTAACCCAAAGAGAACAAAATCTCTGATTTGAAAGATACATGTACCCCTATGTTCATTGCCCCATTATTTACAATAACCAAGATATGGAAGCAATCTAAGTGTCCATCAATAGCTGAATGGATAAAGATGTGGTATATGTACACAATGGAGTATTATTCAGCCATAATAAAGAAAGAAATCCTGCCATTTGCAAAAACATGGATGGACCTAAAGGGTATCATGTTAAGTAAGCAGAGAAAGACAGGTATCATATGATTTCACTTACTTGTGGAATTAAAAAAAACAAAATAACAGTAGACTAATAGACACTGAGAAGTGACAGGTGGTTACCATGCGGGAGGGATGGTGTTGGCGGGGTGAAGTAGGTGAGGGGAGAGAGAGGCACAAAATCTCAATCATAATATAAATTAGTCACGGGGGTGAGAGTACAACTTAGAGAACATACTAGTTCTGTATCGTCCTCTGTATTGACAGTAACTATGTAGAATGCTTATTGGGGTGAGCATTTTGGAAAGCATTTGTCAAATCGCCAT
This sequence comes from Phataginus tricuspis, assembly GCA_029783875.1. Lineage (NCBI taxonomy): Eukaryota > Metazoa > Chordata > Mammalia > Pholidota > Manidae > Phataginus > Phataginus tricuspis. The sequence continues at coordinate 29,636,211 of JAQQAC010002701.1, forward strand.
GTTGTACGCTTGAAACCAATACAATACAGTATATCAACCCTGTTTATATCCATCAGCAATGTCTCACGTTTCTATCTTCTAGCCCAAAAAGTGAAAAATCACCTATTCTGTATCTCAATTACCCTTGGCTAGTTTCCTTTATAATCTTTTCTGCTCTGCATTCCCTGGACCCTCCCCTTTTCCCTTTGGTTTCTGGATCATTACTCACTTTCAGACTCAGGTGAACTCCCAGCCTAAGACAAAACCGTGAGCCCTGAGTCTGTTTCCTGTTTCCCTGCTCTTCCCCTCCCTTCTCCATGCTCCCCATAATCGCACCTTACCCTTGTAATTTGGGTCACTGCTCCCAGAACTTAGTTTCTTCTTTCAGCTAAGAAATGCTGAGGAAATTTTGAGTGGACAAAATATCCCAGATAACCCAAATTCCATTACCATGACTTGTGATAAACTAACAATGGCTTTACTCAAAATATACCTTTTATTCCATTATAAAATGGGTTTGCTGAATCAATTAATAAGTAGACTGATAAATAACATAGACTGATAAATAACAAAAATATGTATCTTACTTTACATATAATATAGTATCTTATGTATGATGCATTATATTCAATATATAACCTCTTACTAGTTCGAAAAGGTAATTTTTTGAAGCCCTGGCAATATTTTCCTTATTAGCCAAGTTACAGTATCTGTTGAAGTTTATAAAATGAGATTAATTTCATATAATTTGGACATTAATGGTTTTCATTACATCAGGTTTATAATGTTTTATTTTACTAAATGTGATTTGCTAGACCATTGGTCAAAGAAAACCAAAATTGTCATGGGCATGTAACCTGTAAGAAACGGTTACAAATAAAACACAGTACTGTCACTGATTCTTTCATTTTTCACCTAATACCCCACAATCTTCAGGTTTATTTATTACATAAATGTCTACAGGTTTACAGAATCAATTCCAAAGAGAAGGACAGAAACTCAATAAAACCATTAGCAAATAAGGCGGGATAATCACAGAGAAAATAGGTCATATTGTTTGGAGAAGCTACTCATTTTCAGCAAGAAACTAGTTTGCCTGATTGCATACCACCAATTGGCAATTTGATAATGTTACCCTAAAAGTAGTGTTCCAAAAGCCGAACTGAAAATTAAATGCAAGTTTTCATTCAATCTGTCTTGAAAACATTTGTTATGACAAATCTATGCTGAAGGGGTGTAGGGGAGGTGTAAACAGTCCAAAACAAAGTACATTTTAAAAGAATATTATTTGGCTTTGGACACTGTACCAATACTTAGAGATTTCAGTCAGATTTTCCCCATGACATTCAAATAAGGGAAACAAAACTGCTAAACTTTAAGGTTATAGGCAACGGTAAGAACAAAAGTAAACAAAGTCACCTTTAAAATACAAACTGGCCTGACTTGACTGTAACTTGATTTTTATTGAAAGAATATTGCCAAGAGGCTCTGGTAGCTTTGGGGACAGAAAGGCATATACAGAGCACCACAGGACCAGCGCCCACCCTAGTGCTGTCAAGGGGAGGAGGAGCCCAATCACCAGCGTGGCAAGATCTTTAAATGTCTCTCTTTACTCCACATTCCCTCCTGCTGCTACCTTCTCTGTCATGGCACAGTCCAAGTTCTGGTAAGAAATATCTATAGTCTCCAGTTTCTCAACATTTATCTCCTTTTTAGTTCACTTCTATAAGACTTTATTTCACTGCTCCACAAAATGTCTTGTAAAGATACCAGTCACTTCTAAGTACCATGGACACTTCTGGCCCCTTCATTGGGCCTGACCTCTCAGCAGCATTTAACAGTTGATTGCTAACCCCTCTTACAATATTCTCCTCTCTTGGCTTCTGTGACATCATCCTCTTTGGGTTTTCCATTTCTTTTGCTTCTCCTCAGGGTTCTTCGCTAAGTCCTCCACCTCCACCTAACCTCTAAATGTTATTCTTTAGGGCTGCCTTTTTTTCTTCTTTCTCTGCCCTCCCTGAGTGATCTTATCTCTTCCCAGCACTTTAAAAACATTCACAAAATACATATGAAACACGTCTATGCAGCCCAAACCTCTATCTGCAGCCCCAACCCTCCTGCAGAGATCTAGACATGTATGTCAACTGCATTATTGATCTACGGTTGGACATTACATGAACATCTCAAATTTAACATGTCCAAAGATTTTTCTTTTTTTCCTTTTTAATATTTAATTTGTATTGCCCTAGATACCCATGTTCCTTCCCTCCCATCTCCAGTCTACCAATGTCACTGTCATCCACGCAGTTGTTCAAGCCATAGATCTGTAAGTCATCACTGTCTTTTCTTCACATCCTCTCACCTTTTAGAAGTGATCATCTCCCACAAGCAAGCCTTTTCTAGATCCACAATACATGCTCAATCTGTCTGCCTCCTTCCGTGTCCACTGCCTGCCAGTCCGAGTCTATGACTCTTCACCCCTTCCATCACTTCATTACTGCCCAGTGGGCTCCTCACTTCCATCCTTACCTCCCTCCAATCCATTCTTTATACTCTTCAGTCAGCAGTAACGGCACAGCCAGATCATGGGCTCCCCTTCTTCAAACCTTCTGATGGCTTTTCACTGTGCCCAGAAGTCATTCTGAACTCTCAACCTGGCCTCCAAGGCCTCTCTGAATGTAGCCCTAGTCTCTCCTCCTAGTCTCAGCTTTGTGCCACTCTCTCCTAAGCTCCTGACATACTTCTCTCCTAGTTCTCAAGAATATTTCAAACGCTTTCTCTAATGAGGTCATTTGCAATTGCAGTTCACTCGATTCAAAGCACTTTCCACCTACTCTTTGCATTACTGCTGCTTCTTATCATTTAGGTCCCTGTTTATATGGCACCTTCTCAGAAAAGTACTCACTGACCACTCCTTCCAGTCAATTCCTTCTGGTTGTTCTTTATCCCAATATCCTTTCTGCTCCTTTAGCACATATCCAAAATCCCTTATTTGTTTGGCAACACTAGCCTGTTTCATTCGAACCAGGTCTTTTCACCTGCCCTTTCCCTTCATTTCCCAGTACCCAGGACATACAATTCAGTAAATTTTGGTGAGTAAATATCACAAAGTTGAGAAGCTGGTATCTCCATTTTACAAATGAGAAAACTTACTCCAAGACATGGTAAGTAACGTAGTTCACACTACGTGACAATGAGCAGAACTGGGATTCGGACCTGCTGTTTCTTATAAAGCCTAAAGAGAATATAATGCTTCTAGAATCTTAAACACAGCAAGTCCTAGGTATACACACACATTATACATACATAAAACATATATGCACACACTATATATATATATATATATATGCACGCACATTTATTCTGATTTTATGACACACACTTTCATTACACATTAAAGCTTGGACTGACTATAAGTTCTGGAAACTGCCGGAAGGCACGCGTGTCTTTAGAGATACGATCACCCTAGAAAAGCACTGTCCTCAGCCGTCAGTACCACTGTGGCCGAGCTCGCTCGCGGGCTTTCCCCCACGAGGCCCGCACGTGTTCATGGCGGAGCTGCGGCAGCCGCGCCTCCGGGCGCCAGGCTCCCTCCGACGTGCGGTCCGGAGCGTCCACAGCGCGGAGGCCGCGGCGCCGGGCAAGTCCCGCCACCCGCAGGGCTCGGACGCGCACGCTGCTTCCATAGAGCCCCGTTCCCGGCGTCGCGATGAGACTGCGCGTGGCCGAACTGCGGGTCGGCCGGTCACGCGCACGTCGCCGCTGCCCGTCGCGCTCCGAGGGGCTCCCCGTTCGACCCCGGGCGCCGCGCCTACGTGGGGTAGAGCGGCCTCACATGCACCACGTGACCACCATCTCCGCGCCGGGCGGAGTTCCGCTCTGCGTGCGCGGCGCGTGACGTAGCGCGCAGGGGCTGGCCGGCCGCCATCTTGCTCCTTTTTCTCGCTCGCTTTCCGTCTCGGGCGGCGCGAAGCGCTTTGGCGGTTTCTCCGTTCCGGTGTGGCGGTCCTTCGGACCGCCTGGTCCCCGACCCACTGCCCCTCTCGCGGCCGGAGCTCGGCGGAGCCCCTCGAAGCGCGCAACACGCCTGGCCATATCCCCGCCCCGGCCGGTAAGGGGAGCGAGGGCGTAGGAGCCGCAGTCACGGCGGGTCCACGGGGAGGGCCGGTGTGGGCGCCCCGCGGCCAGGGGCGCTGGGTCGAGGCCTGGGGTCCCGCGTGGGCCCTGGGCCGAGGCCAGGGCCTCCGTGTGGGCTCTCCCCGAGGCCGGGGGTCCCGCGTGGGCGCTCCCCGAGGCCGGGGGCGCTGGCGCGAGGCCGGGGGTCCCGCGTGGGCGCTCCCCGAGGCCGTGCCCCGTCTGTGCCGGCAGGTGGGCCGCGCTCCGCGTGTCTACAGCATGGCTTCCGCGCCCGGCCCCGCAGCCGGGCTCCCGGAAAGCCCCGTTCCGGGACTGGCGGGACCCGGTCGCAGCTCGCCTGCTGGCCTCCCGCTTCCGCCCGGCGCGGCGAGGGTGGGGTGGCCGGAGCGGCGCGTGGCCCGCGCGGGGAGAGCTCGGACTGGGGGCCTGGCTGCCGCTCGGGCCTGACCTGCGTGTGAGCACCCCTCGTGGCCCCTTGGAGGCCGTCGGGGCTGCGGCTTTGAGGCGCGGCCTGGGGCCGGTGGGCACGCCGGCGAACTCTGCCGAGGATGAGTGCGTCTCGTCCCCTTAAAGGGGTGTGCGTTTGTTTTGACTCGATTCGGGATTTTTTTGAGGTTTTCACTGGGCTCCAGCTGCTACCCTTCAGGACGCCGGCGCCGTCGGATTTTCAGCCTGGGCTCCTAGGGTCGGAGCAGCAGAGCCGCGCTGGAGGGTCCCTTGAGCTGGACCCGGAGAGTCAGAATTCGTAATTGAGTGCTTGAGCGCTTACTCCTGCCAGAAAAGGACGGGGTGGTCCTTAGCCCAGCTCCAGCGTTTGCTAATTTCCGCTTGTCGGTAACTCAGATGCTGCTCCGACTGGAGCCATTTTTAGGTGTGTGTCACGGATGCACTGCAGCATCTTTTCTGGCCCACCTCAAATGCATTGATATCCCCCCAAAATTAGGAATAGACGGAATTTGAGTTATATCTTTATCATACAGTCGAATAAAACTCTCTCCTTTTCTGTGATGGGACTTAAGAATCCAGACTTTTACTTTTATTCTGTGTTTGCGCTGGGTGAGCTTGTATGTGTGGCTGTTTTCCCTCCACCTTCAGTTGACCTTTTACTGTGTGCTCAGTGCAGTACTAAGGCCCGGCACACACATTGTCTTTTTTAATCTGACAGCATTCCTTTGAGGGAGGTGGTGTTATTATCCCCACTTTACAGACATGAAACGAAATCAGAGATTGAAGAAATTTGACCAAGGTCACACAGCACATTTTGGTGGTGCTATGTAGATGCTCTAAGCCACAGAACTGCCCCCCTGATCTTGTAATTTCATCATCTGTAGTAACTAAAAACGATACAGCATTATTAGCTTAGTTTGTCTTTCGCTTGACTTCAGTACAGAAACAGTGTTGCGTGTGCAGATTAAAGTGTTGGAAGGTGTAAAAAATGGATTATAACTACTCTGGGGGTGGGATGGAAGTTACTTTTTGTACCCTTTTCTATTTAAAAGGTCAGTTTAGTAAAACTCAACTCTACAGTGTGACATACAGTTTTTAAATTTTGAGATCTGGCCTGTATTATTGGTAAAATATTTCCTTACCTGTAAAACGGAGATGATAATAATAGTACCTATCTCAAGAGTTTGCTGTAGGATTAACAAAGATAATGTATATAGAAGGCTGGTTACTGTGCTCAGTGCATAGTAAAGCTCAGCTAAGTAGAGTGGCATAATATTAATAGAAAATCTCTCTTCCAAGCAGCCGATGGTCCATATATTATCACAGTGGAGTATATATTCTATGAGAACTTAAAAATAGTTTCTTTTTTAAGACTTTTTAGACGTTCATATACGTATTTAAACCATGCTGAATTTTGTTTCTTAACTATTTCTTCATGCTTCACAGTCAGTAACCCTAGGATCAGTATATGAGCATAGCTGAAAACATAGATGTCTGGCTCATTTCAGCCTGTCTCCCCCTTACCCATATGCCACCCCACTACCCTTACTAGTAAAATGTCTTGGAAGGTTATGTTATGTCCCCCATCCCTCCGAGTGATTTCCTCCTGCCCACTAAACACTGCTTCAGTTTGTATGTCAGTCGAGAAATTTGTGTTTCATGTGCTATTCTATATTTATCAAGGATTGATCATTGATAAAATGTTACACAAATTGGTACAGAACCCTGTTGCTATAGTGAAGGAGACCCAGAAGTTGTGTCTGACTGTGTTACAACTGATAAACTTTCAGTGAAGTGAGACTTCTCACCTTATGAATAGGGTAACACATTGAAAGCTTATTTCAGGCTATGTTAACTGTTGCTCAGAAGTCTTGAGAATTAACTTGTTGTGTCATAACATTTTAAATTTCACAATAATGTCATTGATGCATTAGTCAGGACATTTTGTGGTAAAAGTATTCTCTGGAGAGTAACTTCAGTGAATTTTCTATTGTGTTTTTCCACAATCCCCAGAAAGGCTAAGTATAAACTGATCATTTTGCCAGTTACTTTTCTAGTCGTTGCTTTGCATTAGCTTAACAGAATGCTAGTCATGTTTTGGGGCCTGTGGGTATGTGCTTGTATTTTCTGGCAAATCAGATCTAACAAGGGCTATTGACTGAGTTTCAGTTAGCAAACAAACTTACATAATGTTAGCATATACGTAGAGTCTAAACACAGTAATGAAATTGTTACTGTCAGTGTAATGTGCACGGCTAGGTGTTCCATGTTAGAGGAGGATGGGATATAATCAGCATTTGTAGAGTATATATAGTATTTAAAAAAACCCTACTGGGTATTATTTACTTAGCATATTATGTGGTAATTTTCTGTTTACTTGCTTGTGTTCTGATATAGACTGTTTCCCTTTACTCTGTGGTTTCCGTGTCCTTGTCACCTTGTACAGTAGTTGGCATATACCTAGACTTTATTGTGTCTTATTGAATGAATAAGATTAATTAGGAAAATACAATAGAATAGAGCTAAGGTTCAACTGACCAATATCTTCGGAAAGCAAAAGAATACCCTGTCATTCCCCCTTTATTCGCCCATTAGAATAGTTGCAGGTGCTTTCAATAGCTTGTGTTTACTATGCATTGTGAGATTTGTTTGCATCATACTTTCCTCCTAATTTTTAGATTTGTTAACAGACATTAAAGATTCTTTTAATGATGTAAGGCCCAGTGAATCAGGAATGACTTTTGGTTCCCACTGCCAAGATGTTCACAGTTTTAAGGATTAATACTAAATGTTACCATGTGATCTTTGGATTCATACTGGAAGATAAAGATATACAAACAGGTAAGGAAAATATGGGGCAGAAAATTCATATATGTAAAATTGTCTAGGTTGAGTGCCCAGTTGATTACAAGTGAGGGCATGATGGCCAGAAGAGACCAAGAATAATTGTAATTGTTCATATCATTGAACACTTAGCCCAGACACTGAGCCTGGGAGATGGATTATTTTGTCCCCATTACAAATTAGAAAACTGGGGTTTAAAGAAATTTAAGTAAGTTGTTTGAAGGTAAGTGGGATTTGAGTCATTGACCCAGAGGCTGAGTGCCTAACTTCTGTGCTTACACGGATTTTCTGGGGGCCGGTATTTCCCAAACTTAAACCATTTACAATTTTTGCTTTATTTTCAGGCCATCTTTCTTACTATTTTTTAAATTCAACTTTAAAAAATTTTCTCTTTTAATTAAATGAATTAAAAATAAAAGTTTACAGATTATTTGGTGTTACAGTCATGTCTGTCTCCCCACCCGCCAACATGTTTTTAAATGAATGTATAATTTTAAATACTCCTCTGTGGACAACCTAAAATTACCTAATAGACTATCAGTAGTCTTTTTGTATTCCCTGCTTTGCGACATCTGTAAGAAATGAATGCTGGATAGGATCAGGCAACAGTTGGAATTAATGAAGGCCAGAAGTGATGAAAGCATAGAATGAAATGGATTCATCACAGGAATGGTAGCATTACAGGAATTGAGATATAAATTAGAGCCTTAATTATATACATGGACAACTGTTTCCATTTTGGACTGCAAAGTGGAGTGGGTTTAATTAGAAATGTAACAGGATGTCTAAAAGACAATCTATGGCAAAGGAGAACAAGAATGAATTAGTGAAGAAGGAAGTCACTACAGAAATCCAGGTGGAAGATGATAATATAAAAGATAGGAATATTACAGCCAAATGTAGCAGAGTTCAGAAAAATATGTGAGAAGTGGCCTTTGGATTTGGCTGAGAGATGCTTTATGATCCTAAAGAAATTTAGGTCAAGTAATGAGGGTGAAAGGTTAAGCAGAGAGACGTTGAATTCTTCAAATGAGCTGTGGACCAGGAGCCTAAAATCCTTGGTGTGGTGCTGTTGTCGCTTTGTGCCAGCTGCTACCTTTTGGGGGCAATGACTCAGCTCCTTCAAATTTTAGGTACAGGTATTCTCAGCTTTTAAAAAGTTTGTATTATGCCACTTAGGTTTTACAAAGTCCTGCATTAGTACCTGGTTTTGTTAACCCAAAGAAGTCCAAAGTGGGTTTTTGATTTTACAAAAAAGTGAAAATAGTGTTCAGTGTTTGTTCTGCAGCTTGCCATTCCAGAGGCACCATGTACCTCGAGCAGCTGGGAGTTGCCCCACCAGGTTCCTTCCCCAGGAACTACACTGGGCATCCCAGCATGCTCTCATAGCTGTGAGCATCTGGGCTTTCTCTCTCTTTTGTTCATCCATTAGCATAATGTGTAAAGCCTGAGAGGTTATTTTGGGAGTCTGGAAATGCCCCCAAAAATGTTCCCATATAAATTAATGGTAATGCTTCTTCACTTTATGCCATTTTGGCTTATGAAAGATTTCACAGGAACGCTCACCTTTGATAGCAGGGGAACATGAGTTTTCATCTGCAGTAAGGATGACACTTGTTGCCCCACCACAGGGGATTTTTGCAAAGATCCCATTAAATGTGTTTCCATATAGCTTTTAAATTTAATATTTGGCATCACATGAGTGTTGACTATATTTAAAACAGAAAAAGAGCCGTGTAAAATTTAGAAAGTTGAAGGTAAAGGAAGAACTCTGAATAGATGTTGAGTCTGTATTGTAAGAGGAGGATGCATACGTGATTGGGGAATGTGTGTCTGGAGAAGCTAGTCACTGATCTTCCTTCCTCTCTTTCCTAATGAACACTCTGAAAGTATAGCGCCACTCCCTGTGGCTGTGCAGTTTGTGCCTTGCACAGAGATGCCAGGCTGAAGGAGGCCCATACTCTGCTCACAGAGTCCTGTGCCCTGCCTAGGCCTCCGAGGGAAAAATTGTATCTTCACTTCTCTCTTCTGTCCCAAGGCATCAGCCCCTCATCAAGAGGAATACCTGTGTCTTCCCAGAAGGGGTTGTTTCTCTGTTTGCTCAAAGGCCCTGAGGATGCCAATGCTCTGAAAGGCTTCTTAAGGAAACATATTAAAGACACCTTTAGAACAAAGTCAGAAGCAATTGGGAGACTGGAGAAATGGTCACTAAGTAATGAAATGATTAGAACCTTTTGCTAAGATGGGTTAAGTAGTTGGGCAAGTACAGAATTTCAGTTTATCCAGTGTATTTTAAACATAAGCATTGTAGTTCATTAAATATTTCTAGTAACTGAGAAACAATGTATTAAAATACACATAGATCATCAGATTTTAAAAAGGAGAGAATATATGAGTGAAACTACTAAATTTAATCTTCATAAAACCACTTTACAATTTTTCAGTTCCAATTAAAATTAGACCTTTGGCACTATGACTATGGTAACTTGGTCTGTATTTTAAGTAACTTGGGTTTAAATTTTGTAGATTTTCATTGAAGAACACTAATCCATGGGGAGTATAGAATTCTGAAGGTTGAGAATGTGGAAGAGAAGAGGAATTTTAAAAGAAGGAAAATAATGTTAATGATGTGCAGCTTTTGATGGGGGGAGACTGGTTTTATTGGTGTACAAGTTTAAAAAATATAAAGAAAAATTGGATTTTTTGGTGTACAATTCCATGAACTTCAGTATGTGTACATTAATGTAGCCCATACCACAACTACAGTACAAAATGTAGAGAGAGGAAATATTTCCCAACTATAGAACCAAAGCACCAAAGTCTTCTGGCATTTTGAAAGCAGAGACAGCATCTCCTGCCGAAGAAAAAACCTTTAAGTAAGGATTTTAAAAGTCAAGAGCATGTGCTGATGGCTTGGTTTCTTGACCAGAAAAAGATTTTTTGATTGTATGGTTTATATTTGTGACGAATTTGAAAACATGGAAAGGACGAAAGTAGAAAGCAGAAGACAGACAGGTGGGCTTCCATGTCTCAGGACAGACATTTTAATGGTAGAGGAATGGAGCCAGTGATTGGTGGAGAGGACCACTAACCATTTCTCTGCATTTACAGACTTAAAAGTCTAACCCTTGAAGGCAGCCCTTTAGTTGTATGAAAGGTTTAGAATAATTCAGGATGTCAAATGAGCATCTTGAAGAGTATGCTTCCCTTTTCTCCCATAATATCCAACATACTTGCCTTGCAAAAAATAAATCGACTAAGAAACTATGGTTTGGGTTTTACTTATGATGTATAAGTTTTACTACCATTTATTAAGCTCTTACTAAGTGCCAGACACTAAAGAGCTTTATACATCCTTTGTTAATTAGACCTCATGACCAATTAGGAGATATAGCCCACAGATGAGGAAATAAAAATTGAGAATTATATTTAATGACTAGGGAAATGCTTATGCCATATTATGCATATGCCATGATTATGCTATAAAACACCTAACTACTAAATGTTAGAGCTGGGATTTAAACTGAATCAGTTTTAAGAGGAGTAATTGTGTAATATAAGCAGTATTAAAATTTTGTAAGTTGTCAAAAAGAGTGCTCTGCAGTCACTTCACTGAGTCAGTGGTAGACACACAGCTTTACTTTGCTAGAATAGTAATTTGTCGTGCAGAAGATTTGATAGCTAAACTTTTATTCCCATGTTTCAGTTTCTAAGAACAGCCTGAGCCCTTCTACCATTCTGATTAGAACTCCACAGATATATTTATATTACACTTGTTTTTAAAAATGACAATTTTTAATGCTTTTGCTGTAGTGCTATTTGTAGTAGAGGCATTCAACATATGGTGGTATTCTTAGCTTTACTATTGTAACAACAGATGGGATCTTAAAATATTTATTTCTAAGTTTAGGATTACTAAGTGATTGTAACATTTAGAGATGAAAATGACCTTAGAAATTGACTGGCTCAACTTCTTACCCAAAGCAAGAATTATCTTTACTTCTGACAAAGGCTTTTCTTGCTTTTGCTTGAATGCATTATGCATCGAGTGGCCAGGAGGACAGTATAGGCAACCTTTAACATTCATATCTTTTAAGATCCTCCAAATTTCCAAATATTTGAACACTAATAGCATTCAGATCTCTTCACTTTTCTCTTCCATCATCTGCACTAGGATTTGACTTTCCTTTTGGAGCTCTTTTATCCCCCCACAAAGTTATGTATCTCTTCATAAGAGTTATTGTATCTCTGAAAAAGAAGACAAACCCTGGTGATGGCTGCACAGCAGGAGAGGTAGGGAGGGAGGGATATCTGTTTCCCAGGAGTACCTTCTAATGTACTTCCTGGCGCTCCAGGTGCAGATTTTGTGCCTGTCGAAGTTACAGGCCACTTCGTGTCACAGTTCTGTGGGCTGCTTAGCAAATTGTGAACGTAGCGTTCATTTTAAATTTATGAAAACCATGAGTTTCATTTTAAGATTGCTTGTTTCCACCTAGGGAAAAAAATAAAACCATTAGAAACTTTTTCTGTTATATTCAGTTTATTTTTTTTGTGTGTGTTTCTTTTAATGAAGCCCAGAATTAGTACAATTGATAAACACAAAATTGAGTGGAATTGCTAAAATTCCAGATTTGCGCATTAGATTTCTATTAAAGTAGCAATTTTTATAGAGCAATGCTGTCACTGCTTCCTTCATATGAGCTGGGTTTGTATTCTGTTTATGAAATTAAGTTTTTGAACTATGGCTGTATAACTATTTATTCTTATGTCAGATTTAATTCACTGTAGTATTCCAAGACCTTTTTAAATTGAATGCATTGTTACTCTTTCAGATTTACATACCATATGTGATAACTGCTTTCCAGGGCTTCATTCAGGTTCCTGACAAAACACTTTGAGAAGGACAGGGTCCAGTGTATTAGTTATTCAGGCCACATTACTTTGTATTGATCACATACTTTAAAATAATTTTCAACCTCAAACATTCTACAATTCTCGTTTGTGCTGTATTTATTTAAGGAGGAATGCGTAAAGACTGGTAACTTTATGTGTTTAAGATCAACTGTGGGTAGTTCATCTAAAAGTGAACTTTAGAAAGTTTATATTTTGTGAAGGCTGATTGGCACCTGTAGCTCTAAGGAATGTGAGAATGTCTTGACTGTTTTTAAAAGGAAATTTAGTTAAAATTTGAGTGACAAAATGCTGTTTTCTGAAGTTAATACATCAATACCCCATGTCTTTGTCAGCTCCACCTGACATGAGAAAACACCATAAACTTAGGTGGCTTAAACAGAAATTTATCACAGTTATGGAGGCTGGAAGTACAAAATCAGGGAGCCAGCGTGGTCAGGTGCCAATGAGGGCCCCCTTTCTGGCTTGCACATGGCTGACTTCTAGCTGTGACCTCAAGTGGCACAGCTGTGGTGTCTTTTCCTCTTAAAAGAGCACTGATCCTGTTGTGAGGCCCCAACCTTATCACCTCACCTAAATCTAATTATCTCCCCCAAAGCCCTGTCTCAAAACACCATCTGTCACATTGGGCATTAGGGCTTGAACATATGAATTTGGGGGGGGGCACAGACCAGTATGTGCCCCCTGTTTTACAATCTATAATGCATTGGTTCTTTTTTTTATTAAGGTATTATTGATATACATTCTTGTGAAGGTTTCACATGAAAAACAATGTGGTTACTACATTCACCCATATTATCGAGTCCCCGCCCCATACCCCATCGCAGTTACTGTCCATCAGTGTAGTAAGATGCTGCAGAGTCACTATTTGCCTTCTCTGTGCTACACTGTCTTCCCTGTGACCCTCCACACCCTCCCCACCCACCCTCCCCCACTCCTCCCCTTTGGTAACCACTAGTCCCTTCTTGTAGTCTGTGAGTCTGCTGCTGTTTTGTTCCTTCAGTTTTGCTTTGTTGTTATACTCCTCATATGAGGGAAATCATTTGGTACTTGTCCTTCTCCGCCTGTAATGCATTGATTCTTATTATATTATATTGTACTTCCAAATAACATTTCTACAACATACGGATACTTTGTTAATACAGATATTACTGTGTTTTTTGCTATAATTTTTTCTCTTTGATATTTTGTTCTGTATTTTAAGGGAGTAAATGTTGGTAATAAATACTTGAATCTTGAAATCTCTTAACCTCTGGTGACATATATTACATATTTTAAATGTTTGATGTGTATCTCTTCTATAATGAAAATTGAATTGTGATTTTCATGTGGTGAGGGTATCTTGGGCACTGGCTTTGGTGGTAAGCCTGGATTTAATTGGCCCCCATTGCTTCTTAGCCATATGAGTTATGGGCAACTTTTGTCACCTCTCTAAGGTGGTTTCTTCCTTGGCAAATTTTGGTGATTTGGGTTTTGAGCTCTTATTCCCAGTCTGATATTGTTACATTATACTGTATCTCAAGAGCTCAGATTTGGGGTGGAAAAAAATTTTGGCTTCTAGAGATATTACTGAATTAGAATGTATAGAACTTTGATCCCTCTTTATGTTAGAAGTGGGTGAAATAAATGTCAAAGATTACTCGAGATTTGAAATCAGATGTCTAGGAAAATCGTAGAATGTTTGAGATTGCAGATATCTAGGAAATCAGATGTTATGGTGACACTGGGTAGAGGAACATGTTTGGGAGAGCAGGTGAGCTATTTTTAAAAAACTTATTCTTGGAATAATTTAATCTCAAAAAAGATGTAATAGTACAAAGAATTCCCATATTCCGAATTCCCATATTCCTTCATCCGTATTCTCTGAATGTTGATGGCTTGCCATATTTATCATTGCCTGTGTGTACATTTCATATGCATACACTCAGTCACACAGTATGTGTGCTTGATTTTCAATGTCTGCTGTCTGACCCCAGTCATCACCTGGAACCTTCAGTTCAAATCACAAGCTCCTATGCCTCCAATTTTCTCCCTCAGTACATTTTCTCCTGTTGCTTTTATTAAGTGACCGAGGCAGACCGTAGTAAGCTGGATGCAGTGAACATTCAGTGATTACTATTAGAGCTATTATTCAATGTCACAAACTGTCAGGCCCTTCTCTCTTCCTCCGACAGCTTCTCTTGGCTCTCCTTGGTAGACCCCGTGGAATTGTGCTCACCGTTCTCTGGGCAACGCCCTCATCACCCTTGCTTTCCTTCACACCTGGCTGGCACAACTCTCATCCCCTGCCCAGCCCCTCTGCTGTGCGCTGCCCACCATGCCCCATCCTGCATGTGCTGTTGGACGTTGACAGCCTCCCAGCCATGAGCCAGGAGCACTGTCCCTGTTCCCATCCCCCCTGGGTTCAGTGTTGCCTGTCACAGCTGCGCTCTCCTGGGTTGTGTCTTCCTCCCAGTGCTTTGCAAGACTTTCCCAACCTTCTCCAATTTCCAAACTGTTCCTCTGCTCAGTTGATGAGAACGGTGTATCTCTTTTTTGTTATTCCTAATAGTGCCTGGTGGTACAGGACACTGGGTGTAGCTATTTCTGTAAGTGAATAGGAGAATTCAACATTCTGACTGTCGTTCTTGTCACGACATTTAAGTGAGGGTATTTTGTTCTGTAGAGAATTAAAAATGTATGTCTCAAGATTGTGGCTTGAAGGAAGGTTGGGGAGTACCCTGACTGAAGCGGTGCACATAGGCGTGTCTCCGTTGATACAGAGAGGGAGGGAGGGAGACGGACTGAACTTTCAGGGCAACGGATACCAGGGAAAATAGCCCACACAGAAGCTCTTTACCTTTCCATTTGAGAATATTTGACTATGACTAGACATTCTTCCTTTATTTGCTCCATAAAACATTTGTTAAGTGTGTACCATATGCTCATCTGGAAGTGGTCGCAGTTTGTTTTATGTTAGCTATTTAAATCAGTGGGACACTGTACTGTATTTTTCAGAGAAACTAAACTCTCAACATAATAATGAAGAAAAAGAGGTAAACAGAACTTGGATACTTAGAAGCCCATCGTGGCCAGAAAGATATTTATGTCATTTAATGGAATTTAGCAAATTAGCAGTGTGAAACATATTTTTTTAATACACTAGATTTTAAATACCACTTAAACGAATGCTTTTGGTATTAAATACTTTAAAATCCTTTTGTGATGGTAAATGAGTGACCGTAAAGTCATACCGTTTTTGGCACTGAAGGAATTGTAGTGATCGCAGCTAATCTCTTGATGTGCAAACCCTTCACAAGTTTTCAGTGTCTTGATGGCTGTCCTTTCATGAAAACCATCTTCTTGTTGCCACTGTTCAATGTCACCCTTTCAATTTGAAAGGTATGTTTATGTTACAATAAACTTCTGCCTTCTAAATTTCCCTTAGATCTTTTGGAAACAATCTGTTTGCTTTAAAAACCCTGACTTTTTTCTTCTTCATTTCTTCCTTTCAGCTTAATGTTTTTCTGACTCCCCAAAAAATCTGTGTACAAGGTAGGTAATATATATTCATTGTGCAAAGTCAGGAAAATGCAGCTGCACATGTTTTGTACATGTAATTTCAAAGGAAAGTTCTTACCAGCACTGCCCAGTTAGTCTTAGAGTCTCAGATTTAGAAAAGTGATCACACTCTCTCCTCTTAAGTAGGAGGGTGTATTACTCAGAAGGCTTGGTTTTTGCAGACTGCCTGCCAGCCCTGAATGACTTAGATTTTTAGGTACATAGTAAGCAGGACAATAATATTAAAAAAAAAATTCTTAATAACATACAGCTACCAAAAGCTTTTCAAAATTAAATTTCAATTAGAGAAGATAGTTCTCTTATAACTGCAGATACATGTTTTGAAATCAGAAGCTAGCAAGTTGGAAAAAATGCTCCTGTTGAGCTTTTGAATTACTGATGATGTAAATTGTACCATTTTGTTACTAAAGATGTGGGTCTGCTGAATGCAGTCATGCATGTACTCAGCAGTTGAGATTCTTGATTTTTAATTTTTCCCTCCAGTGGCTCTTCATGGCATTTAGAATAAAATTGGGCAATACTTCTTAGCCTAACTTACTACACTTTGCAAAATCTAACTTCTGTCTGCTCTGACTTCCTCTACTGCCTCTCTCTCAGGCATGATCTACACTTGAACCTTTTCCCAGATCAAAATTGTTTTTTTCAGTGGTTCTCAACTGTCACTATACTTTAGAGACACTTAGGGAGATTTCAGAGAGTACTATTTATTGCCACACCTAGCTCTAGAAATTCTGACTTAATTGGTCTGGCATGAGGCCTGGACTGTGGTATCTTTTAAAACCTTCCTGGGCTGAGAAGCACCGACTGATGTTTCTTACCCTTGTCACCTTTTCAGAGACGACCTCCTGCACCTTCCCCATCCATCCAGAGTCTCTTCCTCTTTCCACTGCCCCGTTACCCAGTTGATTTTTTTAAAATTTCTATATTTTCATTTATTATTATTATTATTTTTTTTTACAATTTATTTTATTTTTTTATCATTAACCTACAATTACATGAGCAATATTGTGATGATTAAACTACCCCCTTCATTAGGTCCCCCCCACATTTTCATTTATTATTAAGAGGTCTATGAAGGCAGGGGCATTGTCTGTCTTTCATGACGATACCCTGGCCACTCAACAACGTTTAACAGTTTCCAAGTTCCTGGAGCACTTGTATAAATGTTGTTGAAGGACTGTCTTCACTGCAGCAGTAGGGAGGTACTTGCAGAAGGCTTGTTTCTGTATAACCTTTGCAGGATTGCTTTGCTAAGTTGTATTCGGAGTACATAGCCATTATTCTGGTGGCCTTTAAGAAGATATTGACTTCATTATTTAAGGTTTTAGTATCCAGGGACAAGGACACTGAAGGAAGAAGGCATCTTTTCCTTTGGAAATGCTACTCTTAAGTGTGCGTTAGGTTCCCATTACTCAGCGCTCGAGAAAGAGGCATTACCATACATGCTGGCACCTTCCAGGGTGTGGGGTGGGTTGCTGACAGTGGTGTTGGCAAGCTCAGTGCATGTTCACTTAAAGTACTTAATGTGCGTGTGTTTGTAGATCACTGATTTCTATTTGTTGCATAAACCACAAGGCAGATAAGGAAAAGTCAAGGAGCTCATATTTCTCAAGTAGCTTTTATTTGACTGTAGTCTTTGTTAATATTCTTGCATAGTTTAGATATTTGTAATGCCAGTGAGGAGGTTTTAAAATTCTCTTCTTTTTAACAATACATTGTACATATTTTTCCTTTTTCTGGTCTTCAAACTAGCCTTTTCATTTCACATCATTGACCCTTAAAACATTTTTTTTCCTTTCTGTTAACAAAAGCAAAGTATACTTACTTTTTAGTCTTAGATAGTGCAATATGTATAACAAAGACAAAGTCCCTTTTGATCAGGAGTGTCTACTCTGATAATATGTGGTATGATTTTGTTGGCTTTTCATATTTGACATGCATATTGTGTCTTTCATATTTAGTGCATGTTATTTGTTTCAAAAATTCACGTACTACACTTTGTTACTTCATATCTTGAGCATCTTCCTATAGAAACCTCTGGGTGTCTTCATAAACACCTCAAACTAAACGTGATTAATACAGAGCACTTAATTCCCCTTCTCCCGCATCTTCCCTAAATCTGGCCTTTCCCACCTCGCCACAGGATGCCCACTGTTCAAGCTCAGGACTCTGATCATCCTTGATTCCTGTTTTTCCTAGCCTTCTGTATCTAGTCTCTGGTTTTCAGTCCTGGCTACATCATCTTGTTTCTAGACTGTTGCATTCTCTCGTGTCCTTACATTCTTCCTCTGCCCCCTTACAATCTGTTCTCCACATTGAGGGCCAGAATGATATTGTTAAAACAAGAGATACCTCTGCTCAGAATCCAGTGGTTTCCCATGCCTCATCCAACCTTCTCTTTTCCTTGAAATCTCACTAGCTTCTACTTTACCAACTTTCTTGAGATTAAACCTGATAAGCATATCAGGCCCTCAGGGCCTTTGCATTTGCATTTTCTTAAGCCCTGAAGCTGCTCCCTTCCCCCTTAGAGCCAGCCAGAAAAGCCTTTTCCTCAGAGGGGCCTTTAGTGATCGGCTACTAAAACACCTCACTTTCTCATGTTGTCCTGTTTGGTTTCATTCATTGCATTTGTCACCATTGGAATTGATGTTACTTCCCATTTTTTGAATCAACACACTACAAAGTAAGCTCCATGGTAACAGAATCTTGTCTTTTGTATCTCCAGTCCACAAAGTAGTATATAGTAGGTGTGCAATAAATGTTTCAAAGTATGGACCACTTAATGACTGACACGTGAAATAAGTTCTACAGCATGCCATATTGCAGTGGATGTCCTTAAATGTGTATTTTGTACACGTTAGTATTTCTTTAGGATAGATTCTTACACTTAAGGTTATTCTGCTGGGTTCTAAGCCGTTCTTACCTCCCCGGCCATACCAACCCACAACAGGCCTTTGTTCACCAAGCCCTGACTGTAGATCATTGTAAATTGCGTGGGAATTGTCTCTGTCAGGGAGTGCCAGACTTCTGTTAGACTGCCTGGGCCAGAGACTTTGGGGGTTGGGCAGATTTTAGATGACAATTTTTTTTCCTGTTGTATGTACCTGTTTGTTTTGAGCCAAATTTGGTAATTTCTGTTTTCCTAGAAAGCCCCCGTACTTCTCAAGCCTTCTCTTCATGTGTGTCTTCTATGTCATCTTTCTCAGTCTTAGTTTTAACCTAAAATTAGAGTTATTCAGCTCACCTATTTTTTTTCCAAAAGGGCTAGCTCTTAAACTTAATTTTTATTGTTCTGTTTTTTATTTTAATTGGATTTTTCTTTCCTACTTTCTTGGGAAGCTTTTACACTTACGTTTTGTCTGATAATGAAAGTACTTAAAGAGCATCCCACTGGACTGTGTGGTTGTACACTCCATGCATTTGATCTGAGGTGTTTTCTATGTTAGTTTTGCAGTTTTGATTTTGAGTTTCTCCTTGATCCAAGATGGGTTTGTTTTTCATTTCCAGTCATATCTCTTCTACATTTCTAGTTTTGTTCTTTGGCTATTTGTAGCCACAAGTATCTTAAACTGCTTTCTTAGCAACCCAGAACCAAAAACACTATTTGTCTGTTCCTTTCTTTTTCTTTTTTTCTGCTTCAGTATTAGCTCTATTATTACATGTTCCTCAGGGCCGCGGGTTTTTCCAGTATCGTGCCTTGCCAGCCTGTTTCCCTCCCTGCTGTCCCGCTTTCCTTATGTAAGGAAGATGTATTCCTGGATGTCTCCTGTACTCTTAATGCTCTACCCCACTGCTGACATTCCTGGCACTTTGTGTGGTGGGTGGAAGGATGGGGATGGTTCCCCCATACCAAGAAGCAGTTCTCTGGCCACCAGGTGTCTTGCAGTCTAAGTCATTTTTGATGCTGTCCATGTGGAGATAGCATTTGACCCCGCAGGACTGCCCCTCCCTCCTTCACATACTACTGAAAGTGTGGGTAGTTTACCTGTGCGGCAGTTCACAGAACTCAGAAAAGCAAGATTACTAGTTTATTATTACAAAGATATTCAAGGGTATGAATGAACAGCCAGATGAGGAGATACACAGGGTGAAGTCCCAAAGGATCTCAGCGCACTTGAGCTTCTGTCCCCTTGGAGTTTGTGGAGCTCCCCTCAGGGAAGCTCTCCCAGCCAGTAGTTGATTAAATCATTGGCCATTGGTGATAAATTCAACTCCAGCTCCTCCCCCTTCCCTAGGGGAGAAAAGGGTGGAGCTGACAGTTCCAGCCTCTGATTGCTTTCTCCTGGCAACCAGCCCACATCTGTATGGACGCTGGTGTGGTGTAAAGAGGTCTGTTATGAATAACAAAAGACACCTTCATCTCTTCATCTTTCAAGAAATTCTAAGTGTTTTAGGAGCCCTGTGCCAGAATGGGAACAAAGTCCAAATATGATATTATAAATCACAATCTATACTTAAAACTAAATTTGTGCCTCTAATTACTTCACCTCTAATACCTTTAGTTTGCCATCTGAATGGTACTACTCTTGTTTGCATAGGATCTAGGAGTCCTGGATCTTTGTTAAAAAATACATGTAACCTTTATTGACTAATAATAAATTGTAGCTACTTCAAGTGTACTCTGGTAAGTTCTGTATGTTTACATCCTGAAACCCTTACCACAGTCAGATGAGGAGCCGGCCTGCCATGAACAGATTTCCCCTCCTGCCCCGTGCCCATCCCTAAGCAGTCACCCATGGGCTTTGGTTGTGTATGTGCATTTGCATTTTGTAGAACTTCATATAAGGTGTGGTGTGTATGTGGGGAGTCTAGTGTCTTATTCAGCATAATCACTTTAGATTCATCCATGTCGTATGTGTGAGTATCTAGCTGTGAGCGCACCACAGGTTGGTCATCCATGTCACCTGTCGGTGCACAGTTGGATTGTTTCATTGTTTGCCTTTTACAAATAAAACTACTATGAACCAGAGTATGAGTCTTTGGACATATGTTTTTATCTTGTAAAGTATTAGGAATGGAATGGGGGTGATATAGTTGATGTATATTTTCCTTTTTTAAGAAGCTGCCTTGTTTTTTTTTTTGTATGTGTGTGTGTGTATTGACATTTGGGAATTTACATTCCCAAAATGTAATATTTTACATTTCTGTAAGCGGGCAATGAGAGTTGTAGTTTTTCACATCCTTATCAACACTTGCTAAAATTCTGTAATATTAGCCAATTCAGTTAATGTGTGGAGGTATCTTATTGTAGTTTGAATTTGCATTTCCCAAATACTAATGATGCTGAAATGCTGATCTTCTCATGTGTTCATTTGCCGTTTGTCTATATCTGGTGAAGTGTCAAATCCTGTGCCCTTTTTGAAAAATTGGGTAGTTTTCTTATTATTGAGTTTTGAGTGCTTTGTACATATTCTGATTAAAAGTTCTTTATCAGATTATGATTTGCAGATGTTTTTTCCCAGGCTATAGCTTGTCATTTTATTCTCAACAATGTCTTTCAAAAAGCAAAAGGCCAATTTATAAACTTTATCTTTTATGGATTGTGCATTTAGTGTACTAAGAAATCTTTAACCCAGGGCTGCAAAGATTTTCAGTGTTTTCTTAAGAACTTTTAGGTTTTACACTTTAATTATGGTCTACTTAAGAAATTTGAGATATAATTAACATACAAAGTTGTGTAAGTTTGAGATTTATGACGTGTTGATTTAATGTGATGGATTTATATATTGCAGTGTGATTGCTACCATAGCATTAGCTGACACCTCTATCAACATCACATAATTTTTATTTTTTGTGGTGAGAACATTTAAGATATTGTCTCTTAAAAAGTATATAATACAATATTTTTTACTGTATTCATAAAGCTTCACATTAGATCTCCAGAACTTAACTCTTCTTCTGACTGTTAGTTTGCACCCATTGCTATGGTCCATTTTGAGTTGAGTTTTGTGTATGGTATGAAGTATTGATCAGAGTTCATTTTTTTATAGTATGTATACCTGATTGCTCCAGCACTGTTAGTTGAGAAAATGATCCTGTATCCACTTAATTTTCTTTGCATTTGTCAAAAATCAGATGCCTATGTATATTTGTAGATCTAGGCGTTGTCCTGTTCCATTGAACCATCCATATTTACACCAATATCGTCTTCATTGCTGCTTTTACAGGTCTTGAAATTAGGTGACATTGTTTCTTGTATTTTATTATTTTCAGAGTTCTTTTGGTTATTTTTGGTTCTATTTCTTGATGAATTATAGAACCAGCTTGACAAATCAATTCCCTTCCTCCTCTCATCCCCCCCCAAAAATTCTGAGATTTTGTTTGGGATTGTTTTGGATTAATATTGGGTCTTTTGACTCATGAACATACGTCCATTTATCTAGGTCTTTAATGTTTTACAGCTTTTGGTGTACAAATTTGGTAGCTTTTTTTTTTAATCAGATATATTGCTAAGTATTTCCTATTTTAATTGCTGCTGTAACTTGTCCTTTAATTTCAAGTTCTGATTGTTCATTGCTACTATGACATTGTACACTTGATTTTTGTATATTGATCTGGTATGAACCCTACTAAGCTCTCTTGTCCTATTAGTTTTTTCTGGGTGCTATATCAGATTTTCTGCATACATGGTCATGTCAGAAAATAAAGTTTTATTTCATCCTTTCTAATCTGAATTCCCTTGTTTCTTTTTCTTGTCTTATTGCACTGGCTAGAACTTCTAGTACATTGTAGAACAGAGTGGTGAGAGTTACATCCTTGCCTTGTTTGTGATCTTTGGGAGAACAAGGCTAAACATTCAGTCTTTTGCCATTAAGTATGATGTTGCTTTTTTTTTTTAATAGGCTTTTAAAAATACGTTTTCATAGGTGCCATTTATCAGGCTAATTCCTAGTTTACTGAGACTTTTTATCAGGAATGTTGGCTTTTGAAAGTGATTTTTCTGCATCTTTTGAGATAATCATGTGATTCTATGTTAGTTTAATAGGGGTGTGTGTGATTTTTGAATATTAAACCAGACTTGCATTTCTTGGATAAAGATAGTTAAATACAAAAAAAATTAACATATTACTCAGTTCCATTTCTGGTGCTGTTCATTCTTTCTGTAGATCCATGCTTTCAGTCTGGTATCTTTTTTCTGTTAAAGTACATTCAACACCAGTTCTTATAGTACTGTCTGCTAGTGATGAATTCTTTCAGCTTATGTCTGAGAAACCTTTTTGTTTATGTTTTGAGTCCTCATTTTAAAAATATTTTTGCAGAGTATAGAATTCTAGGTTATTGGTTTTTTCTTTTCAATACTTGAAGCATGTAGCTTCAATATTTCTCACTTGCATGGTTTCTGACTAGGATTCTGTCATTCCTGCCTGTATCTCTTGTTTTTAAGATTTTCTCTTTTTCAATAGTTTTGAACAATCTGATTATAATAACTTTCTTATGGTTTTGTTCATATTTCTTAGGCTTGGAGTTTGTTGGGTGTTCTGGATCTGGGTTTATAGTTTTCATCAAATTTGTAACATTTTGGTCATTTTATTTGGCCATGTTTTCTTTCTCTTGTCTCTCAGTGGGCTGCTCCAGTTACACAAAGATTAGGCTACTTGAAGCTGTCTCAGGGTTTACCGATACCTTTTTTTTTAATTATTTTTTTATTACGGTATCAATGATATGCACTCTTACAAAGGTTTCACGAGAAAAACAATGTGGTTATTACATTCACCCTTATTACTGAGTCCCCCCCATATCCCATTTGCAGTCATTGTCCATCAGTGTAGTAAGATGCCACAGAGTCACTATTTGTCTTCTCTGAGCTACACTGTCTTCCCCTTGACCCCACACACACCATGTGCACCAATCATGATACCCCACAGTCCCCTTTGCCCTCCCTCACGCCTCCCCTTTGGTAACCATTAGTCCCTTCTTGGAGTCTGTGAGTCTGCTGCTATTTTGTTCCTTCAGTTTTGCTTCATTGTTATACTCTGCAAATGAGGGAGATCATTTGGTATTTGTCTTTTTCTGGCCTGATTGATTTCACTGAACATAATACCCTCTAGCTCCATCCATGTTGCAAATGGTAGGATTTGTTTCTTTCTTATGGCTGGATAGTATTCCATTGTGTATATGTGCCACATCTTCTTTATCCATTCATCTACTGATGGGCACTTAGGTTGCTTCCATATCTTGGCTATTGTAAATAGTGCTGCGATAAACATAGGGGTGCATATGTCTTTTTCAAACTGAGCTCCTGCATTCTTAGGGCAAATTCCCAGGAGTTGAATTCCTGGGTCAAATGGTATTTCTATTTTTAGTTTTTTGAGGAACCTCCATACTGCTTTCCACAATGGTTGAACTGGTTTACATTCCCACCAGCAGTGTAGGAGGGTTCCCCTTTCTCCGCATCCTCACCAGCATTTGTTGTTCCTATTCTTTTAAATGTTGGCCATCCTAACTGGCATGAGGTGATATCTCACTGTGGTTTTAATTTGCATTTCCCTGGTAATTAGCAATGTGGAACATCTTTTCATGTGCCCACTGGCCATCTGAATTTCTTCACCCTTTTTTTTAAGTTCTTTTTTCTCACTGTCTTTGATCTATTGATTGGCTCAAGTTCAATATCCTTCCCTTCAACAATTTATAAAATGCTAATCCATCCAGTGTGTTTTTTTCATTTCTGTACATTTTTTGATTCTTTAAATATTTTTCACATCTCTGTATTAGTCTTATTTATTGAACATAGAATGCTGCTATAATGACAACTCTTTTAACATTCTTGCCCACCAACTCTAACATCTGGGTCAACTGCATTAGTTTCAGTTGAGTGTTCTCTTTAATATGGTTCATATTTTCCTGCTTCTTTGTCTGCATGATAATTTTTAATTGTATGCCATAATGTGAACTTTACCTTCTTGTGTGTGGAATGTTTTTTCATTTTTTTAATAAATATTCCTTAAATTTGTTTGGGACTCAATTACAGGGAAACAGTTTGAACCTGTTGAGTGCAGGACCAGAGCAGTGTTTACTTTAGGATATCTTTTTACCACTACTGAGACAAGAAATTTCTGAGTTCTCTACCCAACAACTAGTGACCTATAAGGTCTTTAAGTCTAGCTGTTATGAACAGGCACCATTCCTAGCCGTTTGTGAGCAACAGTCTCTGTGTTCCCTTCTGATTATTTTGATGGTTCTTTCCTGACATTGTGTAGATTCCTTTCACACATGTGCAGGTTGGTACTGTGCTGAATACCTGGGCACCTCCTGCAGATCATTAGGATTCTCTCTCTCTCTATGGTTCTCTTTAAAACACTATATCCCATGAAAAGATGGTCCACATTGCTAATTATCAGGGAAATGAAAATTAAAACCACAATGAGATATATTACCTCATGCCAGTTAGGATGGCCAACATAGAAAAGAATAGGAACAACAAATCCTGGTGAGGATGCGGAGAAAGGGGAACCCTCCTACACTGCTGGTGGGAATGTAAACCAGTTCAACCATTGTGGAAAGCAGTATGGAGGTTCCTCAAAAAACTAAAAATAGAAATACCATTTGACCCAGGAATTCAACTCCTGGGAATTTACCCTAAGAATGCAGGAGCTCAGTTTGAAAAAGACATATGCACCCCTATGTTTATCGCAGCACTATTTACAATAGCCAAGATATGGAAGCAACCTAAGTGCCCATCAGTAGATGAATGGATAAAGAAGATGTGGCACATATACACAATGGAGTATTATTCAGCCATAAGAAAAACAAATCCTACCATTTGCAACAACATGGATGGAGCTAGAGGGTATTATGCTCAGTGAAATAAGCCAGACAGAGAAAGACAAGTTCCAAATGATTTCACTCCTCTGTGGAGCATAAGAACAAAGCAAAAACTGAAGGAACAAAACAGCAGCAGACTCACAGAACCCAAGAATGGACTAACAGTTACCAAAGGGAAAGGGACTGGGGAGGGTGGGTGGGAAGGGAAGGAGAAGGGGAATAAGGGGCATTACGATGAGCACACATAATATAGTGGGGGGGAGCACAGGGAAGGTAGTACAGCACAGAGAAGACAAGTAGTGATTCTATAGCATCTTACTACGCTGATGCACAGTGACTGTAATGGGGTATGTGGTGGGGACTTGATAATGGGGGGAATCTTGTAACCACAATGTTGCTCATATAATTGTATATTAATGGTACCAAAACAAAAAGTAAAATAAAATACTATATTCTAGAAGTCTTGGTCACCCTGAACCCTCAGCTTTATTTTTTCGACCTAGGGACCCTACCAGTCCCCACTCGAGCTTCTTTCTCAGTGCCATGACTTGGGAACTCTCCAGGCAGTAAACAAGTTCAGGAAACCATGGGGTTCAATTTTTTTGTTTCCCGTCTTTTAGGGGTTATTGTCCTTCCTTGTCTGGTGTTCATTGTCTTAAGCTCTTGTTTTATTTATATGTAGATCAAAAATACATATGTATGTATGAATAGACTTGCACTGGACTGTATATAAGCATTTATTTATGTGTGTATATATGTATGTGTGTTTTGTCCAGCTTTTGAGTTAAGTTGTTAACCAGGGAAGGTAAATTTCGTCCTTATTACTTTACATTGGCTGAAAGCGTAAGCCTATTAGGCTTTATCATTATTTTCTTAGAGAATTCTTATTTTGCCATGATTCTTGGTTCATTTCAGGCATCAAAATAGGAATTACATTAAAATAAATTATACAGAGGGAAGCTAAGTCTTGATGGTGCTTATCTGGATTGGTTCTTTAGAAATGTATATTTTATAACAGTGGGTAGATTGAGTAATCATCTTCATCTTTTGACTGAATGATCTTTGATTTCATTTACACTAACTTGAACATGTATTTTTAATTCTTTTTTTTTCTGGTACAGTAGTTACTATAAAACAAAAAATGGGTATATGAAACTGTAAGTTCTCTGCTCCAGTAGCCTAAGAAGCTAATTCTCTGTCCACCTTTCTCACGTCAGAGTATACACAGTATGTATTTTGTTTACCCTTTGTTTGGGAAAAGAGTGTGTCCTGAAGGGTATTATTACAGACAATAGTTTATTAATAATGGAAGGAGAAACTTTTTACACAATTTTGAACCTTTAAACTACTGAAACATGAATTTTATAATATATTTGCAGGGACTTTTACTTTGACCTTATGTAGAACATGTATTTTGTAATTTTAAGGGTCAGTTGCTTGTTCTTTTTTTTGTATTTGGAAATTCCTTATAATTTATAGGAAAATCTTTGTTTTGTTTTTTTAAGTAGGAAAATTAATGTTCATTTTATGATTATTTCCAAGCACTAATGTTTTGTGATGGCTAGAGTTGAATGTGATACTCTGTCACCCTGTGGTTAAAATATGTAATGTTATATTATTTTCTTTTTCTAAGCATATGGACAAGCTGAAGCCCCTATCTTAGTATGTCAATTTTTGTTTACATTTCAAAATTGAATGTTATATATTTGCTTACTAGTATTATTTCTGTAATGAATTACTCATAGCATTAATTTGGGGATTTCTTCAAGTTTTTTTCAATTTGTTGAGTTCTTACAGAACATTCACATTTTGTCAAATATTGAGATATTTTCTGTTGACTCACAATTTAACTTTTTAAACAATCATTTTCTTCCCATGCTGTGCAGAATATTTGGTAGGCTTCCTTCTGAAACCCTTAGATAGTATAGATGCCAGTGTTCTAGGTAAAGTTGAGATTTTATTCAAAAAAAGCTGAAATGTAAATAGGCAGTGGGATGTATTCTCGAGGAGTTCTGGGTGGAGATACAAATTTGGTAGTTGAAGCCTTAGGAGTGGATGAATTCCCTACAGAGAGCAGTGAAGACAGGACGAGCAGTGTGGGAGGAAGGGTGGGTGGGAGGAGATGTACACCCTGTTTAGTACAGTGACTGGAGACTCTTGCACATGAGACTCACCTGAGGAGCTCTTTCAGAATAAGGGTTGAGGCCCATGCTCCAGCCCAAACTCCAGATACTGGCATATTTAAAATCCCAGGTTGTTTCAGTGTGCAGTGAGGATGAAGAGCCACTGTTTAGAATATATCTTGTAAGTCAGTGGGTCCTAGACTTTTGTGTACCTCACATTCACCTGGAGGACTTGTCAAAGCAGAGTCTTGGGCCCTATCCTCAGAGTCTGACACAGTAGGTCTGGGTTAGGACCTGAGAATGTGCTTTCCTAACAGCACCTCTGCCACAGTAGGTGGAGGAAAGGGAACTCTTAGAAAACGGGTGCAGGGGGCTCGCAGTTTTGCCCCTAGGAAGCCTGAGGAGTTTCTTACCCTGGTGTCTCCCTCCTGGTGTCGGTGTCTGAGGTCTCACTGAGGCCTGCAGATTTATCACGTATTAAAGTGCCATCACATGAGGGTGAAAGAATACGTTGGCAGTTTTCCTTGACTGCATCAGTTACCTTTTTTTTCCACCTGAATAAAGATCACCTTGAATCTTAATGTTTTTATCTAGTGAATATGTAATGTCCCTTTTGCCAACTGTAGATGAATATTCTTCCTGTTTTTGTCTGTGTTGCTGGTGAAACTGTGTCAACAGTCCAGATTCTGGGGATACAGGTCTCTAAACATAATCATCAATATTAGCACCCTTGGGATATAATTACGTACATGCATTCTTCCACATGTGATAGCAGCCAGCCTGTGTGTTAGTGTAGTTCTTTTGGTTGCTGGCGAGTCCTTTCCACAATTTATCTCAAGAAAAGGTGGCTTACTGTAAATGTATACTCGGAGGATTGAGTAGCTAGTACAGTATGCAGGGAGGAGGCGGCAGGTTTGCTGGGATGTACTGAGCCAGAAGCCTTGGTTTCGTATCATCTCACTTAACTTCTGAATATGAGTTTCCCTGTCTGTAAAGTCAGGATTCTAACTAATCATAAGGTATTAGACTGAAATGAGATCAAAGATGTGAAAATTCTTGATAAATTTTAGGGAACTGCACACATACTGAGTGTGTTGAAGTACATATAAAATCACGTATCTGCACGTGATGCTGATTCCACTGTTGACAACAGTAAAGCCATAAAGCCAAAGACGCAGTGACAGTTTTAAGTGATAGGGTCTACAGAGCATTTCTTGACTCTGAATGCTTTTTACGTGGCACTCCTGTTCTGTACTCCCATGCTCTGGTCCTCAGTACTTTCAGCTGTTGGTGGTTTCTTGGTAGACTTCTCTGTCTTCTGTTCTATTCCCACTCCCGCCCTGACCGCTCAACATAGAACCAAAATCCGTAACGTTGACAAGGTCTAACCTCACTAAATTGAAGAGAAATGGTATGAGAGCTAATTTGTAACTTTCTCCCTTTTTTGTTTATAGACTAGTTTTCAGTTAAGTGCTCCAAGATTAGGGTCCATCAGCTCCAAAGATGAAAATTCTCTTTGTTTATGTATGAATGTTCATCGAAATACTGTTTACTTCTGATAGCTTCTCAGATTACAAAGACTGGCTTGGATGAGTGCACACCATGTCTTGAACACTTAATTTGTAGTCATTAAATAGAAAATATTTTTTATGTACTGTGGGTTTGTGAGGAAATATTCTACTTATTGCAGAATGCAGAAGAAATAGAATGTTCTTTCTATTCTAAACAGTTAAATTAATAGAACTTTGTTAGACACATACTTCCTGCAAACAGGCATGCAGCTTGTAGGGGAATGATGTTACCCTTCTGTCATGGTTGTATTCCATATGGGTAAGCTTATGCCAGTCATCTCACACCTATTAAATTGAGTATGTATTTATTAAATAGAGACACTTCCATAGATTCACTGTATGTGAACTGTTTGTCAGAATGGACTAAAACCCTTATTCTCTATGAAAAAGTTAGTTTGTGACAAGCCATAAATAATTAATATACCATGGAGTGCATGGCAGTTTATTCTGATTAATTTTTTTATGTTGGAATTTGGTTGGTGGAATTTGACAGTGTTAAACAGGTCTTAATGAAATTATTATTTATGAGTCATTGAAAATTAATTTCATTTCTCAGTGTTCTTGTTCTTCAGAATTTCTGTGAGCATTTTATTGAGTTTTTTAGAGTAAGCTAATAAATTCTAAAGTTTTTCTCATTTCTCTTTTTTATGTGCAGCCTAAAGAGTGGTTTTAAGGGGTGTGGCAGGAGGTTTTGGACTCGATGAGTTTCCACCGAAATGTCGGAGAAGTCAGGCCAGAGCACAAAAGCAAAGGATGGGAAAAAGTATGCAACTCTCAGTTTGTTTAATACTTACAAGGGTAAATCATTAGAAACTCAGAAAACCACAGGTGAGTAAATCAAGTGGCATTTGTGATTTTGATGGCTTTGTTACTGTAAATGGCACACCAGGGCTGCTGCCCTGAGGGGGACACCGGACCCATGGGGTACAACCCTGTCTGCGTGGGCTCCTACGTATGTACACATTATTCAGGGGATACGAATTAAGTATCTTACAGTTGGAAGTTTGTATATATATTTAAAAATGCTTTTTTTTTCCTGTTTGCTGTCAACAGAAAATAAGTAGAACTTGTGGTTTCCGAAGGGGAAACTCAGTCTATGAGCTTGGTAGGCCTACAGCTGTGTGTTGGTGGGCACTGAATACCATGCTTAGTCATGGGGCAGGGTCCTGGGGTTTGTTTTGTTTTTGACAACTTGGACCCAGTGTTTACAGTAAAAAGTGAAACGGGCATGTATGGTACATTGGCAGTGTTCATTATAAGCATAAAAGTCAGCATATTTATTCTTAACATACTCAGTTTTGAGTTTGAAATAGATTCCCTGAGAAATTACAAAACCAGCCCTGTCCTTTGCTTTCCTTTCATGGAGTGTAGGGTTGCCTTGTTAGAATTTCTAAAGTATCTGTTCAGTAGCTTGATAGCTTATTTTAATATTATTTATACATTGGATTATGTTGCAAGTGTGTGACTTAGTTTAAAATTAAAATATTAAAGAGAGAATAGTTCAAGATTAATTCCTGTTGTTTCTCTATATTGTTTTAACAATAAAATGGGTAATAAAATAGATGTTCTAAGAAAGTTGATGTTATTGATTGTCAGTTGCAGCTCGACATGGATTACAGAGTCTTGGAAAAGTCGGTATTTCACGGCGTATGCCTCCACCTGCTAACCTCCCAAGTCTCAAAGCAGAAAACAAAGGCAATGATCCTAATGTGAACATTGTACCTAAAGATGGCACAGGATGGGCATCAAAACAGGAGCAGCATGAAGAAGAAAAGTGAGTGAGCTGCTGAAGAGTGGACCCCACTCCCCTTTCTTTGCAGGACACTCAGGCTTGAGTCCCTCCTACGTGTTCAGTGCGCTGTGATGCACACATCTCATGCCTTTTACGGTCCTGTCAGCTTGTGATTTGCTCTCTCCACGAGTGGGTTTTGTGGCAGTATTTCCATATGTCAGGGACAGTTGTTAATCGTAATGTCTCATAAACTGTGTCAGGCATTCTCTTTTGAAAATGATTAAGAGTTGATTCTATTATTTGCATGATGCTGAGAGTTTCTGTCTTCCTGGTTCACTGAAACTCTGCCTTATACAAATCATAGGTGCTCAAGTAATTTTGAGTGAATAAAGAATTACCAAGAAAGCTGAGTCAGAACTAATAATGTCCTTAATCATCATCCATTCAACAAATGTTTAGCACTTTAGGTATCAAGGATTGTGTGGGGCTTAGTTTATTGAATGACCAAGTTAAATAGTGATAATTCTTAAAAATAAGCAGTTATATGCTTGGTGCTTTTTGCCTATATCTGTTACCAAATTTCTGTACTCCTGATTGAGGAGCTTTATACAGTAAATGTGACTACCTGGGTAAAGCTTATCAAAGACTTAGTGTTCTTTGCTGCTTGTTTGTAGAACTGTTTTGTACTAGCAAGTCAGTTCCAGCTGAGTGTGCTAGAAACATTGCATTTCTTAAATCTCTTAACTGCCTTTTTTGTTTTAAACATTAACTCATCCCAAAGACTGAATATAGCTGTAGACCCTTTTAAAACACCTTTTATTCATGGAGATGCAAAGGCAGGTTGCTGTTAACCTCTTGAATAGCGGTAACAAGTACAGTGGTGAAGCTGTCGACTGGCTAATGGAGAGTTTGCTTAGCCTTAGCCCCTGGCTTATTGCACCAGTCCAGACAGTATGTATGCCTATAATGTTATTTCTAGTTACCAACGTTCACGTCTACAAAACAGGCTTTTGATAGCTATGTTCAGTAATGAGTTTTTCTTTTTTTTCCACAAAATGAAAAACCTAAGTGGTCTCCTTGGGTTACTCAAACTTAGAAATGAAAGGGGATGAAATAGGTGTACTTCGTTTAAAGGAATGTTGCAGAGGGAAAAAGTTTGTGGGGAGTGCATTTATGAGTAAATATGTAGCCAAAATAATTTGTATACCGGTTTACCTTAAATACAATACTTATTTTATTTAAACATACAATATCTGAAATAATGGATTCATATTTTTTTAAGAACACCAGAAGTCCCACCAGCACAGCCAAAACCTGGGGTTGCGGCTCCCCCAGAAGTAGCACCTGCTCCCAAATCATGGGCCAGTAACAAGCAAGGTGGGCAAGGAGATGGTAAGTGGACATGAGTTGGGGACACTGGTTAGGGTTGGTAGTTACTGAACAGCCATGAGGAGATAAGGGGTGGACAGTTGTGTTCTGGCAGGGGCACATAACATTGTCAGAGGGCATAAAGCATCTTTTTTTAGTCATGGGCTAGTTAAGGTTTGGTTCAAAAGCCACGTGTGAGCTATTGATAGGAATTTAAAAAGGAGCCTTTCAGTACCCTATGTGACCAGACAAAACCTTGTGCCTTCAGCTCCATGAGACATAAAGGTACCCAGACATTGTGTAAATTGCTAGAAACCATGCTCATCTCCTCTGTGCCCCCCAACCTCTTCTGTTTCAAACCTGCTGCTCATGATGTCCATGGTAGAGAAGAACTGGAGAGGAGCCGTAAAGCATCGGAGCTGTAATTCTCCGTACCGCCCCCGCAGGAATAAAGGACTCCCCAGCAAAACTTAATTTCCCACTTGCAGAACAGGAAACGTCTATAAAACATTGTATGGAAAAACCTATGTAGGCTATCATTCAGCTCTTTTAATTTCTAGAAGTATAAAAATAAACAGGTGGGTTAACAGGTGAACAGTGAGGTACAGTCAGTATCTTGGCCGTATATGCTAAGTGAAAACAGTAAGTTAAACGAAGGCATTTTAGCCTTACCCTGGTCCTTGTAGTGTTTATGCATATATTGTGTTTCCTTCACGTCATTGATCTGATTGTTAAAAGTTATTAGCAAGGCAGTTTGACTTGTGTTGGAAACATAAGGAGTCCTAATAAAGGAGAGACAAAAGTGAAAGTCCCCCAACTTTCTTCCTCATCTTTAGTCGTTCTCTGGAGCAGTCCTTTGCAGATTCCTTTCTTAAATTTCTGTTTCTTCATGGCTGTTCATTAACTTTCAGGGATTCTCATTCTAGATAAATTTAAAAGTTGTATGAATATGAGTAGTTACTGAAATGTGGACTAATTTATTAGAAAAAGGCAGAGAGCTCTATCCTGGGAGGGTCTTTAAAATTATTTTCAGTATAAAAATTACACTTAATGTTTTATAAAAAATCTATAGGAATCCAGGTGAATAGTCATTTTCAGCAAGAATTTCCCAGTCTGCAGGCAGCTGGAGATCAGGAAAAAAAAGAAAAAGAAGCAAATGAGGACAACTATGGACCTGGACCCAGTTTGCGTCCACCAAGTAAGAGTACTTTGATTTAATAAAAGCACAGAATGAGATTACGCTGTGTTTTGTCTTTTGATGTAACTTCCTGCCTGATCCTGTTCTGTGCATGGCTTGCCTAGCTTATATAGTGACTAGTTGCTTGCCACTCAAGTGCAGGGTTTTTCTTACATAAATGGCATCAATAAAGTTGAGAACTCATTGGAAGTGTGTGCTGGGCCTCACTAAATCAGAAACCTGCAATTTAACAAGATGCCTACATGACATAAATGCATATCATTATGTGGTCATTTTTATAATAGTAAGATTTTTTTGAGCAAACCTCCCCAATATGCAACTATTTATTTATAAATTTATAACCATCTCTTTGCTGCTCTGTTAATGTCCAGGGAGCCTTTGCTTTCTGAACTCAAACCAAGGAACCAAATCAACTTGGATAGTGAGAGAAACTTGCATTATGTAAATCATAAATTATGAACTAAAACTAGAAATATAAAATCTTGGAGAAATTTTTAAATGTCTTATTAATTGTATTAGCTTCATACTGTCATTACCAGGTAGCTGAAAGGACCCTGTGCATATGGGGAGGTTCTTCTTTACAGTAATGGTTACAAATACATGTTTCTGATAACTTAATACACTTCATACTTCTTTGGGCTTATTTTTTACCAGGTTTGGATAAATCATCTTTTTTTAAGTTTTTAATTACTGTAATGTAGTTAATGAATTTGGATTGGGAATAGAGGCATCTCCTCTTTTCTTGTTCACTTAACTGTCACCAGTTATTGCTGCATAACAAACCTGCCAGCTTAAAGCGACAAACTGAACTGGACTTAACAGTTTCACACAGTATCTGAGAGTCAGGAATCTGGGAGCTGCTTAGCTGGGGGTTTTGGCTCAGGAATTCTCAACAGTTGCAGTAAATCTGTCATCAGATGCTGACCTGACTGGGGCTGCTCTCCCAAGCTTACTCATGGTGGCTCTCTCGGGCTGCTCATGACACAGAAAAAATAACAAGGGAGGGAGAGACAGACATCTCCCACCCACGATGGAAGCGCAGTCCAGGAGTAGTCCAAGCATAGTCCAGAGTATGCCATCACTTCTTCCTTACTCTACAGGTTGCATAGGCTGACCAATTCTGGCCCAGTGTGAGGGGGCCACACAGGAGTGAGTAGCAGGAGATAGAGACCACAAAGGCCATCTTGGAGGCTACCTGCCAAACAGAACTTCCTTGTAAAATGGTTTGCCAGTTTTGCTGTTCCATGTGATTGAGCAGGTGACATAGTAACTAAGTGCTCCTGTGTGGACACACATAGCCAGCAGTGGCAGAGGAGGAGCGTGTCACTCACTGTTAGCCCCACTTTGCTCTGTACACCTCAGCTGTGTCAGCTTGTGGTCAGGCCTGATGGGCCACCCTGATGCTCCCATCCCACTCATCTCTGTTCTTGGCTGCACCCACTGAGTGCACCCTTCAGCGACGAAGCCGCTGCTCTTGGCCGCGCAGACACCTGAAAGCCTCGGTGGGGCCTAGACTAGCTGTCCAGTACCCCTGCACTTTGCTTGCCACTTGCTTGCATTTTCTGGAAATGTGCCTAGTTTGGTTTTACTGTTTCATTTTCAGATTTTCTTTTCTTACTTCTCTCTGACCTCCAACCAGATGTTGCTTGTTGGAGAGACGGTGGTAAGACTGTTGGCTCACCTTCACCATCTGACCAAGAAGCAAAGCTCCCTGTCCAGGAGGAAAGTGCAGCTGGGACATCAGAGCAAAGTGACCTCCTCAAGGTGGTAGAAAAGAGGGTGGCCTGTGGCCCTCCACATGCTAAAGTGAACGGACAGCAGCCTGCCCTTGCCTCCCAGTACAGGGCCATGATGCCTCCATATGTGAGTATTGGTGACCCAGCAAGCAATAGAATGAGAGACTCTCCATCTGGGTCCAGGGAGAGACTTAGGATGTGAAAAAGTTTGTGTCTCTATTTTATGTTATTTTCATTAAAATCTGACTAAAAGTTAGCATTTTCTTTGATGATGAATGTAGGAAACAAGGCATAGGAGTGTCAACAGTACCTGTGTGCGTATCATTAATAGGGATCATGGGTGTTTTATTCCACCTTACATTGTTTTGGATATTGCAAAATACTCTTTATACTCAGCATTACTCTGAAATAGGTATTAGACCCATGGGCAGACCCGCTTGTTAATAGTGACCTAATAAAGATGCACATACGTTGCCATATCACAAATTTGTTTTTTAAATATTGTGGTAACAGAAATTTAGTAAATTGTTTTCCTTCATAATATTCTGTATTTCAAATTATTGATTTAAAAGCATTTCTATGAGAAGAGGTCCATACAGACTACCAAAGGGTTGTTCATGGCACCAAAAGGGTTAATACCTGCTTTAGTTCTAAAATTTATATTACTATATGTACCTTTCCTGTTTTTTGACTTTTCATTATGGAATATTTTAAGTATATGCAACAATTGAAATAGTAGTACACTAAACCTCTCTCTTCCCGTATCTACCATCCATCTTGACGTTATTAGTTTGTGGTCGATCTTGTGTTACCCTTTCCCACCACCCTGGATCACTAAAGCAAACCCTGGATGGGTGACCCCATCTATATGTATTTAGGTTGTATGCAAGAGACAAAGTCGAGGGGAAAAGTCCACGAGCCATTATCATGCCTAAAACAAAACTTCTTTTCAGAATATTAAATCAGTATTGCAGTTTTCCTGATTGTCTCATAATTACGATCCAGATAATGTCTATTCCTTGAGATTGGTTGCTGTTTGTCTTAGAAATCTAGCTATTGTGGCTGTCTCTTTCCCCCCATCTCTTAATTTTCTTTGGAGCTTATCTGTTAGAATTTATTTTTTATCCTCTGGAGTTTCTCAGAGTCTGTATTTTACTGATTCCATCTTTGTAGTTTTGTTTAAGATACTCTTCTACCCATGTATTTCCTATAAATTAGTAGTTTGATTTGGTGCTCTCTTTCTTTCGTTTGCTGTCAACCTATTGTGAAATTACATCGAGTTATATGAGCCCAAGTAAATAAATTTACATTTTTCAGGAGACCAGTCATTTCAAGGGAAGAGTTCTTGAATATTTGTTCATTTTTCTTATGGTTTAGTTCCTAAGTATCCAAGCTCTAAATATCCTCATTTTTTCTTTTTATACTTTCTATTCTTTCTAGCAGAAACAAAACATTTTAAAGAACACCACTATTATGTTGAGAATTTAAAATTTGTTTCTACAGTTTTGTGGCAAATTCCTAAATGTTAAACATTTAATAACCATACAAAATTAATCTCTGTGCCTGAATAATCAGAAGAAAGATCTAATGCAGTGTTACCCCTGAGAATTTGCCTCCAGTAGTGTCTTTGCCAACTTCAGTACAGAACTGTGATGCAACCGAAAATTCTTCAGAGCATTCCCCAAAAGCTCCCCCAGTTGATTTTCAGCTGCTACTTAGCTTAAACTTTTCTCTAACCCTACTTAGAAATTTCTTTAGACAGCATGATCATATAAATACAGCCTTTTTTCAACCATAAAACAGTTTTCTCATCTAACAGGTTTTTTTTCCAAGAAAAATAATCTATATAGGATAAAAATTATGCATTTAA
The DNA here is from genome assembly GCA_029783875.1 of Phataginus tricuspis. Taxonomy (NCBI): domain Eukaryota; kingdom Metazoa; phylum Chordata; class Mammalia; order Pholidota; family Manidae; genus Phataginus; species Phataginus tricuspis. Next base: position 29,673,450 of record JAQQAC010002701.1, read on the forward strand.
TGTAATACATTTTCTTAACCTAATTAGACCTATAAGCAAATAGTAAATAACCCAAGCCTTTCTTGACATCTCTTCCCTTCCAAATCACAGGATAAATCCCTTGGTAGTGTTATTTATCTTCATAATCTATATTACAACTTCTTCTAAACTTAGCTTCTCAAAGCCAGGTTCCCATGTTAAGCATTGATCATCTCTGGGCCTCAGTTTATAATCACCATCTGTGTCGTAACTTGACGCAGAATGCACCTCTGCCCTACCCATAGGAAATCTCCAGTAGCTCCTTGCCCGTCTTCTCCTTCACTCCCTTGGGGTATAGACTGTCCTTTACTTCTGTCTGAACTGAGTTCTTTACCAACCAGTCTGCCTTCTGGAAGTTAATCTACTCCTGCATGAAGATGAAGCCTCCCATTATTTCCTTTCAAGTATTGGAGCTTGGTTAAGGCTTTGCAGTTTTCTGAGATGCATACATGCTGTCTTTTTTAGTTTTTCATTTCATTGTGCGATCATTTCTGTGTAATTCTGTTAATGAGATAAAAAGTTCTTCATATGGGCCCTGGTTCCTACCTTTATTTGTAAAGACTTGGTGGAGGTAAGAGCCTTACAAATGACTTGTTACTGAGGGTGAATGAGGATCTATACCAAGAGATAAAATTAATTGTTCATAGTACTGTTTGTTTTATTCATTCTCTCTACAAATTATAATTTCAGGCTTAGGATGATCATTTCTTTTTATAACTGGGTTTCTAAGTTTATCAGATTTTGTTTCCTCCATTCAGATGTTTCAGCAGTATCCGAGGATGACGTACCCACCTCTGCATGGTCCTATGAGATTTCCGCCTTCTGTATCTGAAGCAAACAAGTAAGACTATTAAATGATTAAAGTCTGTAAGGCATAGGTGCTTATTCAGGTTTTCTGGAGGCTGAGTGGATTGTGGTTATTGATTGAATAGTCTGTTCTCAAAGTACAATTGCCATTAACAAATAATTCACTGAATTTTGGAGATGGAAATGCTTCGTTCTTCTAAATACTCTAAATTAATTGTTACAAAATGCTGAAAACTGAAAATCACGACCTTAAAAATTGATGGCTTGTTTTTCCTTTCTTCCTTCAACAATGTTGGTGACTCTCCATTCTCTTTTTGTTTAAGACTTGAGGATCCTCCCGAATGGTGGTTTTTCATATAGTTTGTTTTGAGATTAGTATTTGTTTTAGCCATATGGTCCTTTAACATATATTTGTTTTATTTAAAATCTTTATTTTGCTAATTTTGCTACTAAATACTTGCATAATGATTATATTACTCTCCTAAATTTATTTACTGGTATTATAATTTCTTAGTATATATGTCAGGTGCAAAATACTTTGCACATGGTAGTTTGTAAACCACTGATGCTGAGTAGAAATGGCTGATTCCAGCTTTCTAGTATTTTCCTGACTGAGCATCACTAAGACTCTGGCTCCTTTCCCCCCATCACCCCTCATCCTCCAGAGGCCCTCGGGGGAGAGGCCCACCCCCTCCATGGGCTGCGGAGCCTGAGCGCCCCTCCATCCTCAGCGCCTCGGAACTGAAGGAGCTTGACAAGTTCGATAACCTAGATGCCGAAGCTGATGAAGGCTGGGCAGGTGAGAGGCACTGTTAACACAGGGTTCTCAGTGTTTAGATGCTTTTGAACAGTCACTCTCAGTTTTCCTTAATTGAATAGGTGCTCAGATGGAAGTAGATTACACAGAGCAGCTGAATTTCAGTGATGATGATGAGCAGGGGAGCAGCAGTCCTAAGGAGAACGGGTGAGTCAGTGCTGTCACGGATGACAGCATGAGGTGGTTGGTGTCACATCGGCCATTTGTGCAGGGGCTTCACTAAGAGGCATCTCTTTATTCCTTACGCGTGGAATTTGCGCATTCTTCTCCCAAGATTCTTACTGGGTGGGAAGGTGATTAATGAGTGACATTTAAAAGTAAAAGCCAAATTGAAAAGGAATTAAAGTTTGATGTTTTTAAAGAAAATAAGTATTTTTAAAAAGATATATTTAGATGCTTGCCATCTAATTGGAGATAATTTAAGAGATAGTATGAGGGACCATTTAAAATTTTACTTTATTGACCTGATCCATATTTAACAAAATCGGGAGAAAAATTACTTGGGTTGCTACAGCTGCTTCAAGTCTGATTATTTAAACTTAGCAACCTTAAGTTCCTGGGGAATGGGAGTTTTTTATCTCATTTCTTTGTTGGGGAATATAAGGACATCAGAATGTGGAATACATCGGTTATGAGCATAAAAGTTGGGCTTTCAAAAAATACACGGAAGCAGTGAGAGACGGTAGCGAGACTTACCACGGAGATCATTTCCTAATGTAAAAAAGTATTGAATCGTTACGAAGTATACCTGAAAGAAATAGCATATGGTTGGTTATGCTTCCCTAAAAACACACCAGAGTTTACGTATACCTACTGATACAGGTTTCAGCTGTGGTATTTTAATCCACTGTTTCATGATCAGTTATGAGGTGCCTGTGATGTGTTGTGACTTGTAAAATTCTATAGTTTGAAATATCTTTTTCATTAAATTAGAATCAATTAGAATACAGTTACTAATCACCTCTATTATTACTCAGCTGCATTCACATGAGACCTTTTGGACGGGGGTGATGCGAGGTGGTGGTGCTGTGTTCCTTTGCCAGGTTGTGTCAGGTGTGAGCATCTGTAGTGGACAGCCGCTGCATAGCACGTCCACCTTGTGGCCAGTCCCCAACTCATTATGGATACATAGTGTGTACTTAATGAATGAATGATCACCACTAGGTCACAAAACTGTCTTACTCCTTGATACAGTTTTTCCCTGAAACCATGTGGAAATAATGTCTTTTTTACATAGAGGAAGTGCTTTTATTTATGGTACAGTCTGTCCACTTTACATTTTTATATCACTTGGATTTTGATTCTTCAGTGATGATCAAGGTTCAAAAGTCTCTGAAAACACTGAAAACAGAAAAGAAGCAGATGAAGTTTGCAACACTAAGTCATCATCTCAGATACCTGCCCAGCCATCAGTAGCAAAAGGTCCTTATGGGAAAGGACCTCCGTTTAATCAGGTTTGTTGAACTCAAGGAGCTCCTTATCACTACAGATACTGTGGATGAATTAATCTTACAGTCACAGAATTGAAAGAACATTTTCACAAAGGGAACTGTATATTTTTTCTTGCATAGCTCTACATCTAAGTCATAATTTTTTTGCATATTGATGAAATAGCAATGCAGTAGCTAAAGGTATCAAGTAGAAACTGAAGCTTCACTTTTTTTTCCTTGTAACCACTCGGTCATATCAAAGTGGAGGGATAAATTGTTTTCCCAAACTAGCTTTGCTGAAGTGCTTTATGGTTCACTGAACATTTTGTAAATCACAGGTAGTATTCGTTTGTGAAATTGTGTGCTGAGTAGGGCAATCATACATAGGTAGTAGAGAAATCTATAAGTGTGAGCCATTTTAAAGAATATTGTTAAAGGGAAATGATGTGGTAGTGTATGCTTTATCCTACTAAGATAACAGGCAAGCTCTATTGCGCACTGGGAATAAGGAAGGGCTTCTTTTTGGAGCCCACTTAACTCATGGAGTATTCAGCATGCATTTGCTGAATTCATACAAACCAGGTGGAGGAACCAGTTGTGGAGGTAAAATTAGGTAGCTGACATTGTCCAGAAAGAAAATTCAGCAAGTATCAGAGTTACAGTGTGTTCTGTTCTGTGACAGAGTGCACAAAATAGGTACCGTGGAATTCTGTGGGAAAGGTTTTGCAAAAGACATGGTACTTCAAGCAGGAATTAGCCAGTAAACAAAGGGAAGAGAGTGATTCCAAGCAGTGGGAACATGTTCAGAATAGAGAAGTGGGGAAAGCATGCACATTCAAGAAGTCCCCAGTAGTTTGATGTAGGAGAGGGTGTAAGAACTTTGTTTTGAGAGAGCTGAGTAAAAACCAGTTTTGTGTGCTCTGTAAAAAAGGTTGAATTTTATTCCAGAGGCATTGGGTAGCCATTAGAGAATTCACTTGTGAAGTCTTTTAAAAGAAATTTTTAAAGTGTTGTTTTTTATAAAACCCATGTTCTGCATGACTTAACTGCCTGGAATAATGGGGGATGATAATGCCTTTCTTTATGAAAGAATGGAAGAATATTGTACACCATTACATCATATCTTGATGTCTTGGTTTTGTGTATGTGTGTGTCACACTGATGTATATATTACAAGTGAAGTTACATACGTTATATGTGGTTCCGATGTTTCTTTTTTTTTTTTTTTCTTGGTAAATCTCATAGTTTTAGTTTGCCATTACAAAAAAAAAAAATCCAGAAAAAGAATCGGGCTTTCATGAATAAAAATTTGAAATTCGAAACATACGTCTCTGCAGCCAAATTACCTGGGTTAGAATTCCAGAACTTATACACTAAAATTCTGCTGTTTCAATTTTTCGTTTGAAAGTCTAGCCTTGGTGAAATGGCAGTGATTCTGTAGAATGTAAACTTGTCTTGTAGTGGGTGGTATACTTTAAAAAGAAAGATTAAATATAGTTTACTTATTGCAATCTTGTCTCACTGAAAAGATTCATACATTCAGAAATATTTGCAGTAGATAGCTTTATTTTAACTGATTATTTTGTAAACAATCCTTTTATTTGTAATAGGAACGTGGACCATCTTCACACCTGCCGCCACCTCCAAAGTTGCTTGCCCAGCAGGTAAATCTTACTGAACACTGGTTAGTCACCTGTATATGTATTATTTGACTTTGTTTTAATGAAAAAGTTCTCTATTTTTATGAAACGCTTATGGACTTTTCTCCTTGCTCCTGAATATCTTCCTCTTTATCCTGTCCACCTTCATTCTTAGCTGATGAGCACACTTCTCATTTTACTAAGAAAATAAGAAACATCTGTTTTCTTCTTCAGTGCCCTTCCCATCCTGACTTCCTTCCTGTTGTCCTTGCTACTAAGGGCAGCCCTTCTATTTCCTGGATCTCGTTTTCTGTCTTTTACTAGTAATACTATGTCTCATCTTTAAAAATTTGTTAAAAAACCAGCCCTCCTTTAACTCCCATGGCCCTATATCGTGCTTGAGTTTACCACATTTCTCTATTCCTCTTCATAGCAAACTGTTTTGGTGAGCCTCTTTTTTTTTTTTCTTTTCTCCCTTTTTTTGGTGGGGGAGGGGGCGGTTTTTTTTTTTATTAAGGTATTACTGGTATACACTCTTATGAAGGTTTCACATGAAAAAACAATGTGTTACTACATTTACCCATATTATCAAGTCCCCACCATACCCCAATGCAGTCACTGTCCATCAGTGTAGTAAGATGCCACAGATATACTATTTGCCATCTCTGTGCTACACTGTTTTCCCCTTGATCCCCCACACCATATGTACTAAACATAATACCCTTCAATCCCCTTCTCCCACACTCCCCACCCACCCTCCCATACCTCTCCCCTTTGGTAACCACTAGTTCCTTCTTGGAGTGTCTGAGTCTGCTGCTATTTTGTTCTTCAGTTTTGCTTCGTTGTTATACTCCACAAATGAGGGAAATCATTTGGCACTTGTCTTTTTCCGCCTGGCTTATTTCACTGAGCATAATATCCTCCAGCTCCATCCATGTTGTTGCAAATGGTAGGATTTGTTTCTTTCTTATGGCTGAATAGTATTCCATTGTGTGTATGTACCACATCTTCTTTATCCATTCATCTACTGATGGGCACTTCGGTTGCTTCCATATCTTGGCTATTGTAAAAAGTGCTGCAATAAACATAGGGGTGCGTATGTCTTTTTGAATCTGAGAAGTTGTATTTGGGTAAATTCCAAGGAGTGGGATTCCCGGGTCAAATGGTATTTGTATTTTTAGTTTTTTGAGGAACCCTCCATATTGCTTTCTACAATGGTTGAACTAGCTTACATTCCCACCAGCAGTGTAGGACGGTTCCCCTTTCTCCGCATCCTCTCCAGCATTTGTTGTTCTTAGTCTGTTCGATGCTGGCCATCCTTACTGGTGTGAGGTGATATCTCATTGTGGTTTTAATTTGCATTTCCCTGATAACTAGTGATAATGGAGCAACTTTTCATGTGTCTGTTGGCCATCTGAATTTCTTCTTTGGAGAACTGTCTCTTCATATCCTTTGCCCATTTTATAATCGGGTTATTTGTTTTTTGGGTGTTGAGGTGGCGTGGAAGTTCTTTATATATTTTGGGTGTTAACCCCTTGTCAGATATGTCATTTACAAATACATTCTCCTATACTGTAGGATGCCTTTTTGTTCTGTTGATGGTGTCCTTTGCCATACAGAAACTTTTTAGTTTGATGTAGTCCCATGTGTTCATTTTTGCTTTTGTTTCCCTTGCTCGAGGAGATGCGTTCAGGAAGAAGTTGCTCATGATTATATTCAGAAGATTTTTGCCTATGTTGTCTTCTAAGAGTTTTATGGTTTCATGACTTCCATTCAGGTCCTTGATCTATTTCGAGTTTACTTTTGTGTATGGGGTTAAACAATAGTCCAGTTTCATTCTCTTGCATGTAGCTGTGCAGTTTTGCCAACACCAACTGTTGAAGAGGCTGTCATTTCCCCATTGTATGTCCATGGGCTCCTTTATCATATATTAATTGACCATATTAATTGGGTTGGGTTTATATCAGGGCTCTCCAGTCTGCTCCATTGGTCTGTGGGTCTGTTCTTGTGCCAGTACCAAATTGTCTTAATAACTGTGGCTTTGTAGTAGAGCTTGAAGTTGGGGAGCATAATCCCCCCAGCTTTATTCTTCCTTCTCAGTATTGCTTTGGCTATTCGGGGTCGTTTGTGGTTCCATATGAATTTTAGAATGATTTGCTCTATTTCATTGAAGAATGCTGTTGGTATTTTGGTAGGGATTGCATTAAATCTGTAGATTGCTTTAGGCAGGATGGCCATTTTGACAATACTAATTCTTCCTATCCATGAGCACGAGATGTGTTTCCATTTATTGGTATCTTCTTTAATTTCTCTCATGAGTGTCTTATAGTTTTCAGAGTGTAGGTCTTTCACTTCCTTGGTTAAGTTTATTCCTAGGTATTTTGTTCTTTTTGATGCAATTGTGAATGGAATTGTTTTCCTGATTTCTCTCTATGCTAGTTCATTGTTAGTGTATAGGAATGACACAGATTTCTGTGCATTAATTTTGAATCCCGCAACTTTGCTGAATTCAGATATTAGATCTTGGATTCTTTAGGGGTTTTTACATACAATATCATGTCATCTGCAAACAGGGACAGTTTAACTTCTTCCTTGCCAATCTGGATGCCTTTTATTTCTTCGTGTTGTCTGATTGCTGTGGCTAGGACCTCCAGTACTATATTGAATAAAAGCGGGGAGAGTGGGCATCCTTGTCTTGTTCTCGATCTTAAAGGAAAAGCTTTCAGCTTCTCGCTGTTAAGTATAATGTTGGCTGTGGGCTTGTCATATGTGGCCTTTATTATGTTGAGGTACTTGCCCTCTATACCCATTTTGTTGAGAGTTTTTATCATGAATGGATGTTGAATTTTGCCAAATGCTTTTTCAGCATCCATGGAGATGATCATGTCGTTTTTGTCCTTTTTGTTGATGTGGTGGATGATGTTGATGGGTTTTTGAGTGTTGTACCATCCTTGCATCCCTGGAATAAATCTTACTTGATCATGATGGATGATCCTTTGGATGTATTTTTGAATTTGGTTTGCTAATATTTTGTTGAGTATTTTTACGTCTATGTTTATCAGGGATATTCGTCTGTAGTTTTTTTTTTTTTTTGTAGTGTCTTTGCCCACTTTTGGTATTAGAGTGATGCTGGCCTCATAGAATGTGTTTGGAAGTATTCCCTCTTCTTCTGCTCTTTGGAAAACATTAAGGAGGATGGGTATTAGGTCTTCACTAAATGTTTGATAAAATTCAGCGGTGAAGCCATCTGGTTCAGGCGTTTTGTTCTTAGGAAGGCTTTTGATTACCAGTTCAATTTCATTGCTGGTAATTGGTCTGTTCAGATTTTCTGTTTCTTTCTGGGTCAGTCTTGGAAGGTTGTATTTTTCTAGAAAGCTGTCCATTTCTTCTTGGTTATGCTGTTTGTTAGCATATAATTTTTCATAGTATTCTCTCATAATTCTTTGTATTTCTGTGGTATCCGTAGTGATTTTTCCTTTCTCATTTCTGATTCTGTTTATGTGTGTAGACTCTTTTCTTCTTGATAAGTCTGGCTAGGGGTTTATCTATTTTGCTTACTTTCTCAAAGAACCAGCTCTTGCTTTCATTGATTCTTTCTATTGTTTTATTCTTCTCGATTTTATTTATTTATGCTCTAATCTTTATTATGTCCCTCCTTCTACTGACTTTGGGCCTCATTTGTTCTCCTTTTTCTAGTTTCGTTATTAGTGAGTTTACACTGTTCACATGGGATTGTTCTTCCTTCTTTAAATAGGCGTGGATTGCAATATACTTTCCTTTTAGCATGGCCTTCGTTACATCCCACAGATTTTGTGGTGTTGAATTATTGTCATTTGTCTCCATATATTGCTTGATCTCTGTTTTTATTTGGTCATTGATCCATTGGTTATTTAGGAGCATGTTGTGAAGCCTCCATGTGTTTGTGGGATTTTTTCATTTTCTTTGCATAATTTATTTCTACTTTCATACCTTTGTGCTCTGAGAAACTGGTTGGTACAATTTCAATCTTTTTGAATTTACCGAGGCTCTTTTTGTGGCCTAGTATATGATCTGTTCTTGAAAATGTTCCATGTGCACTTGAGAAGAATGTGTATTCTGCTGGTTTTGGGTGTAGAGTTCTGTAGATATCTGTTAGGTCCATCTGTTCTATTGTCCATGTGTTGTTCAGTGCCTCTGTCTCCTTATTTTCTGTCTGGTTGATCTCTCCTTCAGAGTGAGTGGAAGGTTGAAGTCTCCTGGAATGAATCCATTGCATTGTATTTCTCCTTTTAATTCTGTTAGTATTTGTTTCACATATGTAGGTGCTCCTGTGTTGGGTGCATAGATGTTTATAATGGTTATATCTTCCTGTTGGATTGACCCTTTTATTATATAATGTCCTTCTTAGTCTCTTGTGACTTTTTTTGTTTTGAAGTCTATTTTGTCTGATACAAGTACGGCAACTCTTGCTTTTTTCTCCCTGTTAGTTGCATGAAATATCTTTTTCCATCCCTTCACTTTTAGTCTGTGTACCTCTTTGGGTTTAAAGTGAGTCTCTTGTAAGCAGCATATAGATGGGTCTTGTTTTTTTATCCATTCAGTGACTCTCTGTCTTTTGATTTGTACATTCAGTCCATTTACATTTAGGGTGATTATCGATAGGTATGTACTTATTGGCATTGCAGGCTTTAGATTCGTGGTTACCAAAGGTTCAAGGTTAACTTTCTTACTATCTAAGAGTCTTAACTTAACTCACTTAATATGCTATTACAAACACAATCTAAAGGTTCTTTTTTTTTCTTCCTCCTTTTTCTTCCTCCTCCATTCTTTATATATTAGGTATCATATTCTGTACTCTTTGCCTATACCTTGATTGAGTTTGGGAATAGTTAATTTAATTTTGTATTTGCTTAGTAATTAGCTGTTCTACTTTTTTACTGTGGTTTTATTACTTCTGGTGACAGCTGTTAAACCTTCAGAACACTTCCATCTATAGCAGTCCCTCCGAAATACACTGTAGAGATAGTTTATGGGAGGTAAATTCTCTCAGCTTTTGCTTATCTGGAAATTGTTTAATCCCTCCTTCAAATTTAAATAATAACCTTGCTGGATAAAGTATTCTTGGTTCAAGGCCCTTCTGCTTCATTGCATTAAATACATCATGCCATTCCCTTATGGCCTGTAAGGTTTCTGCTGAGAAGTCTGATGGGCTTTCCTTTGTATGTGATCTTATTTCTCTCTCTGGCTGCTTTTAATAGTCTGTCCTTATCCTTGATCTTTGTCATTTTGATTACTATTTGTCTTGGTGTTGTCTTCCTTGGGTCCCTTGTGTTGGGAGATCTGTTCACCTCCATGGCCTGAGAGACTATCTCCTTCCCCAGATTGGGGAATTTTTCAGCATTTACCTCCTCAAAGACACTTTCTATCCCTTTTTCTCTCTCTTCTTCTTGTACCCCTATAATGCGAATATTGTTCCGTTTGGATTGGTCATACAGTTCTCTCAATATTCTTTCATTCTTAGAGATCCTTTTTTCTCTCTGTGCCTCAGCTTCTTTGTATTCCTATTCTCTAGTTTCTATTTCATTTATTGTCTCCTCCACCATATCCAATCTGCTTTTAATACCCTCTATTGTGCTCTTCAATGATTGGATCTCCGACCGGAATTCATTCCTGAATTCTTGAATATCTTTCTGAACCTCCATGAGCATGTTAATGATTTTTATTTTGAACTCCCTTTCAGGAAGAGTCATGAGGTAGAAGTTATTTTAATCTTTCCCAGGAGTTGTATTAATTTTACTCTCAACCAGGTTCCTTTGGCATTTCATATCTGTATATGGCTCCCTCTAGTGCCCAGAAGCGCTACTCCCTGGTTGGGGATCGCAGGGGAGTGGTATTGGTGCGTGGTGGGAGGAAAGCGCTGTTTCCTGCTTCCCAGCTACTATGCCTGTCTCCCCTGCCTGAACCAGTGGGTTGAGCACACAGGTGTAAAAGCCTCTGTGCTTTGCGTTTTTAGTTGCTGTAGACAGATTTCTCCTCCAGCTGGGCTTACGCCAGGGTAGGGTTTGCAGGTTTGCGAGCCAGGTGGGGCTGGCCGGGAGAAAGGCTGAGTAGGCTGCATATCACAGAGGGCATCCTTGGAGCTGTGTAGCCAGCCAGGGAGCTGGAGCACCTGAAGATCGTCTAAGGAGGAAAATTTCTTTTTCCTCCTTAAATATGAGAGTCTGTATGGCAAAGCTCCCAACCCACTGGGCAGAGTGCACCCGGACAATTTTGTCTACCTGTCCTCTCTCCTGAGCAGTAAGCTCTGTGCAATCCTTGCCCCTTTAGCAGCCCTCTTGCTAAGGGCTTCCTTGTTAGGAAGTCTCTCAGACTGCCCACCTTTCTTTTGTCCCAGAGCAGCTGGATACAGATCCCTGCTTTCCACAAGTGGCTGGAATCTCAGTTTATCCAGGAATTCTGCCTGTCTTAGCTTTCCAACCCCATAATCACGAGAGTATCATGCAGGCACCAGGAAATGTAGGTTTGTGCTCCCAGAGCAGATCTCCAGAGTTAGATATTCAGCAGTTCTAGGCCTCCACTCCCTCCCTGCTCCGTTTCTCTTCCTCCCGCTGGTGAGCTTGGGTGGGGGAAGGGCTTGGGTCCCACTGGGCCACAGCTTTGGTATGTTACCCTGTTCTTTGAGGTCTGCTCTTTTCTCCAGGTTTATGCATTCTGGTGCAGTCCTCTTTCCTGTTGCTCTTTCAGGATTAGTTATATTAATTATATTTTTGTATTATATGCGGTTTTAGGAGGAAGCCTGTGTCTCACCTCTCACGTTGCCATCTTTACTCCCGTTTTGGTGAGCCTCTTAAACTTAGTCTTTTCTCTTACGTTAATCCTCTCTAGTTATCCTTTATTCCCATTGTATCTCTGAAACTGTTATTGTCCAGGTCAGGGTTGACTTCATGTTGCCAAATCCAGTTCTCTTATCTTTGTTTCACTTAATCTAAACAGAAGTTGGCATATTTTTTGAGACATCGTACTATTTTGTTCTTTTCAGTTCTTCAATTTGTATTCCTTCTGTGTCTCCTAGACTGATGTTTAGGTGTTGGAAGACTCAGGGCTGTGTTCTCATTCCTTTGTAACTACAGTTGACCCCGGAACAACACGGTTTGAACCACAGATTTACTTATACACAGATTTTTTTCAGTAAAAATGATTTGAGATTTGCAAGTTTTTTTGAAAGAACATTTTCTTGAGCTTACTTTATTGCTAGTTTACAGTGTATAATACATAGAATATACAAAATAGATGTTAATTGACTTAGATGTCTATGCTACAGATAATGCTTCCTGTCAGCAGTAGGCTACTTATTAGTAGTTAAGTTTTTGGGGAGTCAAGTTGTATGCAGATTTTTCACTGAGCTGGGGCCCCTAACCGACCATATAGTCAGGGGTCTCCTTTGTGCTGATGGCATTCAGATGTGTATTTTGAGCTTTAAGCACCACCCTGACCTTAAGAGTCATGTATGAGACAGTCAGTTCAGTGTCTCGCCTGCCTGGTGGTGGAGAGCTTATACCTGACGTGTCTGCACCGTAAGAAAGCCCAGCTATCAAATGTACATAGTCCTACCGCTTCCCCTTTTTCCCACCTTAGTAATGGTACTTGATCAGGTTAAAATCTGAGGTCCTTTCTTTTTTTTCTACCCTCCGTCCAGCCCGACCTTTCAGTCACCTCCTCCTTGAGCCTGCGCCCCTGCACTAAGAGCTGACACCTGCTCCTCCTGTTCATTCGCATGACTGCAGCAGCTTCTTGGCAGGCTTTGTTGCTTTCCTCTTGCTGCTCGTCTGCTGCCTCCATCCCAGATTCTCCTGCAGTAGATATAAAAACTGTATAATTAATCAGTCATTCTAAAAACTTTATATTTTAGGTCTCTTACGCTTCACATTGAGTGCATCGTTCCTTGCTCAGGTGTTCAGGGCTTTAGCCCAGAGCAAGGTCTTTACAGTCTATGTTTGCTCTGATTTCATCTTCTCCCTCTGTTCTCACCACACAATCTTCATTGGCTGCTTTTTTTTTCATCCTCAAGACATTTTATTTGCTGTTTTCAGACTGAAGACTCTCTTCCTATGACCAAGTTCTCTGCTCAGATATTACCACTCCAGAGGCTTCTCTGACCACCTGTACCACAGCCATCACTCATCCCCACTGGTCATTCTCTTTAGCTGCACTGTGTGTTCTTTGTAGCATTTCTGCATACATACAAGCTAAAATCAAAACATCTAGAAGTCTGTGAACTTAAGTAAATAAGGATGTTTTGGGTAAGACACAGAACGTGTGAATTAGAACAAAGAAACTACTCAATTGGAGTTCTAAAAACATCTCTAAGGCAATGAAAACTATGTAATGGATACAATATTACTAATACATCTGACCAAGAACTCATATTAGGAAATACATATTTTTTAAAACCCTTAAAACTCAGTAATAAGACAAATAACCAAACAAATTTTCACTTCATAAAGTAAGGTGTACAAATGGCCAGTAGGCACATGAAAAGATGTTCAGTATGTCTAGTCTCCAGGCAGCTACAAACTGAAACCACAGATTTTGCTGCACAATGCAGATTTTTTTTTTTTTTTACAATTTATTTTATTTTAGTATCATTAACCTACAATTACATGGGCAATATTGTGATGATTAAACTACCCACTTCATCAGGTCCCCCCCACCAACCCTATTACAGTCACTGTCCATCAGTGTAGTGAGATGAGAATCACTACTTGTCTTCTCTGAGCTGTACAGTCCCCCCCCGTGCCCCCCCACCCTATGTCTGCCAATCGTAATGCCCCTTTTACCCTCTTATCCCTCCCTTCCCACCCATCTCCCCAGTCCCTTTCCCTTTGGTAACTGTTAGTCCATTCATGGGTTCTGTGAGTCTGCTGCTGTTTTGTTCCTTCATTTTTTTTTTTTTCTTTGTTCTTATACTCCACATATGAGTGAGATCATTTGGTACTTGTCTTTTTCGGCCTGGCTTATTTCACTGAGCATAATACCCTCCAGCTCCATCCATGTTGTTGCAAATGGTAGGATTTGTTTTTTTCTTATTGCTGCGTAGTATTCCATTGTGTATATGTACCACATCTTCTTAATCCATTCATCTACTGATGGACACTTAGGTTGCTTCCATTTCTTGGCTATTGTAAATAGTGCTGCAATAAACATAGGGGTGCATCTGTCTTTCTCAAACTGGGCTGCTGCATTCTTGGGGTAAATTCCTAGGAGTGGGATTCCTGGGTCAAATGGTATTTCTATTTTGAGTTTTTTGAGGAACCTCCATACTGCTTTCCACAATGGTTGAACTAATTTGCATTCCCACCAGCAATGTAGGAGGGTTCCCCTTTCTCCACATCCTCGCCAACATTTGGTGTTGTTTGTATTTTGGATGTTGGCCATCCTCACTGGTGTGAGGTGATATCTCATTGTGGTTTTAATTTGCATTTCTCTGATGATTAGCGATTGCACAACGCAGATTTAACAGGCTGATGCCACCAAATGTCAGTGAGGGGGTGGAGCAGCTGGCACCCTCATATGTTGCTGGTGGGGCTATAAAGCTTTGTGATGGCTTTGGAAAACAGTAGAGTGAAACATACCACATGACTGGGCAGTTCCACTTCTAGGTGTTTGTGCAAGAGAAAGGAACACATACACTTACACAGAGACTTAGGCATGGATGCCCATAGGTGTTTCACTCATGCTTGAGAAAGTAGAACAGTAGACAGGCACCTGTCTGTACAGATGGAACCGTGTGCCTGTGATGGAATATTGTCCCACAGCAGAATGAGCCTCAGAGCCATTACCGAGCACAAGAAACCAGACGTGAGAGACACTAACCTGATGGACCCACGTATGTGAAATTCTAGGAGAAAACAGGCTATGTAGGCACCTGTCGCTTTATTGTGCTTTGCTTTATTATGTGTGGTGGATGTTGTGTTGATTAACAAGTTGAAGGTTTGTGGCAACTTTCATAGAGTAAGTGTAATGATGCCATTTTTCCAGCAGCATTTGCAAACCTCGTGTCTCTGTCACGTTTTGGTAATTTTTTCAGTATTTCAAACTTACATTAATTTATTACACTGATCTGTGATGATGACATACTGAAAGCTCAGACAGTGGTTAGCATTTTTTAGCAATAAAGTATTTTCTAAGGAAGGTATATTGTTTTAGACAGTGTTATTGCACACCTGAACTACAGCGTAGTGTGAACATAACTTTTACATGCACTGGAAATGAGAAACTTGACATGACTCCCTCTCTCTTGGTGGCTGGAGCCACATCTGCAGTATACCTGAGGTGAGCCTATACAGCAGACCTGTGGGGGGTGGGAGGTGGCAGGGGAGTGGGGAAAATTCACTGTACCTCGGCCAGGACAGTGATTACACAAGTGTATAATTTGTCCAAGCTCATCAAACAATACAGGACATGTATCACATCTTGTTAAGTTTTACTTCAAGGAAGTTGCTTTTAAAAATGCTTCTTTTGAGTTTACTGTGTAAATTAGATACTTTTACATGTTCACTGTGTGTTTGCAGCTTGTCTGTGAGATACAGAGGCGGAGTGGTCTGCCGCAGACAGCCGTTAGAGTCTGGAATGTGTTTTTTCAGTCCACCGTTTTCATCACACCATTATTTGCTCTTTGTAAGGATTCTGACTGGCTTTTAAGGTTTTTTCACCCTGTTAACCATGAAAATCAGTTTTTTTTTTAAACAAATCTTTCCTCAGTGTGTTAGCCCTTCATATACTCTTTTCACATAGTTGCTGCCAGTTACTTTAGACTTTGTAGTAAATGTTTTAAGATATGTGAATTGAAGATTAAATCATTAAAACTCAGGCCTTGGGTCATCCTCCCATGCTCCACTGTGGGTTCTAAATAAGACTTTCTTGATCTTTCATTTCAGAGATAGCTCTCTGCTCAGCTGACTTCTAGGAGTCTCTTCTCTTCTGGAGTGTCAGCAACAGTGTTTCCATCTTCACGTAGTTGCTCGGGCTACTTGCCTTTCTCTGGACTGTCCCTTCATCGTCTTAGGGACCATGTGGTGCCACTTTGCATCTTGATGGGTTTCTTTTCTCCCTCCATAGGCACTGCATCTCTGACAGTTGCTGCTAAAGCACTCACATTCTAAGTGGCCTTCCTCTCTAAATTTAGACTTAGAAATTCATGTTGTGACATCTAATTATATTCAGCAAATACTGAATGAACAGCAGTGTCTGGCACTATAAGTAGATACCTGTTCAGTAAATATTAGATGGCTGGAGTAATTGTTTGGTTCTAAGTTTGAGCAATTATCTAGACTTAATATTTTCCCTATGTTACTTACTTGTTTTCATTTTAATGTGTAACTTTAACCAGGAAAATCCTGAGATTTTGTGACTTTTTCCCTTCCTTTCCATGCCTATGATGGTCAGAAATAGATTTGTTGTACTCATCCGCTGATTTCCCTTAATGTTTCAGCACCTTCCTCCAGACCGGCAGGCACTACCTGGAAGACCAGGTCCTTTTCCCCCGAAACAGCAAGTCCCAGATGAAGATGAAATCTGGAAGCAAAGAAGAAAACAGCAGTCAGAACTTTCTGCAGCAGTGGAGCGTGCTCGCAGGCGGCGTGAGGAGGAGGAGCGAAGGATGGAGGAGCAACGGAAGGCAGCGTGTGCAGAGAAACTGAAAAGACTGGATGAAAAACTTGGCCTGGTGGACAAACAGCTACCTCCAGAGGAAATGAGAGAACGGGAGCGGGAGAAGGAACGGGAGCAGGAGAAGGAACTTGAACAAGAACAAGAACGGGAGCGAGAGAAGGAGAGGGAAAAAGAAAGGGAAAAGCAACAGGAGAGGGAGAGAGAACTGGAGAGAGAGCAGGAAAAACAAGGAGAAATGGAGAAGAACAAAAGACAAGAGAAACAAAAAGAACTAGAAAAGCATCAGGAAAAGGAGAAAGAACAAGAAAAGGAGTGTGAGTTGAAGAAGAAAGAGGAGGAGAAAGTGGAGGAGGAAACTGAACACAAAGAACCTACTTTACAGCCTGTGGTAGAAAAACCAGGAATTGAAAACAACTGTAATAAAGGTAGGACAGTCTTGTTTGTTCCTACATAAGCGCATGAGAAACTTCTTATTGTGTAACATAAAATTTAGCATCTTAACCATTTTTACGTGCACAGTACAGTAGTGTTAAATATGTTCATAATGTGTGACCTCCACCACCATCTGTCTCCACAGCTGTTTCATCTTTAAACTGAGTCGCTAGGACTGGTTAAATGACTCCCTCTTCAGCCCCCGGCCCCTGCCAATACCATCTCCTTGCTTTGCTATCTATAGTTTTGATAATTCTTAGTGCCTCATTTAAGTAGAATAATTCAGTGTTTGTCTTTTTGTGACTTTTTTCACTTAGCCTACTGTCTTCAAGGTTCATCCATTTTATATTCATCCAATATATGTATCCATATTTTCTTCCTTTTTAAGGCTAATCATATGTGTGTACCGCATTTTGCTTAAACATTCTTCTGTTGATGAACGCTTGAGTTTATTCCATATTTTACCTGTTTTGAAAATGTTGCTGTAAATATGCTGTGTACAGATACCTCTTTGGGATCCTGCTTTCATTTCTTTTGAGTATATACCCAGAAGTGGACTTGCTGGATCATATTGTAATTCTATTAATTTTTTGAAGAAACACCATACTGTTTTTCACAGCAACTGTACCATTCCCACCAGTAGTGCACAAGGGTTCCAAGTTCTCCACATCCTCATCAACACTTGTTATTTTCTGCTCTTTTTAGTAGAAACTAACCTACTCGGGGTGAGGTGGTACACTTTGTAGTTTTTACTTGTACTTTCCTAGTGATCAGTGATACTGAATGTCTTTTTTGCGTGTATTTTGTCCATTTGTTTAACTTTGGCAAAATGTCTGTTCAGGTCCTTTGCTCTTTTTTGAAGCAGATTGTTGTTGAGTTTTAGGAGTTGGCTGTATATTCTGTATGTTAATCTTTTATGAAATAAAACATTTGTTAATATTTTCTGTCAATCCCATAGGTTGCCTTTTCACTCTGGATATTCTTTTGATACACAAAACTTTTAAAATGTTATGAAGTCTTAATTTGTCTATCTTTTGTTGCCTCCCCTTTGGTGTCACATCTAAGAAGTCACTGCCAAATTCAGTGTCATGAAGCTTTTCTTCAAAGGATTTTAGTTTTATGACTTAAATTTAGGTCTTGCATGTAATTTGAGTCAAGTTTTGTATATTGTGTTAGGTATTAAGCGTCTAACTTAATTCTTTTGCATGTGGATATCTAGTTTTTCTGCACCATTTGTTGAAAAGACTGCCCTTTCCCCACTGAATGCTCTTGGCACCCTTGTCTAAAATCATTCAACCATATATATGATGGCTTATTTCAGGGCTCTCTATTCTGTTTCATGGTCTTACATGGAGAATTTTACATGTGCAGTTAAAAATTACATGTATTCTGCTGTTTGGATGCAATGTTCTGTGTGTATCTATTCCATTTGATCTAATGTGCTGTCCAGAATCACTATGTCCTTTGGATTTTCTCACTGATCTTCACATTGTTGTAAGTGGGGTGTTAAGGGCAGCTATTATATTGTATTATTGTCAGTCTCTCCCTTGCTGTAGACATTTTGGTCTTCCTCTGTTGGGTATGTAGTTGTTGTTGAATCTTCTTGCTGGATTGAGCCCTTAATCATTATATAATGTCCTTCTTTGTCTCTTGTTATGGTCTTTCTTTATTTTAAGGTCTGTTTTGTCTGATGTAAGTACCGCTACTCCAGCTTTTTTTTTCTCTGTTTGCATGGAGTATCTCTTTCCGTCTCTTCAGTTTGTGTGTGTCTTCAGGTGTGGAGTGAGTCTCTTACAGGCAGCATAGAGATGAGCCTTGTATTTGTACGCAGTCAGTCACCCTGTCTTTTGGAGCATTTAGTCCATTCACCTTTAAAGCTGTTGCTGCTGTGTAGCTGAACACTGGTTTTGTGTGGCTTTTGTCGTTCTTCCCTAGTCCTGTGTTTTCTGGCTCTCTTCCCTGTGCGTGATGACTTTCTTTAGTGTTACTGGAAGATTCCTCTCTATTTTGTCTGTGTTTGTTGTAGGTTCTTGGTTTATGGTTATCTCAGGGTTCATATGTAACGTCCTGTGGGTATAGTCGTGTTTGTTAAGTTGGTGGTTACTTACGTTCAAACACATTTTAACCCCACTATGTTTTTACTCCCCCCTTTGTGTTTTATGTATATGATGTCTTCTTTTGTACTCTTTACTTGAGAGTCCCTAAACTGATTTTTAGAATCACTGATTTGACTGGTTTCATCATTTCACCCTCATACTGGGTCTGCTACCTTTGTTGCTTTGCCAGTGGCCTTCTTTTTACATGATTTTCTTAATTCTAGTTATGGCCTTTTTTTATCTGCCCCCGCCCCCCGAAAGAGGTCCCCCTAACATTTCATGTAAGGCTGGTTTAGTGGTGGTGAACTGCTTTAATGTGTTTATCTGAGAAGCTCTTTGTTTCTTCATCAGCCTGAACAAAAACCTTCCTGTGTAGAGTGCTCTTGGTTGTAGGGTTTTCCTTTCAGCACTCTGAGTATATCATGCCCCTCCTTTCTGCCCTGTAGAGTTTCTGCTGAAAAATCAGCTGGTAGCCTGTGAAGTTTCCCTTATATGTAACTTGTTGCTTTTCTCTCACTGCTTTTAAGATTCTCTCTTTTTCAAGTCTGTGTCTTGTGTGGACTTCCTTGGTGGGGCCACCTCATTTGGGCCTCTCTGTGCCTCCTGGACCTGCATGTCTGTTCCCTTCCCCAGGCCAGGAAAGGTTTCAGCTGTTACCTCTTCAGATTAGTTTCCCACCCCTTTTTCACTCTCTTCTCCATCTGGGACTCCTATAATGCGGCGATGTTAGGATGTTTGATGTTGTCATAGAGGCCCCTTAGTCTATCCTCATTTCTTAATCTTTTTTTTTTTAAGCAGGCAATCACCAGGTTTTATTTAGAAGGATACTGAGTTCTTAAATATACTTAGAAAAATAATAAAACATGCTATGTAATTAAACTGTTATTGTGGTCATTCTGTCTTAACCAAGTAGGAAGTATATCTACATTAATGACATGATTTAAAAAATCTTTTGATGACAAATAGCACAATAAAATGTATCCTGTAATTTATAAATGCTTTTATGGGGATAATCCCATCTGATCTTAATAACATTTAGATTTTAAATGGTTCCTTTCTTCCTTTCTTTCTTTTTTTCTTTTAAATTTGCTAACAATAAATATTTTTTTAGTATACATATGTCCCGTGCAACATTGTATTTTATCTTGTAACCCTACCTTAAATACTTCAGTTTGCAACTTTAAACTGGAGGATTTTTATTACATAACTACAAGGCCATAAACTAACATCATCAACAATTCCTTAATATTATCCGATATGTAGTACATATCCAAATGTCCATGATTATCTAAAAAATGTCTTTTTATTAGTAGTTGTTCAAACGGAGATGTTAAGGAGATCCATTGTTGTATTTGTTTTTTTAAAGGTCTTAAACTCACCTTTTTTTTTTAAATAGTTTATTTTGGTATCATTAATCTACAATTACATGTGCAATATTATGGTGATTAAACTACCCCCTTCATCAGGTCCCTTCCACCAACCCCATTACAGTCACTGTCCATCAGTATAGTGAGATGCTATAGAGTTACTACTTGTCTTCTCTGAGTTGTACAGCCCTCCCCGTGCCCCCCCAACATTACATCTGCTAATCGTAATGCCCCTTTTTCCCCCTTCTCCCTCGCTTCCCACCCATCCTCCCCAGTCCCTTTCCCTTTGGTAACTATTAGTCCATTCTTGGGTTCTTTGAGTCTGCTGCTATTTTGTTCCTTCAGTTTTTTTCTTTGTTCTTATACTCCACATATGAGTGAAATCATTTGATACTTGTCTTTTTCCGCTTGGCTTACTTCACTGAGCATAATACTCTCTAGCTCCATCCATGTTGTTGCAAATGGTAGGATTTGTTTTCTTCTTATGGCTGTATAATATTCCATTGTGTATATGTACCACATCTTCTTTATCCGTTGCTTCCATTTCTTGGCTATTGTAAATAGTGCTGCGATAAACATAGGGGTGTATATGTCTTTTCCTCAAACTGCCCTGTTGCATTCTTACGGTAAATTCCTAGGAGTGGGATTCCTGGGTCAAATGGTATTTCTATTTTGAGTTTTTTGAGGAACCTCCATACTGCTTTCCACAATGGTTGAACTAATTTGCATTCCCACCAGCAGTGTAGGAGGGTTCCTTTTTCTCCACATCCTCACCAACATTTGTTGTTGTTTGTGTTTTGGATGTTGGCCATCCTCACTGGTGTGAGGTGATATTTCATTGTGGTTTTAATCTGCATTTCTCTGATGATTAGTGATGTGGAGCATCTTTTCATGTGCCTGTTGGCCACCTGAGTTTCTTCTTTGGAGAACTGTCTTTTCATGTCCTCTGCCCATTTCTTAATTGGATTATTTACTTTATGTTTGTTGAGGTGCGTGAGTTCTTTATGTATTTTGGATGTCAATCCCTTATCGGATACGTCATTTATGAATATATTCTCCCATACTGTAGGATGTCTTTTTGTTCTACTGATGGTGTCCTTTACTATAGAAGCTTTTCAGCTTGATATAGTCCCACTTGTTCATTTTTGCTTTTGTTTCCCTTGCTCGGGGAGATATGTTCATAAAGAAGTCACTCATGTTTATGTCCAAGAAGTTTTTGTCTATGTTTTTTTCTAAGAGTTTTATGGTTTCATGACTTACATTCAGGTCTTTGATCCATTATGAGTTGACCTTTGTGTATGGGGTTAGACAGTAGTCCAGTTTCATTCTCTTACATGTAGCTGTCCAGTTTTTCCAACACCAGCTGCTGAAGAGGCTGTCATCTCCCCATTGTATATCCAAGGCTCCTTTATCAAATATTAATTGACTGTGTATGTTTGGGTTAATGTTTGGGTTTTCTATTCTGTTCCACTGGTCTGTGGGTCTGTTTTTGTGCCAATGCCAAATTGTCTTGATTACTGTGGCTTTGTAGTAGAGCTTGAAGTCAGGGAGCCTAATTCCCCTTGTTTGAT
Source organism: Phataginus tricuspis (assembly GCA_029783875.1). Lineage (NCBI taxonomy): Eukaryota > Metazoa > Chordata > Mammalia > Pholidota > Manidae > Phataginus > Phataginus tricuspis. The sequence continues at coordinate 29,695,277 of JAQQAC010002701.1, forward strand.
TCCTCCTTCTCAGGATTGCTTTGGCTATTCGGGGTCCTTTGTGGTTCCATATGAATTTTACAATTATTTGTTCCAGTTCATTGAAGAAAGCTGTTGGTAGTTTGATAGGGATTGCGTTGAACCTGTAGATTGCTTTAGGTAGTATAGCCATTTTGACAATATTTATTCTACCTAGCCAAGAGCATGGGATGCATTTCCATTTGTTAGTGTCCTCTTTAATTTCTCTTAGGAGTGTCTTGTAGTTTTCAGGGTATAGCTTTTTCACTTCCTTGGTTAGGTTTATTCCTAGGTATTTTATTCTTTTTGATGCAATTGTGAATGGAATTGTTTTTCTGATTTCTCTTTCTGTTAGTTCATCGTTAGTGTATAGGAAAGCAACAGATTTCTGTGTGTTAATTTTGTATCCTGCAACGTTGCTGAATTCAGATATTAGTTCTAGTAGTTTTGGAGTGGAGTCTTTAGGGTTTTTTATGTACAATATCATGTCATCTGCAAATAGTGACAGTTTGACTTTTTCTTTGCCAATCTAGATGCCTTGTATTTCTTTGTTTTGTCTGATTGCCATGGCTAGGACCTCCAGTACTATGTTGAATAACAGTGGAGAGAGGGCATCCCTGTCTTGTTCCCGATCTTAGATGAAAAGCTTTCAGCTTCTTGCTGTTAAGTATGATGTTTAGCTGTGGGTTTGTTATATATAGCCTTTATGACGTTGAGGTACTTACCCTCTATACCCATTTTGTTGAGAGTTTTAATCATGAATGAATGCTGAATTTTGTCAAACGGTTTTTCAGCATCTATGGAGATAATCATGTGGTTTTTGTTCTTCTTTTTGTTGATGTGGTGGATGATGTTGATGGATTTTCGAATGTTGTACCATCCTTGCATCCCTGGGATGAATCCCACTTGATCATGGTGTATGATCCTCTTGATGTATTTTTGAATTTGGTTTGCTAATATTTTGTTGAGTATTTTTGCATCTACGTTCATCAGGGATATTGGTCTGTAATTTTTTTTGGTGAGGTCTTTGCCAGGTTTTGGTATTAGAGTGATGCTGGCTTCATAGAATGAGTTTGAAAATATTCCCTCCTCTTCTATTTTTTGGAACACTTTAAGGAGAATGGGTGTTATTTCTTCCCTATATGTCTGGTAGAATTCAGAGGTGAATCCATCAGGTCCGGGGGTTTTGTTCTTGGGTAGTTTTTTGATTACTGCTTCAATTTCGTTGCTGGTGATTGGTCTGTTTAGTTTTTCTGTTTCTTGTTTGGTCAGTTTTGGAAGGTTGTATTTTTCTAAGAAGTTGTCCATTTCTTCTATCTTTTGCAGCTTGTTAGCATATAGATGCTTGTAATATTCTCTTATAATTCTTTGTATTTCTGTGGGGTCCATTGTTATGTTTCCTTTCTCATTTCTGATTCTGTTTATGTGTGTAGATTCTCTTTTCCCCTTAATGAGTCTGGCTAGGTGTTTATCTATTTTGTTTATTTTTTCAAAGAACCAGCTCTTGGTTTCATTGATTTTTTTTTTCTATAGTTTTATTCTTCTCAATTTTATTTATTTCTTCTCTGATCTTTATTATGTCCCTCCTTCTCGTGACTTTGGGCCTCATTTGTTCTTCTTTTTCCAATTTCAGTAATTGTTTCCTTAGACTGTTCATTTGGGAATGTTCTTCCTTCTTTAAATAGGCCTGAATTGCGGTATACTTTCCTCTTAGAACTGCCTTTGCTGCGTCCCACAGAAGTTGTGGCTTTGTGTTGTTGTTGTCATTAGTCTCCATATATTCTTTGATTTCTGTTTTGATTTGGTCGTTAACCTGTTGATTAATTAGGAGAATGTTGTTAAGTCTCCATGTATTTGTGAGCCTTTTTGTTTTCTTTATACAATTTATTTCTAGTTTTATACCTTTGTGATCTGAGAAGTTGGCAGAATTTCAATATTTTTGATTTTACTGAGGTTCTTTTTGTGGCCTAGTATGTGGTCTATTCTGGAAAATGTTCCATGTGCACTTGAGAAGAATGTGTATCCTGTTGCTTTGGTGTAAACTGTAGATGTCTGTTAGGTCCATCTGTTCTAGTGTGTTGTTCAGTGCCTCTGTGTCTTTACTTATTTTCTGTCTGGTTGATCTGTCCTTTGGAGTGAGTGGTGTGTTGAAGTCTCCTAAAATGAATGCATTGCTGTCTATTTCCTCCTTCAATTCTGTTAGTATTTGTTTCACATATGTCAGCGCTCCTGTGTTGGATGCATATATATTTATAATGGTTATATCCTCTTGTTCGATTGACCCCTTTATCATTATGTAATGTCCTTCTTTATCTCTTGCTACTTTCTTCGTTTTGAAGTCTATTTTGTCTGATACAAGTACTGCAACACCTGCTTTTTTCTCTTTGTTGTTTGCATGAAATATCTTTTTCCATCCCTTCACTTTTAGTCTGTGTATATCTTTGGGTTTGAGGTGAGTTTCTTGTAGGCAGCATATAGATGGGTCTTGCTTTTTTATCTATTCTGTTACTCTGTGTCTTTTGATTGGTGCATTCAGTCCATTTACATTTAGGGTGCATTCAGTCCATTTACATTTAGGGTGATAGATATGTACTTATTGCCATTGCTGGCTTTAGATTCGTGGTTACCAAAGGTTCAAGGGTTGCTTCTTTACTATCTAACAATCTAACTTAACTTCCTTGTTAAGTTATTGTAAACACAGTCTGATGTTTCTTTATTTCTCTCCCTTCTTATTCTTCCTCCTCCATTCTTTATATACTAGGTGTTTTATTCTTTGCCTTTAGTTAGTATTTGGTTGGTCTGCTTTCTTTGCTATGATTTTATTTTCTCTGGTGACATCTTTTTAGCCTTAGGAGTGCTTCCCTCTAGAGCAGTTCCTTTAAGATGTCATGTAGAGGTGGTTTATGTGAGGCAGGTTCTCTCAGCTTTGGCTTGTCTGGAAATTGTTTAATCCCTCCGTCATATTTAAATGATAATCGTGCTGGATACAATATTCTTGGTTCGAGGCCCTTCTGTTTCATTACATTAAATATATCATGCCGTTCTCTTCTGGCCTGTAAGGTTACTGTTGAAAAGTCTGATGATAGTCTGATGGGTTTTCCTTTGTAGGTGATCTTTTTTCTCTCTCTAGCTGCCTTTAATACTCTGTCCTTATCTTTGATCTTTGCCATTTTAATTATTATGTGTCTTGGTGTTATCTTCCTTGGTTCCTTTGTGTTGGGAGATCTGTGGGCTTCCATGGACTGCGAAACTATTTCTTTCCCCAGCCTGGGAAAGTTTTCAGCAATTATTTCTTCAAAGACACTTTCTATCCCTTTTTCTCTCTCTTCTTCCTCTGGTACTCCTATAATGCGAATATTGTTCCGTTTGGATTGTCACACAGTTCTCTTAATATTCTTTCATTCCTAGAGATCCTTTTATCTCTCTCTGCCTCAGCTGCTCTGTATTCCTGTTCTCTCATTTCTATTCCATTAACAGTCTCTTGCATCTTATCCAGTCTGCTGCTAAGCCGGTCGATGGCTCGTCTCATTTCTGCATGGTCTTTCCTCACTTCCCTCACTTCCACCCTCAGGTCTTGCATATTTCTCTGTAGATCCATCAGTATGGTTATGACTTTTATTCTGAATTCTTTTTCAGGAAGATTGTGCATTTCCATCCCATCAGGCTCCCTCTCTGGTGTTTTCTGGGTCTGGGTGAATTTTGTACCATATTCCTCTGTCTTTTCATTGTGATACAAGTGGTCACTGGTAGGTGCCACGTATGTCAGCTGGGCTCTGTAAGACTTTAAAAAAAAAAGAGAGAAGAGAAAGAAAAGAGAAAAAAAAGAAAGAAAGAAAAGAAAAGAAAAGAAAGGAAAAAAAAAGGCCACCGGGAGTAGATTCTGTAAGGATGCTGTAGGTGGCGCTGTTGCTCCACTAGTCCGTAGCCGCGGCTGCGCCGCTCCGCAGGGCAGTTTGTAGCTCTGGCCAGGGCGGAACGAATGGGAGGCTGTTGTGCTCTGTGTGAAGACTCAGTGCGGCTACTTTTTCCCAGTCACCAGCCAAGGGGTCCAAAATTCACAGGACTCCCAGCCTGCTGGGCCGAGTGTGCTGGGACGGCCGTGCCCCTCAGCTGGGCCTCCGGCTCCCCAAGACTGCCAGATAAAGCGCACACTTTTCTTTTGTCCTGGGGGTGGGCTGCGAGGACCTGGGCGTGTTTCCAGCTCAAAACCTGCACCTTTTGCCTCTCCAATATCCGATACACCACGCAATGTGTGTCAGTGCTCCTGGCGCAGATCACCAGGGCTGGTTATTTCGCGGACTTGTACTTCCACTCCCTCCCGGCTCTGAATCCTCTACTGCCACCGGTGCGCTGGGGTGGGGGAGTGCTCGGGTCCCGCTGGGTCTAGGCTCCATATCTTACCCGCCTCACAGTGTCCCGGGTTCTCTCAGGTGCAGATGCAGGCTGTGCGCTGTCCTGTATATTCTGGTCTCTCTTTTAGGAATAGTTGTATTTGCTGTATTTTCATAGATATATGTGGTTTTGGGAGGAGATTTCCGCCGCCCTGCTCATGCCGCCATCTTCCCGGACACTAATCTTTTTTCTTTATAGTTATGTTTAGCTTAAGTGCTTTCTATTACTCTGTCTTCCAAATCCCTATTCCATTCTTCATCCTCTACTCTGCTGTTGATTCCCTCTAATATAGTTTTCATTTCAGTTGTTATATTCTTGACCCCTGATTAGCTTTTTTTAATATTTTCTGTTTCTTTGTTCAGGTTCTCACCGAGTCATTAAGTCTGGCGAGCATGTTTATAACTATTACTTTGAGTTCTTCATCAGATAGATTGCTTAAACTATGTACATTTTGTTCTTTTTCTGAATGAAGGTTTGTCTTATTCTTTTATTTCCAGCATATTCCTCTGTCTCCTAATTTTGTTTGATGTTCAGTGCTTGTTTCTGTGGATTAGGTGAAAGGGCTGTGTCTCCCAGCCTTGAAGAAGTGTCTGTGTGTAGGGATGGTCCCCTTGGTAGACTGCTTGTCTTGGCAGTTCGGGCTGGCCCAGCCTGGCTTGCTGGAGGCACAGTCTGTGTTGGGGCATGATCCTGGGGTCTCTGTTGGACCAGCTGGGGCTGCACTAACAAGGTGGCCACTGCTAGAAGGGACATGGCAGGTGAACCCACATGAATGCCATGTTGGTGTCACCTTGGTGGGATTGGTGGATCTCAGGCTGGGGTGTTTGGGCACAGGTGGAGGCCAGGAGGCTACCATGGTTTAGTCTGAAACTGGCATATGGACCCTGACCCTGCTCCTGTCCCCACAAGCCGTGTGCAGTGGGAATGTAAACACAGTGCTTGCCAGCATCTTCGAACCTGAAGAGAGTTCTAGCAGTTCTCCCACCATGTGTTTGGTGCTTTAGTTGTGAAAATCAGCTTCTCTCCCTTAATAATGTTGTTTCCCCTTTGAACCATGGGGTTTTTTGTTGTTCAGGGCAGGCAGATCTGCGTTCTGGTTCTTCCCTAATGCAGGGTTGCATTGGGGGTGACGTAGCCACCATTACAGTGTCTCTGTCTCCTGCTGATTTTTATGTGCTCTTTCCATCCCTCCCTGTGTAGAAGGTGCTAGGTCAGGCTGCAGTTCTTTCTCAGGAGGAAGTGCTCTGTGTGTCTGTGTAGATTTGGTGGATATGTGGAGGGTAGATTCAGGCTCTGTTTCTACGCCACCATCTTAGGCTTCTCCCTCATTTTGCTCTCTTGGTTACTATTTCTGTGGCCTAATTTTGTCATTCTTTTTCCCGTTTTTAATCTTTTTTGTCTTTGGAACTAAAGTGAGTTTCTTATAGATAGCTTGTAATCGGATCGATTTTTTTTTTTTTTAATCCACAGTCCAGTCTCTCTTGTGGTTGGAGACCAATTTAGTCCATTTACATTTATAATAAGTATTCATTAGGACAAACTTCTTTCTGTCATTTTGGTATTTGTTTTCTATATATGCCTTTTAGCCATTTCCTGAATTTCTGTTTTCTTTTGTGTTGATTTTTTTTGTAGTGAAACGTTTTAAATTCCTTTCCTCTTGTTTATATTGTGTAGCTATTTTCTTTGTTTTTGCTACGGGGATTACATTTAACAGGTACGACATACAACATAAAAAGCTATAACACTGTGATTTAGGATTTATACCAGCTGAACTTCAATGATATACACAAATTGTGCCCCTGTTCCTGTGACAGCTCCATTTCTACCCTTTTTGGTTGTTGATATCACAGTATTACATCTTTATGCATTGCATTCTCAGAAACATAAAGTAATTCTTTTAAAATCATTAGTTTGTTAAATTACATGGAAAACAAGATGTGAAGTTGCAAACCAGAGTTACAGTAATATTAGGTTTTGGGCCAATAGTTGCTCTATTTTATAACATGTATTAGTTTCTTAAAAGAGTATAGAAATGTAGAGTTGCACACCATTGTTAACATACTGCTAGTTTCTTTAAGTGCTGATATATTTACCTTTATTGCTGTTTTGTCATAAAGCTTTGATTTACTGCCCTTCATTCACCATGCTGGACTCTCTTGAGCATTTCTTGCAAAGGCAGGTATAATTGTAACAAAGTTGCTCAGCTTTCATCTGTGAATGTCTTAATTTCTCCCTCATATTTGAAGGATAGTTTTACCAGAGATAGGATTCTTGGTTGATAGTTTTTTTTTTTTTAACATTTTGAATACTGAATCATGGCTTCCAATATTTCCGATGAGAAATCTGATATTACTGTGAGAATCCTTTGTAAGTGACCTATCTCTGTTTTTTTCTTCCACTTTCAAGATTTTCTCTTTGTCTTTTGAAAGTTTATGTTGTGTCTCTGGGTCTTTTGGATCTTAGATGTTTGTATTCATGTCTTTCATCAAATTTGGGTAATTTTAGCCATATTTACTCACACACTCCCTCTGCCCTTTTCTCTTCTTAGTCCCACTTCTGGTCTTCCTCAGTGTGGTGTTTTGGTTTATTTGACCTGTTTTTCATTTCTCTTAGGGTCTGTTTACTTTTCTTCAATATTTTTTCTTTCTGTTCCTCAGATTTAATGATACCCTTGTTCCTGTCTTCAAGTATGTGGAGTCTTCTGCTTTCTCAGTGTGCGTTTCAGTGCATTTCAGTGGGAGGTGTGTGTGGGGGGGGTAGCTGGAGCTGTGCTAAGAGCTCTAATTGACTGAAATTAACCAGTTTACTATTGAAGACTTCAGTCCACTACAGAGTTCCAGAATAGTTCTAGTACAGATTTGCCAGTGAATCTTTTGTCTTTCTACTCCCACCATCCTGGAATCCTGTGTGCCTTATATCAAAGTGCCAGAGGTAGCATTTGCAGTCTAAAACATGCATAGAGACATTCTTTTTCTTTATTAATGATAAAAGATGTTGAAATAAATAGGTCATTTGGTTTCAGGGTGATGGTGGGGTTATTTTTCAGTGGAAGGAAAAACAAGCCTCTGAAATATTTCTCAGTCAGTTGAGCTTCTGTTCTGTTCTTTTGGCCAAATTGTGTTGGCTTCATAGTTCAAGTGCTGATTCTTGTACTTTTTTCTGATTCCAAGACATTAAAAACTACATAAAAGCTCATGTATTCACATGCATTAATACTCCTAAACCTTAAGTTGAAATGAAATTTTGGATTTAGTCATAATTAAATGGCTGTGTCCAGCTCATAATTTCAGATTTGATTTCTACCAGTTGAAATGTAAAAACTCCCACAGTGCAGTTGATGTACTTGCTGGGCTGTAGCTGCACACTTTGCTGTGAACTTGTAGTAAAGTCAGTCTTGATGAACAGCTTAACAGTAACTTAAAGTAGAAATAGTTGTATTTCAGTGTAATTCTTGATACAGAAATACTGAACCTTTCAACTTCCAAACTCATGCTAGAAGACTCTGCTCACTGAAATTATATTGTAAAGCTATTTAAAGTTTTGCTTTGTGTTTATATGTAAATTTACAACATAAATACACAAGTTAAAACACAGAGATACAGAGCAGTGGGTAGCCTGATGTTGGTGAGCATCCTGAGGGATTCTCATGGGTGGTGAATGAGAAGGGACTGTGGGTTAGAAATGAGGGCATTCATATTTCCAGGCCTGGGTTTGCCAACAAATACATATAATGACCCTGATTAATAATTTAACTGTCTGGGGTGACTAAGTGAAGTATGGTTTTCTTTTTAATAGTGTCTGGTGGCACATCTTTCTGTTTCTCATTCACATTTGTATGTTCTCTGATGGCAATTTAATTGTAGCTGGGTTTATCAGTGTGATGTGCCCGTTTGATTTTTAAGTGTTGTGCCTACTCAGCTCTCTTTTCTCTCCAACATTTTATTTTCTTTTTAACATATTCTTAATATTGAATGTAATGCAGCCAAGAAAATGTGATTTGTGGTTCTTCACAGCATGGTTTTACATTGGCAAAACAAATTGCCTTTTAAAATTCACCCCTAGTTCTCTGAGAGAAGAATTTATAACAAGTTTGGCTTTGTAATTGTGAGAAATGACATTCTCTAGAGTGAATATGGCTTGGTTTTATTTGGAATGAAAATATTTTTCTTGGTATGTGTGTTTTTTCTACTTTGCCTATCATACTTGACACTGTTCATGGAGTGATGATTTATATGATCACTCTGTTGTCATCAGGCTTAGACTCATTAGTTTTGTTTATGGATGATAGTCACTTGGATCAAAGAAAATAAGATAAACCAATGTGTTCTAAGTATTTATAGGTCATTTGTATTTTCACATTAGTCCTAGTGAACCACAAGTAAACATTGACAGCTTACTGAAACAATGGAAAATGGGTGGTGTTTGAAATGTTTTACTGTCACAGAACACCGGGAACGGATCTCGGTGTGGTGAAGCTTTTGGACATTTAGCCTCCCTCTTAAGACTCCAGCCATGAGGACATCAGGGGTTTTGTTCATCCAGTGCATGGGTGGCTCCCATGATCAGAGCGCCAGTGTTTGGGAGTATTCGGGATGATTTCTTCCTTGATCTTCCTCATAAGTCGGTGCAGTACTCACTCCAGCACAGACGTCGTGCACTGAGTGTCACGGGCTAGCATGTCACCTCTCCCTTTGTTTTGGGCAGAGGACGGCGCCGCTTGCAGCAGACAGGACAGCAGTCGCGGTGATAGAGAGCCCTCCCAGGGGCCGCAGGAGGCCGAGACCGAGCCAGGCTTGCAGCCGCGGCCTGCCGGGCTCCCTGGCTACTTCAAGCAGTTCCAGAAGTCCTTGCCACCGCGCTTCCAGCGCCAGCAGGTAGGGCGGGGCGCGCGCGGGGTGGGGGCGGACGGCGTTCTGTGGGCTGAGAAGGATTCGCTGTGAATCCCAGAGCGCACGCGTCGCGCCTGAAATGCCTTCCCATTTTGTGAAGCTCGTGGGCCAGGCTGTGCGGGGGCAAGTCTCGCCTTGTCCCGCCCGCCGGCGGAGGTGGCTACTGCGGCGGCTTTGAGGGGTCGCCTGAGTATCGGGCACAGCGTCTCATCTTGTTCTCTGCCTTGCGACCCGTCGCAGTTGAGCGCCTTTGGATTCTGGCGCACGAGGGGTACGGGGAACCTGTCGCGATGGGCGGGCGGGCGGGCGGGCGGCTGCTGACGCGGCTCCCCCTCTTCAGGAGCAGATGAAACAGCAGCGGCAGCAGGCCCCGCCCCCGGCCGCAGCGGCCCCACCCCCGGCCGGCACGGCCCCGCCCCCGGCGGCCCCGCCCCCGCCACACAGGCCTCTGTTCCAGCCGGTGCGGCCGCATCCGCAACACCTGGCATCCATGGGCTTTGACCCCAGGTGGCTCCTGATGCAGCCTTACATGGACCCGAGAGTGATACCGGGCCGACCTGCAGTGGACATCCCGCCCCTTCACCCCGGTAAGCCGCAGGGTGCGCCTCACCGCACATCCTTGAGTTACACAAGGCACTGGTTTGTGTTTCTCCTCCATGTTTAGTCTTTATTCCTTTGAAAGTTACAACTTAGTAAGAACTTAGACAGGACCCCGAGATTTTTAATCATAAAGTTATGTAACTTGCAGCACAGACAAGTTCTCTAAATGCCAGGCATTGTACTAACAGTGTGGTAATACCAGAATCTTAGTTACTTTATGGTATGTGAATGTTACTTTAAAATTTTGAGATGGAAAATTATCTACTGTCTTAATAGCAGTATGTTATTTCCTGCATTATTTTTAAGTGTTTTCAGCATTTGAATTTTGTATATATATTATATATTCCAGCTTTTCAGAGTTCTCCATCATTTGTCAGCCTAATACTTGGGTTTCCTCATACATTAGCCACAAACAAATGTTAACAACCTTTAATCTTATCAGAATAAGTCCAGATAATTCATTACCAAAATGATATAAAGGAAAATTTAGGGGCAATAAAAACATGGTTTTAAAATTTACACTGGCATTTAAAAATTTGAAACATGATTTATACCATACTATCAACTAAAGTAGGTTAATGCATTTTTCTGCAGGAAATACACTGTTGGTGTAATTCTTGCTGCACTTGAATGAACATGTGTTAACATGGAGTCACAGTGCTTGTTGCCTGACTCTCATGGGCATTAGGTTTCTTCCCTTTTTTAAAGAAAGTAAGTGGGCCACACGGCTGTGGTTCCTCAGTTCTTAAATCTGGTTACTTCACAGCGATAAGAAAAGCCTCATACACAGAAAAACTCTAATTTTCGTTGATCATTTGTTGAGTTAATCAGTTTTACTTAGGCAAAAAATATTTCTAGTTTAATACAGGGAATTCCAAATAGTAATCAACTATATAACCTAGATTCTGTGTCTACAACAATTTTGTTTTTCTTTTTCTTATCTTTTTCTGGCCTTTTGTACAGGAATGATTCCTCCTAAGCCATTAATAAGAAGAGACCAGATGGAAGGCTCACCAAACAGTTCTGAGTCCTTTGAGCATATAGCTCGACCTGCAAGAGATCATGCAGTTTCTCTGTCTGAGCCTCGTATGATGTGGGGGTCGGATCCCTACCCTCATACTGAGCCTCAACAGGCCACTACTCCTAAGGCAACAGAAGAACCTGACGATGTGAGGTGATTATTAAAATTGCTAATAGACCAAATAGAATATTGTGGTGAAATGTTAACTGTATGGTGTTTGTGAGCCTATTAAGATTTAGGACTACGCCACAAATCCACAGAAACTTCCTCCTATTTAATGTGTCATTTCATGTTTAGACATATTATTTTCTTGTTTCTGGTATTTCTGTATTAGGGCATTTTGTAACCTGGTTCTGTACACTGAATGAAATGCTGGAATTTAGGGTTAGATGTTAAAATTGGCAAGTGTCTACTGTTGATTTAGGTATTTCACATGTCGTCTGGCTAATGTGTTGATGTTGTTCTTTCAGTGTTGAGAAATCTTAGACACTGAATTATCAGTATCTGACGGAACTTTCCTAAGGCTAAGATAAGGATAAATACTAATTTACAAAAAGTACAATGAAATTGAAGGTAACTGGTCATCTCTAGTGATTTATAATGATAACATTAGAACCTCTTCACTTTTAAGGAATATTTTTTACGATTTTTAAAAATTCTGATTCACTGAGAAAGTAAAACCTATTCTAGTATACTCTGATAATAGATAGAAATTGTTAGTCTTGATTGAGAATTCACATCAGTATGGTCTGAACTTCCTTTCATCTTAAGTAACAAACTTCATTTATTTTTAATTAGGAACAAACCATGATACAGTATCTGTCCTCTTAACAAAAGCACAATGTTGTACCATAGATCCCCAGCACTTTCTCATCTTTACAACTGAAACTTTATACACATTTAGTAGCTACTCACTTTCTTCTTCCTCCCAGTGCCTGGCAATCACCATTCTTCCTGCTTGGGCACGTTTGGTCATATGACATCCCTTGTATAAGTGGATCACACAGTATGTATCTCTCTGTGACTGAGTCACCTCACTTAGCGTGTCCTCATCCTGTCATAGCATATCACAGGATCTCCTTCCTCCCTTCCTCAGTCCACTGCACACACGTGCACACACACCACATTTTCTTAACTCAGTCAACCATCTTCAGTGGACATTTAGTTTTTTTCCCATCTCTGGGCTATTGTGAGTAATGATGCACTAAACTTTTTGTAGAGACATAAAGATGCTTTTTATGATAAGGATCCATTGTTCTATGTTTTAAAATTAGAAGAATCATTTTGCCTTACACTCAGTGTGAGAAGGATTTTGCTTGGATGGTTTCATGCCTATGAATTCTCATTATCCTAGGCCTGAAGCCCAGTTGGATCAGGAACAGATTACTGCTGCTTATCCTGTAGAATGCAGCCAGGTGGAGGCACATCCAAAAGCAGACTTCAGAGAATCAAGTGAGACAGAAGTTCAGAAGTTTTTGAGCAGATCTGTGGAAGACATTGGACCTCATTTCTCTGACACAAGTAATCAGCCTGCTTGTTTTGAGGTACCTGATCAAAAGACTGTATCCACTCCTCAAGAAGAGCGGGTTTCAGCTGGTGAAAGTCAGCCTCCCCGGAAAAGAAGTGTTTCCCATGGATGTAACCATGCTCAAAAGTCAGAGGAGCAAAGTGAGCCATGTGCAAGCATTCCTAAAGTAACCAGCAGGTGCACTGACTCCAGAGAGCCAGCAGAAAAGCCAGAGGAAAAGCCAAAGAAGGATGGCTTCCTACGGCCTTCCGAGGGACCGAAGCCTGAAAAGCTGTATAAATCTAAGCCAGAAACTCGGTGGGGTCCACGGCCAAGCTCCAGCAGAAGAGAAGAAGGCCCTGATAGGCCCGTGAGACGGTCAGGCCCCATTAAGAAGCCTGTCCTTAGAGATATGAGAGAGGAACGAGAGCAGAGGAGGGAGAAAGAGGGAGAAAAGGTCACAGAGAAAGTCATAAAACCTGAAAAGACAGAGAAGAGACAACCTCCACCTGCCCCCCCAATGCCTGCAGCACCAGCCCAGCCACAGGTGGTTCAGCTGCCGCCACCTCAGCTGGAACCGGAGAAAGCTTCTGCCCCAGGAACCTCAGCTGTAGCACAGAAGCCGCCCCAGGGTGCTGAGGAGCCTTTGGACCCCGTGAAGAGTGTTGAGGTAGAGCCTGCCGTGGAAGCCGTGACCCAGCCGACCATCATGGCGCCGGCGGTCAAGGAAGAAGAGCCCCCTGAGAAAGCTGGCAGCAAGGACCTCGTGGTAGAGAGACCACGGCCTGACTCAGGACCAGCATTCAGAAAGGAGCTGGCGTTACCCCCTCGGACCTACTGGAAAGACGCTAGGGAGAGAGACTGGTTTCCAGATCAGGGGTACAGAGGCCGCGGTCGCGGTGAGTATTACTCTAGGGGCCGAAGCTACAGAGGCTCCTACGGAGGGCGTGGCCGCGGGGGTAGAGGACACACCCGGGAGTTTCCTTCCTATAGAGACCACAAGCCACGATCAGAGCATGTGCCCTCGGGGCCTCCCAGGCGGCGGGAGGAGAGCGAGACACGCAGCGAGAGCTCAGATTTTGAAGTCCTCCCCAAAAGGAGGAGACAGAGAGGCTCGGAGACTGACACGGACAGTGAGATTCATGAGAGTGCAAGTGACAAGGATAGTTTAAGCAAAGGCAAACCTCTCAGAAGGGAAGAACGGCCTGAAAACAGAAAACCTATAAAGCCTCAGTCTTTCAAGCTGGAAAATCATGCCCGAGTTGATAACAGGCCTCTGGGAAAACCTTACATAAGGGATGACGACAAGTCCAAGCCGGGTTTCCTTCCTAAAGGAGAGCCTTCGAGGCGAGGCCGAGGGGGAACATTCAGACGTGGTGCGAGGGATTCTACAGGTCGCCCACCACGGCCTCCCATCTTACGAAGGCCTGCTTATCGGGACAATCAGTGGAACCCAAGGCAGGCAGAAGCTCCCAAACCAGATGATGGAGAGCCACCAAGAAGACATGAGCAGTTCATTCCTATTCCAGCAGATAAACGACCTCCAAAATTTGAGCGAAAATTTGACCCAGCTAGAGAGAGGCCCCGGAGGCAGCGTCCTACCAGACCACCAAGGCAAGATAAGCCCCCTCGGTTTCGACGGTTAAGAGAGCGGGAAGCTGCTTCCAAAACCCGTGAGGCACCAGTGCCTGCAGCAAGTGGCACAGCTGGTGATGCAGCGCAGGAACCAGTCAGTGCTGCTGGGGGTGGCCCTGGGAATAAGACGCCAGACTTATCGAACCAGAACTCGTCAGACCAGGCGAATGAGGAATGGGAAACAGCTTCTGAAAGCAGCGATTTCAATGAGAGGCGGGAGAGGGATGGGAAAAAAAATGCCGACTTGAGTGCCCAAGTAGTTGTAAAGGCCGGAGAGAACATCTTACCTCCGAGGAGAGAAATAGCAAAGAGAAGTTTTTCTAGTCAGAGGCCTGGCGTAGATCGCCAGAACCGGCGAGGCAACAGTGGTGCCCCCAAATCTGGAAGGAATTTCTCGGGTCCTAGGAATGAAAGGAGAAGTGGCCCGCCGCCGAAAAGTGGGAAGCGAGGGTGAGTACTTAGTGTTAGATGTGGTTGCTTTCACACCTCTCCAGAAGCCGAGAGTGGGCATGTGGCAGAACTGCGCAGGGGTCAGTCTGCACACAGGCCTTTTCTCTGTTCTCAAAGTGTAAGGATATTTGAGGGTGAGAAGGGAGTTGTCTCAGCCATCTTTGCCTGCTAAGGTGCATTTTCCTAGAGCCCACTTAGGGATTTGTGGCTTGGGAAAACCTGTGTCTGCACCTGCAGAGGGACCAGTACAATGTCTTTCCGTCCAGTAAGTCATCTCTTAATGGGAGTAGCCCACCTTTCTTGGTTTCTCTTGGCTAAACTGATACTCACAGGGGTCCTCTGGGACTTGCATGTACTTTGTTCTGTACTGGTTTCCAGAGAGTGAATATTGAACATGACACATGAATGATACTCCCCTTTTCAGGTGCAAACCTAAAGTAGATGATAAGGCTAGAAAGAGGTCTAGAAAGGAAAGTCCTGCCCACCACCAAGGCCACCTGTAACATTAATGCCATGTCATTGGCTGTTTTTAAAAAGATTTTTTTCTAAACTGTGCTAAATTGGATGCTTGTTATAGTAAACAGTTACTGATTTCTTTAGTATTAGGAAAAATGATAAAAGTAGTGGTGTGCCTGGTTTTAAATGTGGCTCTGGTACTTGTTTTTGCTAGTCTTTGCTTTCTCACCAACAGAATGGGGAGAAAGTAGTGCCTATAAAATATGTGACGCTGCTGGCTTGGTGTTGGTGAGGCATGTGACATAGTGCCTGGTGTGTAGTAAGCAGTGTATTATAGTATCCCCCATTTTTTGACCAAACTCCCAAGTTTGCAGGCTGAGCTGAAAAGAAATTTATTCAGACAGTATTATATTAATCTGCATTGGTTAGTTACACAGATGCAGAATGTTAGGTCAACTACACCCATTAGTGAACATATTTTGCCTTGTGATATTTTAGGGAAATATCTAGGGAAATGGGATAGGAAATTATCCAACCAGTTATGTTTCCTGAGTACCTCCTTACATAGGATTTGAACCTTCTTTTAAAAGTCCAAAGGAGTAGGATAACGTAGGATCACAATAACAGTACAGTTGTTGACTGTAACTGAACTCTTATTCGAGTAAAGATACTCAGGGAAGTCTTTTTTTTTAATTTAAAGGTCTAATTGACAATATGAAACAATTTCCTGAGTCTGGCAGCCTCCATCTGACAAGTAGAGGGACCTCCAGTTGTACAAAACAGGCAGCTTTCATAGGCAGAAACAGGCAGGACAGGAAATTGTTGGCAAAAGAAAGGATTGTTTCGGGCAAGGTCACCTTCCCTGAGGGGGAGTTTGGGGGTCTTGTGGAGATGACCTCACCAGTGTGGGTCAGGATTGGTTTAAATACCACTCGCTGAAGAGGCTGAAACTGCAATTGGGTATTAGGTCTTGGGGAGCTTTAACATAAGTGACTCCTTTTGGGACCTCTTGTTTCCCATTCCCCTCTTTTGATCAAACTCTGCCTGAGAGAGAGATATGATCGGAATTGAAGGCATTAGGGCTGCTCACAACTGTCACTCTAGTTCTTTGATCAGGCTTTTTGCTAAATCCTGCGTTATTCACAGGTCATGACCCCAGGCTTGCAGTTTTTGCTTGGTTATTCCCTTCATTCCTGTTTTGAAGTTTTAGTCAAGGGAAATCTTGATGTGATTTTTGTGCAGTGTAGGGCTTAGCTGCTTGGCAAGGCTTTGGTGCCATGTGGGTGGCAACAGCTTTGACCCTGCAAAAGTAGTGGCAGTTACTGGTTGTCTGGAAAGCAGATGTCTGCAGGGGCGCCATGTGGGACAGGTGAATCCATCCCTCAGACGACGGAAGCCATGCTTTGTGCCAGGCACTTGGTAAGCTCTTATTTCAAGTGATACTGTAAGCAAAAATGGAAATGAATTATCCATTTTTTTCCATGGTCTGTTTTCATAAAATTTGTATGAAATGAACCCAAGAATAGAATTTGTTAGGAAAGAAAAACTACAGAAGTACATTTATTTGGTTTGTGAAATGAATTGCTTCCATATTGAAAGTTTTTTAAAAAATGTTTACATTAATGTATAAATCTGACTGAACTTTAAAAAATACACTGTGAACATGGAACACTTAAAATTTTTTTCATGTGCTGCCCTCTTGTGGAGAAGATGTAATAGTGACTACTTGAGACCAGCTTGAATCACAAATTTCGATGCAAACAATGGTGATCAGAAAATAGACACAATAAGAACCTTAAGGGAATAATTAGAATTTTAGAATTTAATTGCTGGAAAGAACTCTAGGGAGCTAGTCTGTCTTTGGGAAGCTCTGTTTTAGTGAGGTTGCACTCAACAAAAGCCATGAGGGCTTGTTCCTTTTAGAATTAGGGTCTTTTATCCCACTGTCAATCTCTTTGTAGACTGAACTCTAAAAACCACCAGTGAGAGCAGTTTTCTTTCGTTCAGGTGTAGTGATGGCTCCTGTTTCTTTTACTGTTTGTAGGCCACCTGATGACCCGTCTGCAGGCACAGCGGGTATTGATCTCACCAGCGGCAGCCCCTCACAGCACCAGGAGGGGGTACCTAATGGAGCAGGACAGAAGGGTTCCAAGGATTCCACCGGGAAGAAGAGAGATGATACCAAGCCAGGCCCTAAAAAACCCAAAGAGAAAGTAGATGCATTGTCCCAGTTTGATCTCAACAATTATGCAAGTATGTCTCATGTCTCTTTTATTCATGTATCTTTTTGCATGTCTGTTTGTTACACGAGTAGATAGTATAAATAAAGAAGGCAGCAAAGAACCAAAGAGTTGAATCTACAGGGCTACAAGGCAGAGGTAGAGGCTGATTATGAATCACTAATACAACTTGAACTAAAATAACACCATTTTTTACCATAACCTTGAATACTGCTTTAAGTCTTGTTAAAGATAATCCACAGGGTTTCACTGTTCTTCGTTAAAAAGGAGAAAAGCACTCTACCTTGCCAGATAGGTACAGGAAAGTACAGAGAACCAAACAGATGCTTAGTATGTATGTATGCTCTGTCTTACTGAGAGAAATGTTGCCTTCAATGAGTTAGGACCTTGGAAAAGTTGGTATCTGAGACCTGGTAAACAGAGTCAGTATAGGGTGGAAGGCAGTGTTGTTCTCTGTGGGTAAGTACTTCAGAAAGCCATAAAGCTGATGTGTTATCAGATGTGAAGGATAATCCCAGCAAGAAGGAAGTATTTGATGAGGAACTTAACAGGGAATATCTGAGTAGACATGTGTAAAAATGCGCTATTTGCCATTTATTCAGATTTGACCTAAGCTGGAAATCTGGAAAAATCTGGGAGATTTACTAAGTTAAGACCAGATACAGTAATGGGAAACTTAGGTACTGTTATTCCAGTGTTAGAACTACAGATGAGAGTCTTCGTGTGCTTGATGGTTATTTATGCATATTAAACTGGACTGGGGCCCAGGACTTCAGCATTAGTATTTCTAGACCAGGGTTCTCAAAGTGTGCTCCTCAGATCATCAGCATCATCTGGAAATTTGTGAGAAATGTAGACTCCTGGGCCCTGTCCCAGACCTACTGAACCAGAAACTCTTGGAATGTATAGCCGTCTGTTTTAACAAGTCTCCAAGTGATTCTAGTGCACACACACATTTGAGAACCATTATTCTAGACTGTCATTTTAGGGTTCACATGGGAAAGATACAAATTTACCTTAATTGTGTGTTTGAGAATCTTTAGTTAGATCATTAGAGCAGTGGTTCTCAACAGAAGTGATTTTTGTACTCTGGAGCATTTGGCAAATCTCTGGACATATTTCTGGTTGTCACAACTGGGGCTGGACATTGTTGACATCTTAGTGGGTATAGACCAGGGATACTGCTAAATCAGTCACCCTGTAGTTCCCAGGGAGGCAGCTGGGGGTGTTGATACTGCAGAAGTTGGAGAGCCTTGATTTAGGGAAACAGGTAGAGCGAGCCCAGGAAGCTCAGGTGCTAACCTCGTGGTCCACGAGAGAGGAGATGAGCACCATCTAAATACACGCCTGGGAAATGTGAGGGTTACAGAAAGCCCACAAAAATGGCAGATTGGTCTCCCAATTCTTTCTTTGCCAGTTTTCCTCTTTCCAAAGAAATTTTGGCCTAAAAATTTCCCAAAGTAATAGTTGATTTCAATAGACATAAATATAAAAAGGTAAGAACTCTATTATAATAATTTCTGAGTTGATAATAGAAATTGAGCTATTCGTTTTAACTCATTAAAGTTAAGAGTTTGTCATCTCTAGGTTGTTTTCCTAATAGCGTTTGTTAAGTAATGTCTCTTAAGACAGCCCAAAATGTCACAAGGCACCAGGCAAGAACAGGGTGTTGGAAACAAAGGATCGTTGTTTCCAGTGCTGCCTGTACTTGGGCTAGTGAACTCTTCAAAAGGGTCTAAAGGCTCCATTTGCAAAATTAAATAACAAGTGATGGCATGGCTGTGATGATAAGCTTGACACACACACTTTTTAGTCTATGTGAAAAACTGAGATGAATTTAGAATGATGGAGAGTTCTCTTTATCAGTCCGAAGTACTGGGGCACACGGCCATCTTTGAAATGTTTGACTAAGACTTTGTGTTGAAAGGAGCCTGTGCTCCACATTAGAGTTAGTTTCCTAAGGATTTAGCATATGTAAAAGTGTCACAGATAATTGAGAATCAGTCAGGTTTTTATTAGAAAAACAATAACAGTAACAGGTTTTTGAAGAGTGAAAGCCAGTTGGTATTTATTTTTTGCTTCCCTGACAGTACTTACAAAAATGCAAATTTTTAGCTATTTTAAAAGTGTAGTTTGCAAATAGATTACCTATGCACTGTTCCCTGATTGTATCCTCTTGTCATCCTCACAAGTTAGCAGCATCCTGAACTGCACATACCGTTCCCAAGCAATATTTTATGTGTTCCCCAATTAAAACATACATTGTTTCCAAAATTGAAATGATTTACTTGGATTGTCTCACCCTTTTCTTGTAGTTTTTGGGCAAGCATTATACCTGCAACCCCAGATCATGTTACCTGAGCTATTTTAATTTTTCTTTTAATATTGTTTAATGGATCTTAATTTCTTAAACTCATTGCGATGTATAATTTTAATGTTATAAATGTTAGTTGGACGAGTTGGAAATAGTTCCTGAGTCACTCATCTGCTGGGTTATTACGGTGTGTGCATATCTGCATCACTTTGTTCACTTGGGACTTCTACACATTTCATTTGTTTTTAACAGCTGTATGTTGTGGACAGTGATCTTCATGAAATAGAGGCATGAAGAGCCCTGTGACCAGCTTGTCTAGGCACCACCTCACTTCATCAAAGAGACTCTCAGAGCTCATCTGATCCTTTAAAGAAGGGAAACAATAGTAATAGTTTTAGGATGCTTAGATGCAAGTAAAGTGAATTCCTGTGTAGGTCTTTGCAGCATAATACAGACCTGGGGGTGGGAGAGGTAGAGATGGAGTGATTGACGAAGATAATAGGATAATTTTGAAGTTTGTTTTTTGTTTTAAGACATTACCGCTGCACAGTCGTCCTCCCCTCATCCATGGTTACCTGAGGACCAGATGGTCCAGAGCAGGTGCTCATCCTTGTGATGTACGTTACGCTGCCCATGTGCGTCACCTCACTGCATCTCATCACACAGGCATTTTATTACCTCACATCATCCCAAAGAGAGAGATAAGACGACACCTGAGGGTCTTGGAACGTATCTCCTGAGGATAAGAGGGAAGCACTGTATTGATTAAGAACTAATTTTCAAGGCAGACAGTTTTAGGACTTGTATTTTTTACCTTGTTTATGAAATTTTTTCCAGTGTTACTAATAAATTGCTTCTTGGGTGGGACATTGGTCGTACTGTGAGCTGTACAAGCTAGGTCTTTGCCTTGTCTTTCTTTCTTTTTAAAAATCACTACTGGACTGAACATTCCTATTTGTTCCGTTGAATAACAGAAAAAAAAATACCTCGCTTTCCTCCCACACCCCAGGTGTCGTCATAATCGATGACCATCCTGAAGTGACGGTTGTTGAAGACCCCCAGTCGAGTCTGCATGACGATGGCTTTACTGAGGTTGTGTCCCGGAAGCAGCAGAAGCGCCTGCAGGACGAGGAGCGCCGGAAGAAGGAGGAGCAGAGCGCCCAGGTCAGTGCCCAACGGCCAGGCCTCTGTCTGTAAAGTTAAGGCGTTGACAGTGACTTCATTTTTGTGACTTTAAACTGTTTTAACCAGAGTTGAGGCATATTTTAAGTAGAGTATAATCCCTGTAGCTCATGTTTGCCTCGGAGTGGCCCATCGTCACTTTAATTCAAGAGCATATTTCGTGCTTTGTTACCGGTCACCTTACTTGCCATCTTCGTGGCAGAGTTAGAGTCACTTTTAAATTATCTTAGAAATCTAATGACACAGCTGCCATGATCTAATAAATTGCAGTTTGTTAACCTATAAAAGTTTCTATTCTAATCTAAATTAGTTCACTTAAATATACAGTGTGAATCAAGATACGTTATTCCATTTAAGTCAACCCAAACACCCTTTTTGCTAAACGCTGACAAAGGATAAAAGTGAGTAGAACACATGGATCATAGTAATAAAGAGCTCTCTAGATGAGAGGGCTCAAGATCAGGGAGCTGTTAAGTAGCCTGTGTGGACCATGATACTGACTTCAGTTGGGTATAACCCTTGGGACTAGGTATCTTGAGAAGCCATTCATGCATTTATTTTTGGGAAAGGTGAAAGTAGTACGTGTGTCCTATAGAGCATGACATGCCAATGTTATTGTTTTAACAGTATTAAACAGAATTAATTCTGTTTAAACAGAATTAATGTTCCTATGGCAAACATGAGTTAAGTCGTGAGTAGCTTTTTGTCCAGTCATGTCGGATTTTGCTGCCAAGTGAACTTACTACAGACTTCCTTAATGTTCTGAGTTTCAGAATTGTGGGAAAGAGATTGGGACCTGTATATCAAGAATGCATATATAATGCATATTTGTCTCTTTTCCCTACAGCATCTTGGCTTCACATAATTTAAAATCTCATTAGCAGTCTTGACATTTTTGCTTTCTCAGGTACCAATTTTGAAAAGGAGCTAAATTAGCAATAGATATCTGTGTTAGAAATTATATTCAACTGTTGCTTTCAGCTGTATTATTGACAGAAATGGTTCTTACCAATTTTTTAAGGTCTGGAACAAAAAGAATGCAAATGAAAAGGGAAGAAGTCAGACTTCTAAGCTTCCTCCAAGATTTGCTAAAAAACAGGCAACAGGGACCCAGCAAACACAGCCTGCAGCTCCAGTTCCAGCCTCCACCCCTGTGCCAACGTCTGCCCCAGCTGTACTCCCAGCCTCCTCCACAGCTCCAGCCGCAGCTTCCACCCCAGCTCAGGCCGCAGCCTCTTCTTCGGCCCCCGCCCCAGCCCCAGCCCCCAGTCTTTCCTCTGCTTCTGCCCCAGCCGCCATCCTTGCCTCCACCTCAATTCCCGTCCTTGCTTCCGCCCTAGCACCAGCTTCAGCTCCAACTCCAGCTGCCCCTGTTCCAGCCCCTGCCCCTATCCCAACTGCCCCGAACCCTACTGCCCCAGTGCAGACTCAGGGACAGACTCTCAAGCCAGTCCAGAGTCCACTACAGACGACCACACAGTCTTCAAAACAGCCCCCACCTTCCATAAGAGCAGCTTCAGCACAGACACCTCATGGTGCAGATTATGTAGCCACAGGGAAACCCATCCCAGCCTCACAGCCACATGGCACTCTTACAACTGAACTGTGGGATAATAAGGGAGCCCCAGCCACTGTGCTGAACGACATCTCTAAGAAACGTAAGTGTGCAACAGAGACGAGGGGCGGGGAGTGGCGTGGGAATATGGGAGTTTGTTTTCAGTCCCATTTATACACTCTGTGTGTGGTTTTCTAACCATCTCCTTTTTCTTAGGAAGTGGTAATAATAATCTTTTCTGAGCTTCCTTTCTTAAAACCTCTATTTCTAAAACAAGTGTATTACACTTTTAACAGCCATATTTTATGGACACGTTTTTATTGATTAGAAAATATTGTACCTTATTTGGGGGGACTTAAATCTATTTTGATATGCAAGAATCTCTCTAAGCCTGATGTGAAAAGTCATTGTTTTATTGCCTAGCTACCGTTAAAAGAAAGGGTTAAGTAGATTAGGGATTATTACCTCTAGGTGTTAATGGTGACACTTCTGTGGCTTCTTCTCAGTAGGTCCCATCAGCCCACCACAGCCACCTTCAGTCAGTGCATGGAATAAGCCCCTGACGTCGTTTGGATCAGCTTCATCAGAGGTAGGAATGGGCTTAATAATGGCCTCGGCGGTTAGTGTGGTAGTTTCCTTCCAACGGTCTCTCAACATTAGTGTACATCAGTCACCTGGAAAAGGGACTGAGCCAGATGCTGGACCCTGGGCCCAGAGGTTCTGGTTCCTGGGGCTCTGAGTCAACAAGCTCCCGTGTGCTGATGTGGCTGGGTCTCTGTGCATAAGCTGTCTCTCACCTTCAGACATACTAAGATTAACATTTTTTTAGCTCTAGTCTCAGGAAGACTCTTGTGGTAGAATATAAGCAGAGTTACTATTTTCTGAACTTTACTACTATAAAGTCAGGCAGTATAACTAAGAGTTTACAGGAGGTTCTTAATGTTCCTGAAGTGCACATGAGTCATAAGTGATTAGGTTAGTAATTCTCCATTTATTCATTCAGTAGACTTTTACTGAGCATTTTCAGTATAGCAGGTACTGTTCTGACCTGTAGGTTTACAAAACAGGTGAGAAAGGACGACAGGCCCTGCACTTCAGGGGTTTCCGCTGTATTGGGGCGGGGATGGGTGTTGCCACCAGTGGTGGCCCGAGCTAAAGGCAAAGCCAGAGCTGGGAAAGTGCAGGAGGAGACGATTTAAGTTAGGGTGGCCAGGAAGGGCTGCCTAGTTGACATGTAAATTAAAGATTTGGAGGAAGTAAGAGAGCATGCTGTTCAAGTCTGAGGACATTGAATTCCTGGTTCACAGAGTAGACCATTAGAAAAGCCTTGGGAGTGGAGCATGCCTGGTGTGTCTGAGGAAGATTGGGGAGGTCCGTGTGGCCAGAGTCAAGTAAGGTACACAGCACAGATGGAGTGGGAAAGAGAATAGGGGGCAGATCCTACAGGGCATTTTGGAGAGGTGAGAAGACAGTAGTTTGGAGCAAAACAAAAAATGACAGACTCTGCCTTTAAAACGATTGTTGTAGGTAGTCTATTCAGAATAATCTGGGGGGTAGAGGGCAGAAGTCAGGGTGCTAATGCAACAGCGATGAATGTGGAAACCAGGGACGTGTGTTAAGGGTGACAAGAAATGGCTGGTTTCTGGGTGTTTGAAGATAGAGCTGAGAGGTTTACTGATGGGCTTAATGCGGCATGTGAGAACCGGGAGTCAGGAGTCACCAGCAAGTCTTTGACCTGAGCAGCAAGGGGGATTTTGTTCCCTTTGGGGTTCAGATGGGGAAGCTATGAAACGAATCCACACTGGGGAGAAGATGCCCCATCCACTTGGGGCATATCAAGGTTTAGATGTTTACTACACATGCAAGTGGAAATTGGTGATTGGGTGTGAGGGTTTGTAGTTCAGAGGAGATAATCTAGTTTAGAGATGTGAATGTGAAAGTAATTCAGTGGTGCTTTACGTGATGTTGGATGAGATTCAGGGAGAATGAGTTATAAGAGTAGGTTAAAAAAAGGAGAATCAACTAAGTCCTGAGGCTCTCCAGCTCCAGGAGATGTGGGAGGTAGAGGACCTGAGTGACTGGAAACATGCCTTGGAGTCTGGGTGAGATGGGTATAAAGAGTTCTACATCCGGTGTGCCTGCTGCCTGGAGGCTAGGTGCACAGGCCCTGGCAGCTTGCGGCGGGCTTTAGTGGAGGGGGGTTCCTGTTGGCTTTGACGGGCAGTGTGGGTGGTTAGAGTGCATTCAGGGGAAATTGGGGCAAAAGGTGAGAGCCAGGCTTGGAGGAGCTTTGGTGGGGGTGCTGGCAGGGACCGATTAGAGGCCCTTGGTTGTTTGAGAGTGTCTTCTTGCTATCCCTACCCTACTCCAGCTGTCTGACTGGGGTCTGGGGCAGACCTCGTCATCTGCGTTACAGGTCTATAGAGAACTCTTTGTATAAATAGAATGAATAGTCTGGAGTCAGTGTTTAAGATCCTCAATTTAATAATTTTTCTTCTGTTGGTATTGGCGTTGTGACTAGCCGAGTGTTAATGGCGTGAAGGACAGAGTGGGGAGCATGTTGTTTTTCATGGCTGTCGTTTGGGGCACTGCGTTCAGTGATGTTATTAAAATGCTTGGTCCAGGTTTTGAACTGACATCATAGTTTCTCAGCTCTCTCAGCTGCAGGATTTTTCTTGTAGACCTTTTATTACAAGTTCATGGTGCTATATAATACTCTCCCTAAAGCTGTCTAACATTCTCTGATAGTCTGTTAACCATCAGTCTCTTTCCCATTTCATTGAACTGTAAGTTCTTAATTGTGTTTGTACATAAATAAGATCAGTGGTTTTCAGTCATTAATTATTGCACCATTTTGTTCTTCTAGTACTAACTGTACATTCATACTGAATGACTAGAATATCATTGACTAAAGCAGATTTTTAAGTTACATTGATGTTTTCTTGTATTTGAAAATGAATACTTAGGTATTAAAAGTAAATCTGAGTGACTTGCCCATTTATACTGATAAATACAGCAATGACCTTACACGTAATTTATTGACACACTGAGTTCAGGGATGCCAAAAACAGGGGAAGTAGTGATTGGATTGCCCACCAGGGCCTGAAGTTGAACTTCATCTCAAGCTTTTGTTCTTCTGTGAGCTCAGTAAGTAGTTGCTATAAACATCTCATCTAGCTTACAAAGCCCTAGGCCACTGAGCCCCCTGCTGCTCACATGCCACATTCCTAGTACCTGTTGTGTCACAGCCTCTAGCCTGCATTAGCCTTGACCTTTGCCAGGTGTTCGCTCTGCCACTGGTTCTCTTTTAAATTCAATTTCAGTGTGACTTGTTTGGGCCTTTCCCCACCAATATGTTTTAATTTTGCAAATTCTTTACCTGACTTTTTAGTTTGTTTTCTCTATCCACTATGCAAGTTATGCCCATGAGATTGCTAGTCATTTATATCAGGGCTCAGCACAAGGCAGGTGCTGCATAAGTTAGCTGTTTAATTGATGAGAGGATTCCTAAGGTATGTGTGCATTCTATTCCCAACCACAGGTACTGTAATGGATATTGTCATTTTTAAAGCAGATTTCTGAGAAGTAGATGATGTGGGTATTGCTCTTTCTTCCTTCCATTCCCTCATTTATGTGCTGTGTATAGTTATTGCTTTCATACTTGTTTTAAGTGAGAAATAACTAGAGGCTGTGATCACACTCATGATGTGGAAATTAAGTCTTGTGCCAGTTTTCCTTTCATCATTTGTTCTCTAGACCAATATGGTTAAGGGAAAGTTCTCTTAGAACATAATCAGTGTCAGTTGATGTGTAGATTGCTCCACACTTCCTCCTGTTGTCCCCTTAAAATATGTGCTGCTGGGTGAATCATTCAGATTTGAACTCTGCTTTGATAGGAAGTTTTCAAATTATTTTACTAGGGAACAAAGAATGGCACAGAAAGTGGAGTTGAAATTGGAATTGACACAATTCAGTTTGGTGCTCCAGCTTCAAACGGGAATGAAAACGAAATTGTTCCTGTGCTTTCGGAGAAAACTGCCGACAAGATACCTGAACCGAAGGAACAACGGCAGAAGCAGCCGCGGGCAGGCCCTATCAAGGCCCAGAAGGTAATGTGATTTATATACTAGGTAGGATTTTTTGAGAACTGCTAACACTTAGGGAGAACAAATGACAGCTTCAAAATTGAATTTAGTTTTTAGTGAACGTCTTAATGGCTTTTTGTCATGAGCATTGAATTTAGCTTCCAGATTTGAGTCCAGTAGAAAACAAAGAACATAAACCTGGTCCTATCGGAAAGGAACGTTCATTAAAAAACAGAAAAGCAAGAGATGCCCAGCAGGTGGAGCCGGGACAGGAGAAGCCCAGCCCTGGGACCAGCAGAGGTACAGATGCTGTGGCCACAAAGGACACTGAAGTGGCGTCGGAAATGCCTGCAGACCTCGGGACCATGATCTCGGGGCCGCCGGCAGAGTACGGCGCCGACGTGAAGGTGAGCCGCACACACGGAGGTCGCCCCTGTGGGCGTCACCAGCCGTGTTCCTGGGACGGGCGCGGCAGATGCAGCAATGCCAGCATCTCTTTGTTTGGGGCATAGAATTCTGTGGATGGCCTATATATGGGTTATTGTTTCCACAGAGAAGATTTTATTTCCTGGTGTGCATATGTGATGTAAAGAAATTTCTTAATGATCTCATTCTGCAAAAATCAATTCTTAAATATTAAAGTTAAAATTGTTTACATGAGCTTAGAATGCTTTCCATTGGGCTTGCAGGCTTTGAAAGAATTGGTGTATATTACTTTTTTTCCTGTTAATTGAGTTGTAGGGGATCCTTATCTTGCCCACTAGTGAGATGTGAAGCCAGGACATGGACGTTTGGTCACTGCAGTGTAGCCAGTCCCCGGGTTGGCACAGACCACTGATTGGTTGGCCAGGCACCTGAGGGAGGTAATTGACTTGCATATGGGGACACTGAGTGGAAGGTGTCATCTTTAGAAATCCTTTAAGGCAGGGTGTGCTAGGTGACCATGGGCACTGACACTGGGAATGGCAAATTCATGTCTGCCATTGCATTTCAATCTGGGAAACATGTCCATTGAGGAAAAAGATGGGTGGATCTTGGGTACTATTTGAATATTGCTCTCTTTAATTGCCATACAAATCAGTGCGTGCCAGTGACAAGCTTGTAGGATCCGACTCTATGTAAAGAGAGATCTGTGATAGTAAACAAGGAGTTTATCCTGAGGCCTAATTAATGTGACAGCTAAGGTCTTGGCATTCACTTACCTATGCTGTCTTATTTTGAAGAGAATAAAAAATCAGTAGTTGAAAGGAAGCTATAGATTATAAGAACCACACAAAAGAGTTCTTTTAATAATCCACAAAAAAAGTATTTGGTACTGTTGATGACCTCCTAGTACTGTGTGCAGGACCCTAGCAGTAGTAGAAATGCTGTCATCTCAGTTGTGGGTCTCTGTGTTTTATCCCACTAGTGGCTTTTAGGATTTGAGTGAGTTCAGTCTAAGGTCTGTTTTCTCCTGCTTATTTCCAAAACAGCATTACAACTGTTAGGCTGTGACATATTGATTCAGTTTGAAATGTATTTTTTTCTTATTACTACTCCACAGGAGTCTGTAACAGATTACACCACACCTTCTTCTTCTCTGCCTAACACTGTGGCTACTAATAGTGCAAAGATGGACGGTGCTTTGGTTAATAATGTAAGTAATCAACTTCAGTTGTGACAAGGTGGATAGGAACCTGGCTACTGTTGTCCAGTACACACTGTAGGACCAGTGTTGAACACTTAGGGTTGATAGTAAATATGGATTTAGGGGCACTAATATAATTACAGTTAGCAAGAATAGTCAAGGCTGAGTTTCTGTTTCCCCCTGAAAGCTTTCCATTTAAGGTCTGAACTTGTGCTCAGGGCTGGCTTCTTAAGTACTAATCGTATTGAGTTGGTTTGGGTGAGAAGTGTTCCTTCACTTTCACATTCTACAGATGGACCATTTTACTTGGTTGGTAATTTTTTTCTTTAGTGAAACCTTTTTATAATGCAGTGAAAGCTCATTCAGTTAAAACAAAAAGACAACTGAAGATCCATATAGTTGTTTCTTAATTAAAAAAGCAGGGGATTACACTGAACTTCAACAACGACACCCCTGTTGTGAAGACTGAGCTATAATGTGTTCCTAGGTGCTTAAGAGACGCCTGAATGCTGTGTGAAAGGCAGTAAGTCATGTAAACTTGGCTGTAGTTTTCAGAGCAACCTTGTCATGATTCAAGATTGCCTTAAAAGTCAGCACACCCCATCATTTTGCCCAGTTTACTGAATGTCAGGCAGAACACAGCTGGCCCAGAGGAGATGAGTGACTTGCTGAGGTAGAAGAGCACTTTAGACGTCACACATGGGACCCTTGTTTTGGAAGGCAGATGTGGTGGCAGTCAGCTGCTTTCCTTTTTAATTAAACCCTCTCTAATAAGCAAAGGCCTGCTCTTGCCAGCAGTATCCTTCATAGGTGCATTTTTAAAGGCTCTTGCCAAGGGCCTTGACTGTACCATTTTGAGGAGAAATACCGATTGTCTTACAGTGTTCCTGTGTGCTTCTCTTCTCTTCTTTCCTCCAGCACTGGGCATGTGGCACTCAGAGAGGCGAGATGCATCACTTAACCCAGCTTTTGTAGGACTCAGCATGTAGCTGAGGGAAAGTAAGGAGAAAAGAGTGGGTTCCGTGCTTTCTCTGTGCCGAAGGTTTAGGAGCAGAGCAGTGTCCTGCATCCGGCTTTCAGGTGTTACAAAACTGCTTCATGTGCCTGCTCCTTTCCCCTGACCTTTGGAGAAAGGCTTAGGCGCATTTGGCTTCCTGTAGGGGGTGGTGTAAAACCTGGGAACGATGGAAGACTCCTGTGGATTGAAGTGCCGGTGTCACTGTGGGCCCCCAGCACTGAAGCACTGACGTCTCAGGTGCCTCAGCTGTGATGCTCTCTGCCAAACCACCCTCAAAAAATATGATTGATGAAATATGAATAAGGAAAAAAAGATCATTGTTCTCAGAACTTGTCACTGAAAGTATTCATATGAGCATCTTACCACTTTGTGTGCTCTTCTAGACATTACTGTCATGACTTGTTCATGAGGAGCGGACTCTGCGTGTAGAGTCAGTCTACATTTGATTTTTAGCAGCGTGTCCAGAATACGTTGGAAAGTGAGAATATGGGTCAGTGTCTGGAAGCGTTGGCGCGTCCTCCTTGGGGGATGCTTTCAGAGCTGCTACTCTGCCAAGAGTGGTGGTGATCAGAGCCTGATGTGGTGATAAAAACAGGTGTCCTCTATGGAAAAGTTCTAGGGCATTTTGAAATGTTCCTTTTTCACTCATTAATCTGTTTGAACGTTCCATTTTATGCATAGGACATGTTTTTTTTTAAGTAAGGTGTCATTGATTTACAGTCTTACAAAGGTTTCACATGAACAACACTGGTTACTATATTCACCTATATTGTCAAGTCCCCCCCCCCACACCCCAATTGCAGTCACTGTTCATCAGCATAGTAGGATGCCACAGAGTCACTGCTTGTCTTCTCTGTGCTATACTGTGACCCCCCTACATTATGTGTGCCAATCATAATGCCCCTTAATCCCCTTCTTCCTCCCTCCTCACCAGCCCTTCCCTTTGGTAACTGCTAGTCCCTTCTTGGAGTCTGTGAGTCTGCTGCTGTTTTGTCCTTCAGTTTTACTTTGTTGTTATACTCCACAAATGAGGGAAATCATTTGGTACTTGTCTTTCTCCGCCTGGCTTATTTCACTGAGCATAATACCCTCTAGCTCCATCCATGTTGCAAATGGTAGGATTTGTTTTCTTCTTATGGCTGAATAATACTCCATTGTCTATGTGTACATCTTCTTTATCCATTCATCTACTGATGGACACTTAGGTTGCTTCCATATCTTGGCTATTGTAAATAGTGCTGCGATAAACATAGGGGTGCATATGTCTTTGAATCTGGGATCTTGTTTTCTTTGGGTAAATTCCTAGGAGTGGAATTCCTGGGTCAAATGGTATTTCTACTTTTAGTTTTTTTGAGGAACCTCCATATTGCTTTCCACAGTGGTTGAACTAATTTATATTCCCACCAGCAGTGTAGGAGGGTTGCCCTTTCTCCGCATCCTCGCCAGCATGTGTTGTTCCTTGTCTTTTGGAGAGGACATCTTTTTAAAATGTTACACTTAATAAAGGCTTATTCCCCTTATTGAGGCCTGATATACTTTTTCAGGATCTTAGTTGCTATTTATTGGTTAGTATTAACCTAGTATTAGTCGTATCCTGAATGTTTTGAAGATTTAAATTGAGGTGGTGCTTTTGGTTATTATAAAGTAATGTCTGTCAAGAGTCCAAGCTATTATACGTCTCCCTTAGATAGTCTGTAGGATCGCCAAGTGAGATCTTAGCACCCCACGCACCCCGGACAGTCACCAGAACAAGTGACTGAGCTGCAAGAGGCTTAGAGGAAAAAAGAGATCTGGGTAGTGAGTTTCCCAAATCTTCAAGTTTCTAGCAGCAGTATTTGCTGTAATCATGGTATTGCTCTAGCTGAGCCATCTGTTTAGTGTTCCACACATTCCTGCAATATTACTTTTGTTCTTGAACCTAGTATAAGAAAGTTGACAATATTGCAGGGAAGAGATTATTTCTTATATTCACAGTATAGCGTTAAGTGCTTCTGATAGAAAACATGTGAGTTCCACGAATGGTGGGAATTACACCCCTAGAGCCTTGCCACGTGCATGTGCTCCTGGGAGCATGCTTGGAGTGCAGGGTTCTGGCCCCATCCCAGGCCGTCTGGATCATCACTGCAGCTGGACAATGTCTGTGTCTGTGGTGACTTGTGTGCACAGAGAGCGCAGAAGCCTTTCTCTGGGCGTGTGTCTCCTGCTTGGGGCTTTTTCTGTCATTACATGTACAGAAGGCAGAATGTTTTAGGACTAGTATCTGAGATGCCCGAGAATCACCAGTTACTGTGAGCGTAATCTAAATCTAACATACTCCTGTTGGTTCCTATGAAAGATAAACACACTGCATCACCCTTAGTGGGGCTTGTGTAGCTGGCGTAGACAGTGATGTGTCACCTGCCTTTCCAGGTGCCCCTGCCTGATGCCCTCCCACTGCCTGAGAGGGAGGCGGTGCCGCGGAGCTCCAGCCTAGCCTCCGTGCCTCCCACCACTTTCAGTCTCACTTTTAAGGTACGTACTGCACACAACTCTACAGACCTTGATCCCTGCATGCTCGGGTGCGGCTAACCACCCCTGCCTGTGTTCTCCCTGGCCTGCGGGAGCAGCAGGGCAAGGCTGGGCAGGTGGGATGATGCCCAGTCACCTGAACGTTTCACATGCTCTGGTGCCAGTTAGCAGAGACCTGAACCCTTGTATTTAATGTGAGGCCTGTCATGCCTGTGAGTTTTGTCTTAAACGCACAGGAGAGCATTTACATTCCGTATGTGTACTGATAGCCAGTTAGAGGTCTTAATAATTTTTGGATATATTACTTGTATACAGAGAAAACAAACTAGCTTGGTGTTGTGTGTTTTTTATCCTAAGTACTAATAATGGTAAGAATGCTAATTTTCTGTCTTTACTATAAATCGTATAAATTGAAAGAAGATAATGTAATTAGAATATTTGTTTTATAAAGAGGTAATTCATTTTGATTTGATTTTTGGGTGATTTTTTTGAATAAGGCAAAAGATTTTAATTTTAGACAACATAGACTTCTTTTTTTTTTTTTACAATTTATTTTATTTTAGTATCATTAACCTACAATTACATGAGCAATATTGTGATGATTAAACTACCCCCTTCATCAGGTCCCCCCCACCAACCCTATTACAGTCACTGTCCATCAGTGTAGTGAGATGAGAATCACTACTTGTCTTCTCTGAGCTGTACAGTCCCCCCCGTGCCCCCCACCCTATGTCTGCCAATCGTAATGCCCCTTTTACCCTCTTATCCCTCCCTTCCCACCCATCTCCCCTGTCCCTTTCCCTTTGGTAACTGTTAGTCCATTCGTGGGTTCTGTGAGTCTGCTGCTGTTTTGTTCCTTCGTTTTTTTTTTTTGTTTGTTTGTTCTTTTACTCCACATATGAGTGAGATCATTTGGTACTTGTCTTTTTCGGCCTGGCTTATTTCACTGAGCATAATACCCTCCAGCTCCATCCATGTTGTTGCAAATGGTAGGATTTGTTTTTTTCTTATGGCTGTGTAATATTCCATTGTGTATATGTACCACATCTTCTTAATCCATTCATCTACTGATGGGCACTTAGGTTGCTTCCATTTCTTGGCTATTGTAAATAGTGCTGCAATAAACATAGGGGTGCATCTGTCTTTCTCAAACTGGGCTACTGCATTCTTGGGGTAAATTCCTAGGAGTGGGATTCCTGGGTCATGTGGTATTTCTATTTTGAGTTTTTTGAGGAACCTCCATACTGCTTTCCACAATGGTTGAACTAATTTGCATTCCCACCAGCAATGTAGGAGGGTTCCCCTCTCTCCACATCCTCGCCAACATTTGTTGTTGTTTGTGTTTTGGATGTTGGCCATCCTCACTGGTGTGTGAGGTGATATCTCATTGTGGTTTTAATCTGCATTTCTCTGATGATTAGCGATGTGGAGCATTTTTTCATGTGCCTGTTGGCCATCTGAATTTCTTCTTTAGAGAAGTGTCTATGCATGTCCTCTGCCCATTTCTTAATTGGGTTATTTGCTTTTTGTTTGTTAAGGTGTGTGAGTTCTTTTTATATTTTGGATGTCAACCCCTTATCAGATACATCATTTATGAATATATTTTCCCATATTGTAGGATGTCTTTTTGTTCTACTAATGGTGTCCTTTGCTGTAGAGAAGCTTTTCAACTTGATATAGTCCCATTTGTTCATTTTTGCTTTTGTTTCCCTTGCTCGGGGGGATATGTTCATGAAGAAGTCGCTCATGTTTATGTCCAAGAGATTTTTGCCTATGTTTTTTTCTAAGAGTTTTATGGTTTCATGA
>JAQQAC010002701.1:29733047-29867768 GCA_029783875.1 Phataginus tricuspis
AGAATCTAACTTAACTTTCTTGTTAAGTTATTGTGAATGCCGTCTGATGTTTCTTTATCTCTCCCTTCCTATTCTTCCTCCTCCTTTCTTTATATATTAGGTGTTTTATTCTTTGCCTTTAGTTGGTATTTGGATGGTCTGCTTTCTTTGCTATGCTTTTATTTTCTCTGGTGACATCTTTTTAGCCTTAGGGGTGTTTCCCTCTAGAGCAGTCCGTTTAAGATATCCTGTAGTGGTGGTTTATGGGAGGCAAACCCTCTCAACTTTCTTTTGTCTTGAAATTGTTTAATCCCTCCGTCATATTTAAATGATAATCGTGCTGGATACAATATTCTTGGTTCGAGGCCCTTCTGTTTCATTACGTTAAATATATCATGCCATTCTCTTCTGGCCTGTAAGGTTTCTGTTGAGAAGTCTGATGACAGTCTGATGGGTTTTCCTTTGTAGGTGATCTTTTTTCTCTCTCTAGCTGCCTTTAATACTCTGTCCTTGTCTTTGATCTTTGCCATCTTGATTATTATATGTCTTGGTGTTGTCTTCTTTGGGTCCCTTGTGTTGGGAGATCTGTGGGCTTCCGTGGACTGTGAGACTATTTCCTTCCCCAGTGTGGGGAAGTTTTCAGCAATTATTTCTTCAAAGACACTTTCTATCCCTTTTTCTCTCTCTTCTTCCTCTGGTACTCGTATAATGCGAATATTGCTCCGTTTCGATTGGTCACACAGTTCTCTTAATATTCTTTCATTCTTAGAGATCCTTTTATCTCTGTCTGACTCAGCTTCTTTGTATTCCTGTTCCCTGTCTTGTAATTCCTTGATCGTGTCTTGAACCTGATTCAATCTGCTGTTGTGCCTGTCGATGGCTTGTCTCATTTCTGCATTGTCTTTCCTCACTTCCGTCACTTCCTCCCTCAGCTCTTGCACATTTTTCTGTAGATCCGTCACCATGGCTATGACTTTTATTCTGAATTCCTTTTCTGTAAGACTGTGCATTCCATTTCTTCAGCTTCTTTCTCTGGGGTGGTGTTTGTCTGAAGCTTTGTCTATATCATATTCTTCTGTCTTCTCATGACTATAGAATTGGTTGTTGGTAGCAAGGAGAGATAAGAAAGGAGAGAAAAGAAAAAAAAAAGAAATTTCTACTAATAATAAAAAAGTAAAAGGAGAGAGAGAGAAAGGAAAAGAAAAGAAAGAAAAAGAAAAAGCAGCAACACGTAAAAGAAAACAGCAACAACAACAACAAAAAAAAAAGAACAAAGCAAAACAAAAAACACCAAAACGCCCACCGGGGGTGGTTTCTGTGTGAATGCTGTAGATGGCGCTATTGTTCCACTATTCCAGAGCCGTGGCCACGTCGCTCCACACGGCCGTTTAAAGCTGTGGCCAGGGTGAGAATGAGTGGGAGGCTGTTGAACAAGAGGGAAAGAGAAAAAGGAAAAGAAAGGGGAGAAAAAACAATAACAACAACAAAAAAAAGCCACTGAGAGTGGGTTCCGCGTGAGTGCTGTAGGTGGCGCCGTTGCTCCACTATTCCAGCGCCACTGTATAGTTCTGGCTGGGTTGGGAACAAATGGTAAGCTGTTGATCTCTGTGGGGGTCTCAATGGCAGGCACCCATTCCCAGTCCCCAGCCAAGGGGTCCAAAGCTCCCCAGGACTCCCAGCGTGCTGGGCTCAGTTTGCAGCGCTATCCGGCCCCTCTACTGAGCTCCTGTCTATTTTAGACCGCTGATGTAGAGCGCGCACTTTTCTTCCCTTTTTTCTCCTTTCCTTTTCCTTCCCGGAGCCTGCCGTGGGCAACTTGGCACGTTCCGGGCTGGGACCCTGTGCCCTCTGTCTCTCCTATCTCCGCTACACCGCAGGCTGTGTCGGCGCTCCTGGCGCAGACTTCCACTCCCTCCCGGCTCTGAATCCTCTCCTCCTGCTGGAGCGCTGGGGGAGAGGAGCGCTCGGTCCGCTCGCAGCTCCGTACCTTACCCGCCTTGCCGGGACTCCCACCGGAGTGCTGGGGTGGAGGGGCGCTCTGGTCTCGCTGGATCGCGTTTCCGTCCCGCTTCGCCGGGTGCCGAGTCCTCTGTCCGGAGTGTCTGGCCGCCGGAGCTCGGGGGGTGGGGGGGAGCGCTTGGTCCCACCGGGTCGCTGCTCCGTATCCCTTCCGCCTCACCGGCTGCCAAGTTCTCCCAGGTGTAGCTGTACGCTGTGCACTTTCCTGTGTATTCTGGTCTCTCTTTTAGGGATACTGTATTTGCTGTATTTTCGTGAATAAATGTAATGTTGGGAGGAATTTTTCTGCTGGTCCGTTCACGTCGCCATATTCCCTGAAGTCCCTAACATAGACTTCTTGATGTCAAGAAGTTTAGGAATTTTTTAAAATCTTCAGTTTATAATTTTGAACTATGGTACTCATGCTTTTTTACAATTGAATTATTTGTATTTTAAATCAGTTCACCTCCAGATAAGTCAATGGTTAAAAAAAGTGCAGACATGGAATTGAATGGAATTGGATTTTTTTTTTAAGAGCATTTATCTCCTTGCTGCCATTTGTTCAGTTTTGTAGTCTGGGCAAGTGTGGAGCCTCTGTTATGGCAGGGCTTCCAGGTGCTGCAGTAGGTGGCAAGTGAGTCTTGCCTGAGTGCCTTTAGTAGAGGGGGAAACTAAGTCATTTTATTATGCGGCCAGTGTTTATCTTTCTGAGTCTCTGGCCTCCTGACCACTTCTCCCTCTGCCCCGCAGCTGCTTTGCAGTAACTCTGAGACGACGCCGTGTTGCAGCAGACCACCTCTGCTGGCGTCACCCCGTCGTCACTGCCAGTTCTTGTGCAGCCTTTGCTGCTGTTCCCGCGTGAACGACTCCCTCACTGTGTGTTTCGTACTATATCTTACACGTGGATCTTAGCATTGTACTGCTCAAGGAAGGAGTCTTAATTTTACATAAGTATATATGTCATCATTAATTCTTTAGGCCAGTTGTTAATTCTTCAGAAAACCCATTCAATATTGCCTTTTGCTCAGTGTTTCAAACACTCCATAAGAAGTAATACACATTTATAATTAAAATGAATTTAAATTTAATTGCATTAGCTTAAAACTTTGGGTTATTTTTACTTCTCTGACATTTCTCTTTCTTTGGGTAATATATGAAATATATAAAAAAGTTCTGCCTGGATATTATTGACAGTATATTTGCCAAGGGGAGAAATGAGTATGGTTAAGTAATTGTACTTGTTAGTTTCCTTGAATTTCCAAAAAGTGAAGTCTAAATTTTCTTGCTGTTAAAGAAGTCAAAAGAAGCCAAATGTATGGCCTACATATTATACAAGTTTGATTAGTGATAATTTATGTTCCCTACATGACAACCAGTGTAAAAGACTTTGTACTATATAAAAGTCGCTCTAAACTATAAAGCCACAAGTATTACAAGCAAACTGCATTTTGTCTTTCTAAGTTTTTTTTTAACTTCCAAGACTTGTTTTAAAATATAACACATTTGAAATAGGCAAGGTGATTGTTGTGAGGAAAGTGACCTATATTTTGAACTTACAATGATGATATTAGTCATTAAGAAAAGGTTAAATTATATATAATGTGTGTTTTAACAGGAAAGCAGAGAGATATGTAATATTCTCAAATTCTTACAACTAAGGTTAACATTTTAAAAATTATTACTTCCAGGACCTACAAACTTCCCAGAAATGTATTAAAAAGTCTTGTTTCAGCTGAATTTTAAAAATTATCTTGGCCCAGTATTTTGACTAGTATAACTAAGAATTTCAGAATCTGTGTCTGTCCATCCAGATCAAGTAGGACCTCAGACACTTGATGTGTGTCTGTGCTGTGTGTTCAGTGCCCACTGGCCACTGCAGTCATTGAGCACTTAAGTGTGGCTAATCCAAGTTGAAGTATGTGCTATACATGTAAAATAAAACATCCTGGATCTGAAATATAATGATTTTTGAGAATTAAAAACATCTCAATTTTTATGTTGATCGTAGGTTTTAATTATATTGTAGTTATGTTGGGTTGAAGAAAATGTCAGAATTATTATTGCTTCTTTGTTTTTATTTTTTAAAATGTGACTACTACTAGAAAATTTAAAACCATACATGTGGCTTGCATTTGTATGTCTGTTGATAGCACTGCTCTAGATAAATTGGTATGAGACCTGTTTCTACCTTTTAAGAAACTAGGAGCCTGTAGCTAAAAACCAGTAGCCACAAATACAAATGGTGGCAGTTAGTACCAGAAAAGCTTAATGAGGTCCTGGGTATAAAACGTGTTTCTGATATACCCAAGCCTAAAACCTCTGTGGTTACACTGCCTTTTAAAACACTGAGCATCAAAACAGCCAAACAGAAGGTCCCGTTGTCTGCCATTTGAGATCTGTTAGCTTAGGAAGAATGAGCAGGATGGGTATTACCAGAGGCTAGTAGTGCCTTTCCTACTGGAGTCAGAACCTTGTGTCTGTCTTCACGGGATGTGGGATTTCTTCCATCTCCTTACATACGATCAGGGGTAGAGATTTGTGTTGAGGTGACACAGAATCTGATGGAATTTCTCTGACTTGCTTGCCAAGCAATCCGCAACCTCACTGTAGAGGCGTGTGTAAAGCCCAGTGCCTCACAGTTTTGAGTACAGGGCAGAGATAAAGGGGAAAGTGAAAGGTTTGAAAGCCTCACAGTCTTACTCTTTTATTTTTGTGGTTTTTTTAAAGATTATATTTGGAATTTAAATACAGATATATGTATATACACACACATATGTATGTGTATATGCATATTCTATGTTAGCAGAGTGATTTTTTTTTTTTTTGCTTTAAAAAATTCCATTTTATTGCAGATGGAGTCTG
Source organism: Phataginus tricuspis (assembly GCA_029783875.1). Lineage (NCBI taxonomy): Eukaryota > Metazoa > Chordata > Mammalia > Pholidota > Manidae > Phataginus > Phataginus tricuspis. The sequence goes on from JAQQAC010002701.1 coordinate 29,737,887, forward strand.
CACGTAAGGCGTGGGAGAATTCTCCAAATGTGAGGGAAAAGGGGTCGCCGGTAACTTCCACAGCACCTCCGATTGCAAGTGGTGTCAGCAGTAATGCCAGCGGCCCCAACACCAGTTACAGCTCATTCGCAAGCGCTTCCGTGCCTCAGATCCCAGTTGCTTCCGTCACTCCCACGGCGTCACTGTCAGGTAGACACTTTCTGTATCTCCCTCCTGAAGTTGTTTAAAATTTCTTAGGACCTTTTCCTGTTGACTGCTAGCATTTATAAAAGATGGAAGATGCACATAAGATGGTTTTTCTGCAGGTTTGTGCACTTGCGGTCATTCTTACCCCTGCCTTGCCCTCTCCTGGTTTCAGTTAGCTTGGCAGATACTGACAGTTTGATACCAACACACTGCGCTGGACCATCTCTTCTCCCCACATCCGCCCCCATCCCAGTCCCCATTAGAGATGCTAATAAGTAATTGGTGATTCTCTGTCTTGTTCTAAACTTTTCTATAAAATTCACCTTTTAATTCGCCTCCTACTTAAATTTATAATCCTCAAGGTGCCTCTCCTCCTGTGATCTCGTATTTATGCCAGAAATGAATGATGCTTTTGATCACCCTTGGCTTTGTGACAGTTAGTTTGAGGCTAAACTTATAACAACCTTTGTGGGCTGTCAGACTCTTTATTTTGCAGTTTCACTTTTTAATTTCCTCCTTGTTTTAGTTTTCTATTGTTTGTATTGCTCCAGATTTTATAGTCTTACTTGCATTTAGTGATGTGCTCCCTTCTTTTGTAAGCCACCTCATACCCACTTTGGTCCTGAGGTGCAATATATATAATAAGTACATTGTAGGCACATACAGGGCATAAACAGTAATTTTCTGATTTGTGGTTGATGCTTGTGTTACTTTATGCAAACAGTAGTGGCACTTAAAAATGTGCTACATTTTCCTCTTATTTTATCCCTCTGCCAAATACAGGTACTGGTACATACACTACCTCCTCTTTGAGTACAAAATCCACAACCACATCAGACCCTCCTAATATTTGTAAAGTGAAACCCCAACAGCTCCAGACAGGCAACCTGCCTTCTGCAAGTCACTTCTCCCAGCTGGGCTGCATGCCTTCTCTGATCGCACAGCAGCAGAGCCCACAGGTCTATGTGTCTCAGTCTGCAGCAGGTAAGACCGTCAATGCTAAATGTAAGGAGTTTAGAAAATGAAGATTTTGTTAAATGCTCATTTTTTTCTTCTCTTCATTACCCTTTCAAATTGAAATATTTTTTGATCTGCTTTGCAAATTTGTTTCCTCATATAGAGTTGAATGCTGTCTCTCCTTGATAAGTATTCTGGGGCTCTTGACAGTTGTTTCTTACATACATGTTACATATATACGAGATTAGTATCTAATCTGTGAAGTAACATGTATTTGACATTATTCCAGCAAGTCATGAAAGTTTGTTACAAAATTTGAAAAATTGATAGTAAAGTTCCAGAGGAAGAATAAACCTAAGACTAGCAAAAGAGGAGATAATTATACATCGGGGCCGGGGTAGGTTGACATACTGAATGTCACAGTGCTGACCTGAGTTAAATAGTGAGTAAACATTTGAAAACATTCAGACTCCAATGATGTGTATTCAGAATAAAAGAACAGTGAGGCTCATTCTCGCCTTTCCATGTGGGAAATACTAGAAAGATTGATAATACCCAGTATCTGTAAGGATCATGGGTATTGCTAATAAGCTCTTATATATGAAAACAGCAGATCAAACATATATTATACATACCAAAGAAATCTGTTAAGAATCTACCAAATTCTTTGAATTACTAAATGTCAGTTCTTCTAAAACATTTTGCTAAATTCTAGTAGTAGATTTGAAATCGGAGTGGGTTTGCTGGTGAACGGGTAAGTTCATTTTCAGTTTTAGGAGATGGTGTAAATCCTACTGATTCATACCTCATGGGCAATATAGGCAGTGTCTTTCCATACCTTCTCAAGTACTTGAGTTCTCATTTTAATTTGCATGTGCCTTCCAGAGGTTTTAGATCTCTGCATGTTTCTGGTTTTCCCTTGGTTTGTATTAATTTGCATATGGCTCCCTTGATTTGAAATCTGCTGGAAAACTTTGTTTTTAGTTAGTTGTGACCCATGTTACTGCTTGCTTTTTTGATGGTCTGTAGCTCAGATCCCAGCATTCTACATGGACACAAGCCACTTATTCAGCACCCAGCATGCGCGCTTGGCCCCACAGCAAGGCTTCCAACCAGGTCTTTCTCAGGTAAAAATCAGGTCTCTTCCATCTCATAATTGTTTCTTGGCATTTTTATGATGTAATAGTTACCTTGGGCTACAAATAATAGACTCTTTGAAGTTGTAGTCTGTTAACTACATGGGACAACACATGATTACCCTGGTATGTTAGTAAAATTACAAAACTTTGCCAAATTTGCAAACCTTTAGCAATTAACAATGTAGAATAAATAATGGGTTGAAAGGAACACTTAAAGTGTTCCTTTTTACGTTTGGTTTTGTTTTTAAAACATGTGGCATTGGTTCTTTATTTTCATACAAATTTTCAGTTTGCACCGGTGTTGTTGGGATTTATGTATATGCTGTTCCTGTGATGTTTCTTGTTGCCTTGTAGCCGGCTTCAGTTCAGCAGATCCCGATCCCTATCTATGCGCCACTGCAAGGCCAGCACCAAGGCCCGCTGGGTTTGGGTGCCGGGCCTGCTGTCTCCCAGGCTCAGGAGTTGTTCAGTTCTTCACTTCAACCGTACAGGTAAATGCTTCAAAATGACATTTCCCATGTTGGAAACAGCTTAATTGCTGAGCTTTCTTGCCAGCCCAGCTGTTGTTTCCTTGCCCCCAAAAGCTAGGATGACCGTGTTACAAACTACATTAAATAACTGAGCATGCTGGCTCTGTTGTGAAGTGTGGCCTCCAGGTGATTTGTCAGACTTCACTGACCAAATCACAGAGCTTCTTGTGGAGGGTAACAATTTTGTAACAATTAGAAATCACAGAAAACAGCTGCAAAAGGACCCAAAACTGCCATTTCTCTGCCAACAGCTGTGAATCCAGGCCTGCTCCATCTAGGCAGATGACAGCAGTATGCGAGGGGCTGAGGCCAGGGCGGGCTGCAGTAGGAGTGGGGCGCAGAACCACAGATGAGGAGAGGCAGTGGTGGTGGGATGACAAGCACACTGTGTAGCACAGGAGAAATTATTATTGTTGAAAGATTAGCTGTAAGTTACCTTTGTAGTCAAGGAAGCAACAAAAACTGGTCTTCATTGAACTTACCTTTTTTATGACAGCTCTTCAGCTCTTTACATAGATTAATTTACTTAATCCTAACTTACTAGGATTCACAAAACCTAAAAGATTTAAGGTAAGTTAAATCATTCCTACTTGACATACACATTTGGGCCTTGAAGAGGAGATTTACGTAGCGTCACACTGCGAATAGTGACAGAGCCTGATTAGCTTCCAGTGTCTCATCTCCAGCCTGCAGAGCGGAGGCAGGGGGTGACAGTGGAATGGGGGCGCGAGCGGGCGTGGCCTAGTCGTCATGGTGAGGCTGCCTCCAGTGCACGTGGTAATAGCCCTGAGCCGTCAGAAAGGAAAGGAGGTTTACTTTCAGTACATTTAGTTTAAGGATGCAAAGTTACGTGTTTGCTTTTAGAAATACACCTTCAAAGTAGTTTAGATAGAATTTCCATACTTTATAGATTAAACTTGGCGTCAAATTGATAAAGCCCATTTCTTTGACATAAATTAATACTCCAAAAGAAGCCAGGTTCAACTAATTAAACCTCGTCAGAGCAGAATTACTAATATACTTAATGTGGCTCTCACTTTTGTGTTTGACTAAATATTTTTCAGTAGGATTTAGTACATCTGTATAATTAGTTATATAGTATGTTTTATTTTGTAGTATTACTGTCATTTAGTTTGATTATTCCAACAAATTCTCTCCTAGTACAAGTAAAACTGCTCCAACTAGAAATCAGAGGCAGTCTTTCATAGCTACTTTCAAGCTCTGTGAAAGTTCAGTGATTATTAGTCAAGCCCCTCATAGCCAGGGGGTGGAGTAGCAGTGCACGTCTACCCTATATTTGTGGTTCGTGTTCTAACAACTGCCTTGGAGCCTTGGAAGATGTGCTCTTTAGGGCCAGAGCAGGGCAGCAGGAATGATGTGTACACCGTGTGGGGTGTCGCTGGGGCCTGCCATGCTAAAAGGCTTGGGGTTAGGCTTTGAAAGCAGATGTACATAGCCCTGTGCAGCATTCGCCCTCCCTGCTCTCAGCCTGCTCAGCCCAGTGTCATTGCTGGTAGGGAGCCCCCAAGTTGATAAGCCACACAGGTTAGTTCATAACAGCATATTGTGTGTTCCCACACTGTATTTGAAGCATAGGTTATAAGTAGACGTTGCAAAGATTACTTGTGACTAGTGTCCCTACCATATACGTCAGTTTTATCAAAGTATAATGTTGTTTATTGGTAATACTCTTTAATGCACTACTTTGATTTACTTTTTATCCAAGCAATTTTTAAAGTATAGATTGGAAGCCTCTATCCCAGAGGTAATAGGGCAGTGTGAGGTTAGATTCCAGCATTTTATTCTTTAAAAGAAACCTTTCACATATGCAGCAGTGTCATGAACTACAGTCGCCATGCTGCACGTGACTTCCCTGTCGCTTGTTTCGTAGCTGGGAGTTTGTACCCTTTGACCATAATGCTGTATTGCATATTTGAAAGTTGCTGAGAGAGTAGATTTTAAAAGTTCTCATCAGAAGAGAAAAGGTTTGTGCCCATGTGTGTTGATGGGTGTTAAGTAGGCCCATTGTGGTGATCATTTCACAATACACACAAATACACAAATACAAAAACACAAATGAGCCCCATCGTGTTGTACACACATTGTGTGTGCATTATACCTCAGTAAAACAAAAAATTGGGGAGTGACCCTGGTGTGAGCTACTGCTCTGCTTCATTCTGTGGAGCCTTTCGTCGGAAGTGCATATAGAAGGAGAACCAGTGAGCTGCAGATCATGAGTCAGAGCCGTGGGTCCCTGAGTTTGTGGGGAACACTGATGCCCAAGGGAGTGCAGATCTGGTTCTCAGGTGCCAGGTGGACAGAGATGATCTTTGCAGCTTCTCACGAATAGCAAGCCTTCTGGACGTTTGCTTGTGGGGCTTCACTGTATGTGGTGCTCTAAGTCTTAACACGGGTACCCAGGTGCCTTAGATGCAGTCTGTTCTCCGCTTCTCGCCTGCACTCATCAGGGCACATGGTCATTCAGGTTACTCATTCCCTAGATTTCCAGATTCCAGGGATGATTAACTTCTAAACAGGTCCTTTCTCCAATGCCCACACAGATCTCAGGCGGCCTTCATGCAGAGCAGTCTGTCCCAGCCATCTGTGGTCCTTTCTGGCACTGCCATCCACAACTTCCCAGCTGTCCAGCACCAGGAACTGGCCAAGGCACAGTCGGGCCTTGCCTTTCAGCAGACGTCAAGCACTCAGCCTATTCCCATATTGTATGAACACCAGCTGGGCCAGGCATCCGGACTGGGGGGTTCCCAGCTGATGGATACACACCTTCTCCAGGTAAGGCTGGGATCATGCCCTGTTGTTGTATTCCTATGCAGTAGTTTGAGGAAGAGCATTTAAAGAAAAGATGTTGAAGGACAGCATGAAGACCAAGGTCTTCCTTCCTACCCTCTAAACTGACACGTTTAGAGACAGCTTGCAAACGACAGCCATAAGCTGAGTTGGAAACTTGTTATTCTCGTTGCTCTTCTCTTGAAAATTTCTTGTAGGCCAGAGCGAACCTCACGCAGACTTCAAACCTTTATTCTGGACAAGTGCAGCAGCCTGGCCAGACAAGCTTCTACAGCGCTGCCCAGTCGCCAAGTGCCCTCCAGCAGGTAGACCGTGGCATGTAGGCCTACTCAGTTCTTACTGTCACTGCGTTGCATTGTTGAGGCTTCTGTTGTCGGGTAGCTTAAATGAGCCGCAACGGAGACATGGTGCTATGGCATTCATACTCTCCGAACTGCCCTCGGGGCACCAGGGGTGGGCTGGTAGCGGGCTTGAGTCATTTCTGGTCTTCACCTCTTTTTGTTTTGGGTGGGTTTCCGTGTAATGGATCGCTTTAACAAGGACCCCATGAATGTAAGTGGTAAACCCTTGTCTGGGACGTGTAGTGCTCATAAGCGAGGAGAAGCCTTGGAGGACTGCGGGCCGCCACCCCAGCCAGTAGGCAGGTGGGACGGTGCAGCTGAGGAGGAGGCACATCTCCTAAGTGTGTGAGCATGAAGGCAGCTGTCAGTGACAGATTGGTTTCTTCAGAGGCCATCTCCTCTAGCATGTCATTAATCAGCTAAGTGGAAGCTGGTGGGCTGGAGGAGAGAGGCGAGTCATTAGTCATTTTCTCAACTATCTTCAGTGGCTCTTTGAGGTGGGACAATTCATAAATACATAACCTTGTCTATTTGGAAAGTTGTGGCTACTTTCTGAATTTGTATGTCCATTTTGTTGTATTTTATTTACAGTCACTTAATACATGCTGTGTATTAATTCAAAGATAGCAGCAATGATTTCAGTTACAGTTTCTCCACTGCAATTCTTACAGCACCTTTAAAAACAGAATGGGGATAGCCACTGGGAGAAGTTGTGTGTGTGAAATGCGTTAGTAGATTGATGTATTCCATTTAGAACCTTAGAAGCGTTTCAGGAGCTCTGTGGTTATGGGGATTTGCACAAACGGACAGGTGAGTGCACTGCAGCCTCCCTCTGCTTACTTCCAGGTTACAGTTCCTTTGCCGGCATCCCAGCTTTCCTTGCCTAATTTTGGATCCACAGGGCAGCCCTTAATCGCCCTGCCTCAGACTCTGCAGCCCCCATTACAGCACACCGCCCCACAGGCCCAGGCTCAGGGCCTGAGCCGTCCTGCCCAAGCGAGCCAGCCCTTCAGAGGACTGATCGCCGCTGGGACACCGCACGCCATGATCACAGCTGCTGGAAAAGTAAGCGAGGGAGGTGGGCACCGTTGCTGTGAGTGCTGGAGGCCCCGGGTGTGATCCTGCACCTCCATAGTCTACGGAAATACAAGGCATCAGTTTACTTCCAAGAAACCTCAGCCTCAATGCACTTTTCATCTACTTTTTGAATATGTTTGTCGCCCTGTTTTTTTTTACCTAATAACAGAGAACTCAAATTTTGTGGAAGAATTGGATTTTACATTTTCAGACTTCTTTGGCCACAAGTTTGGTCCTTGATAATTCCATGGTACTTGAAAACTGTAGTATATTTGTACTAAGTTTGTTTGCCCTTTGCTAGACTATCTCCATATATAGAACAGTAAACTTCTAAACAGGTCCTTCTTTCTCCAGTGCTCATGCAGATCTCATGCAGCCTTCATGCAGAGCAGCATTTAACTTCCAGAATTGTGGGAGTGTTGACGTTTATTTTATGCTCTTCCTCAGATGTCTGAAATGGAGCTAAAGGCCTTTGGAAGTGGCATTGATATAAAACCAGGCACGCCTCCCATCAGTGGCAGAAGCGCCACACCCACGTCCAGTCCCTTCCGGTAAAGCAGACATTCACACTTGCCTGTAGAATTTCCCAGTGGCCGAGTACCATTCGGTAGATAGGTGACGTGTCACTGGTCCTGTGGTGAAGGCACAAGGCGCTCTGACAGTTTTATCTGAAATGCTAACCTACTGTATTTTAAGAACATTTTTTTTTTAATACAGGGCAGACCTAGCTAGTACCCTTTCACCTCTGCCCCTGCAATGTCTGTCCACCACTGTCGTGTTTGGTAACCCACCATGGTAGGTTCTCATCGAGCACCACGTCTGGCGCGTCTCCCTAGAGCAGCGCCTCTAGAGACTTAGCAGCACTGTACTGACCTGATGGCTTCTCTCCAAGGGCTTCTTCCACAAGTCCGAGCAGCCAGTCCAGCAAAATGAACAGCGTTGTCTATCAGAAGCAGTTCCAGCCAGCCCCTGCCCCTGTGAGGATGGCACAGCCTTTTCCTACACAGTTTGCACCCCAGGTGGGCAGCCCAAGTGGGAAGTGACGCGACCTGCTTGCCGACTGACGGCTCGTCCGGCCTGGGCTCGGGTTCTGTGATCTGCCGTATGGTGACCAGTGTAGAAGCAGGTTCCAGGGAGAGAGCTTCTCAGATTTATGACACTGAGATAGATTCTCTGCCATTTTTGGGTAGACACAGGTAGTAACTGTAGTTCTAAAGCAGACAGTAAAAATAAAAGATTCCCCACACAGCTCTGATAATTTCTGTCCTGTTTATCTTTTTTTAAGAAGTTGACTTTTCAGAGAAGGGTCCCAGTGCTTAACATTTTCTAGGTTTTAAGTGGTTTTTTTTTGTTGTTTTGTTTTTGTTTTTTCAGATAACTATTTGTCATTGAGGTTAAACTGTCCGAAGGATGTTCTGATACACATGTAAAAATATTGGCTTCCCTTCCCTTTGCTAATGATATGGAAGGACTAATAAAACTGATAACTCACAAGTGAGAATTGGTTCCTGAGAAAACACGTATTTGTTGAATTAGTACTGTTTGAATTGTGTTTGGTATAGGCATGTGCCTTTTCTGCAACTGTATTATTTTTAAAAGATGTCCTGATGAATAGTGTTCCCATACCCCCTTCAGAGTTTATAGCTGGAATGCTAGAACCCCCTGGAGTGGCATAGCTCGCTCTACTTAATCTTTGTCAGCTCTCCAGGCCTGTCTATGCTTGGCCCCTATAGCGGGGTGGCCCAGACCCACACCTCTCCCTGGCACTGTGGGCACAGGTGTACTCTGGGATAAGCCAGCCCGGTCTTTTTTTTTAACAGTTCGATGTTGTATGTTTTGTTTTTTTCACTCAGATTCTCTCTCAGCCTAACCTGGTCCCTCCATTGGTAAGAGCCCCACATACTAACACCTTCCCAGCGCCTGTTCAGAGGCCACCAGTGGCGCTGGCCAGTCAGATGCCTCCTCCGCTGACCACAGGCCTCATGAGCCATGCTCGTTTGCCACATGTAGCCAGGGGTCCTTGTGGGCCACTCTCTGGAGTCAGAGGTAATCAGGCCCAGGCTGCGCTGAAGGCCGAACAAGACATGAAGGTTAGTACAGCGTTAACAGCCAGCAGAGCACGAGTCTGTCTCTGAACCATGTCTTTAGACGCCTCTGGACCCATAACCGCAGACCCGGGCGCTCGCCATCTTAGCGGACTTAATGAAGCTAGCTGCTTTTATCCGTTCCTTTCTGTATTTTTTTTTTTTCCCTGTCACCCACACCCTACTTTTTCTCTTTTTTTTTGGGTAACTACAGTCAGCAAATATTAACATTTTAAACTGTGGCCAAATGAATCACTTATAAAATAAATATTTGAGGGAGATCTGAGTTTAGCTGCTACACTTTTTGGAAGAGCACAAGAGTCATATGGATTATTATAGGCTCCCCCCCCCTTATTTTTTTTTCCTTTTTTTTTTTTTTTTTTTAACCCCCATCTCCATGTTGAGGATACAAATCATGGTTATGTGAGACTCTGGAATGGGCTAGACATATCACACATCTTAATTTTTCTTCCCTCACTAGTCATCCAAGTATAGTTTTCTTCTCAAACTGTTCCCATACCTTGTTTGCCTGCCACCTGGGACTGTGCCTGCACAGGCTGTGTGGTGACAGGTGAGGGGCTCAGGAAAGCACCCTGGGGTCCTTCATGGTGAAAGGCACCAGCAGGTGTGAGGCTCGCTGACGCGGAGGAGTGCCTTCAGGCGTCTGTTTGGGGGCGGTCCGGAGAGCACGGCCCTTCGTGCCTGCCTGCTGTTCAGCAGCCGGGCCTGGGCCGTTGCTCTTGCTCAGGCATGGCTTTAGGGGTCTTGGTGTTTTGCCTGTGTCGTCACCATATGTGTCAGGTCAGACTAGAACCCAGAAAAGCTCTCTGCTTTCAAATAGGGAGGTATTCCCACCTGTGCTTTCTGGTTAGAAACAGCTTAGAGAATTCGGTGGGCCGACCAGAATTTCTGGGTTGATATCTCTTCTTTCTGATCCAGAATAATCAAATTTAAAGACTACCCTTCAGTGAAACTCCTGTTAAACACCATCTGCTTTTATTAAGGCTGTGTGCCTAGGATTTCCATCTGTTCGTAACTGTTAAAGACACTAGTGTGTGTGGGAATCTTTGGCCTCAGTCTCCAGTCCTTTCCTGTCCCCTGGGCACCTGACTCGCACATTCCCATGTTGGGATGGCCCTGGAGCTTATAACGGGGTGGAGGGTGTCCATTTCTTGGGGATTGCTTCAATCTTCGGGGAGTCCTGGTCACCTGTAGACCATGGGGGGCTTTTGTTACATGAGAGAGGTGTAGTAGGAACGGGAGGTTGACTGTGTGTGTCACAGTGGTATAACTTACAGGTTGACTGACGTAAGTATGTTCTTTGGGGCACATAGTCAATAAAACTAGGAAATAATTCTACCAACTCAAGAGTGTGGTGGGAGCTATCAGAACTTAGTGATGAAGTGAAGTCGCAGTTACTAATTTCTGACGCTCTTCCCCTGCAGAGGAGAGCTGTGGGAAGAGGACTCAGCCACAAGACATTTGGTCCTAGGTGTTGGTAATGCCACACTATAAGTGCTTTTCATTTTATTGTAGACCACATATTGATAACTAGACATTTTAAGTGTTAAATATGTGTTTACAAATTTGCAAGCAGGCTCCCTAAATAAGATGTTATCAGTAAGTTTTATTCCAGAAAAAATGCAAACCAACAGCAATTTCTATTTCATTACTTTTTTAAGAGGGCAAACTTTAAAAACGTGGTGGGAGGTGGTCCTGTTCATGTTCTTTAAAAAGCTCATGTAATATTTTTAAAGATTAGGAAGAAATCTGTCTATTAAAAGCTGAGAGATCACTGTAGTCCTTTTCGTTCGGACCGAACTGATGTGGGGGAAGTGATTTGTGGTTGGTGAAAGGATTTGAACTGGTGGATGGACAGGCTGTGGTAGCGTGGCATTTCAGTTGTTGTTTCTCATTTTTAAGGCAAAACAGAGAGCAGAGGTTCTTCAGTCCACGCAGAGGTTCTTCTCTGAACAGCAGCAGAGCAAACAGATAGGAGGCAAAGCCCAGAAGGTGAACAGTGATTCGAGTAAACCTGCAGAAGCCCTGGCTGACCCCCCAGGTGTCTGTCAGGAGAAGGGAGAAGAGAAGCCGCCCGCTGCACCAGGCGTGGCCACCAAACCTGTCAGAACAGGACCAATCAAACCTCAGGCCATCAAGACCGAAGAAACAAAGTCCTAGGGGCTGTGCTTTATTGCAGGACAGGGACTTGGGGAGGGGAGGGGAAGGAGGGAGAATGACGGCAGGTAATGCCAGCAACCTAAAGCCAGATGGCCTGTGACCTTATCCTGTCCAGAGCCTGCAGGTGCGCGGCAGACACAGGAGCCGCTCACACTGACTCCATGGCTGCTGCACCTGCTGGATACGACATGCACTCTTGATGGCTGCGCACCTGCACTCCACATCCACGTAAGATGTGCCCTTTCTCCTTGAGAGCCTGCAACCTAGAACTCGAGTTCTTCTATTAGAAGAAATACCAGAAATGGGAGGGAGGGAGCTAACCCCTCAGAGGAGCAGCTCAGCCTGAGTGGGTGGTGGCCCCAGCCAGCACTCAGATGAGGGTCAGCCCTTACGCTCCCTGGATGTGGTCGGGCTTTGGCAGGCCCGGGTCAAGGTCCTGAAGGTGGAGGAGCCCTGTTTTCCCATGGCAGCTGCGTGGTGACAGCGACTGCAGTTGGAGCACAGTGCTGGGCAGCTCCTGGAGGGTGTGGGGCTGCGGGCCCGCCCACAGGCGGTGCCCCTGTCTGGCTGTGCATCGGTCTGGAAGGATGCTGGTGCTGCTGAAGGGCCCCTAAACACCTGCCTTCCCTGGAGCTCCCGCCTCTCAGACACGAGGGGTCGGGAAAGTGCTTGTCTGGCTGGGTTGCTTACCTCCACTCAGTCATCTTTGTATGAATCCGGTGGTTGCTGTGGGCTCTCTGTTTTGGGTTTTTTTTTAACGGTTTTTAGCTGGCATTCGTGAAGAGCAGTGAGCACCCAGAGCTGTGCCGCTCGGAAGGGGCCCATCTGAGGAGGTGCGCCCTCACCAGACTCCAGCCATCCTGTGGGCCCTCTGCTGGAGAAGAGGGTCAAGCCGCAGTGATGCCTTTCTGATGTGCTCCTGTCCCCTGGGTGTGGGGCCACGCGTGTGTGCCGGGGCTGTGAGCGCAGAGCCTGCGCCTGCTCGGTAAGGCCGCGGGGTGACCCTGCTGCTGGCCAAGTTGCTTTCATGATGCGTGCTCGGCTGTCCTTTCCAGACGGGGACACAGCCTGGCTGTCTTCTGGGGCTTTGGTTTTTACCTTTTGTTTTTGATGGAGTGTGTGCTGTATGTGTCTAGTTCTGGTCAGACGACTGCAGGGCCTGGAGAAGCTTTGCTGCTATTGATGCGTAACTTACTGCTATTGGTCATTTTATATAAGTAAATAAGTAAATATACATATACACACACGTATAATTTGGATTTTTGGGAACTGGCTGCCTGTCCACTTGGGAGACATGTCCCAGTTGTACCGTGTTGGGTCGCATTGTACAGAGATTTACAGCCATATTGGTCTAGATATGTTAAACATAATTTTTTCCATTTGTACAGGGGTAAATGCACTGTATTAAATATGTAAGGTCTTATCTACATGGGTTTGATTACAGAAACTAATAAAGTATTCTCTAAATAATGAGCCTGGGAGCTGCTGATCCATTCCTAAAGTCTAAAATGAAAGTCTGTCATGTACCAAAAACAGCGATCAGGACTACAGTGCGCACCAGGGAAGGAAGACCCCCAAAGACGTGGCTTCTGACTCGGAGGAGGCACTTGCTTACGCGTGAGCAGTGTTATCCTGGGGTGACAGTCATGGCCCTGTTATGAAGGCAGCTGTGCTTATGTGTAAAGCAGCCTAAGGGGGCAAGAGAGGTCTCTTGGCAGCACAGCTGTGTGGAGGGGCCTCTCACCTGCCCTGGGCAGAAACTGAAGGACCCCAAGTCGAGCTTGGTGCTGACGCTTGTAATAATCTTTCACACCTTGGTGGACGTAGTCACAGTGTGACCACCTGCTCAGGCCGTCACAAGGGCTTCATTCTGTCATCTGTTTATAAAGAAATCAGGAGGGATTCCATTTTAATTCCACTAAGTCCCATTTCCAGACCACGTGGCTTCCAGACCAAACTTTGGGAAAACTAGGAAGTAGTCACTGAGGGGCTGTGTGCTGCCTTTGCTCATTGGCACCGTGGTTCTTAAGCACTTAAAATACTCGAGTACTGGTAAGTCCTACCTTGATACCCAAGCTCTCCCTCCCATCTGAGGTTATGTGAATATGCTCTGGGCTGATGTGGAGGGTAAGGCGGGAACACGCCCCAGAGCTGTGTGGCTGGCAGGGACTGGGCATGCACTGCTCAGCTTTGTGTGCTAACTGGACACCGCAGATCCTTTGGGCCCTTTGGCTGCTGGGACCTAGGATGGGAGAAACGGCGACGAAGGCAGATTGGTTGAAGCAGGACATTCGTAGGGGCTCCTCCGTGGTTTGGTCTGGTTCTCTTGACACAGTGGGCTGACCCAGATGTAGCAGGTAGCGGCTGACATGGGTGTGGCCATGTGACCTGAACATTCTCTTGCCCCTTGGACTGCCCTGGTGGGGGAGTGGGGCATGTTCTGTCCTTAGTAATAGTCGTGCCTGGGGGAGTGGCGGGGGGGGGGGCGCCACTGAAAATGCACTTGCTTGTCTCCACAGTAAAACCAGAGAAAGCAAAGCTCCAACATGCTCACAGCTGGAGGGAGGATGTAGAGGGCAGGAACAGAGTTCATCCCGGGTTAAGGAGCCGAGAGTGGACTGGTGGCTGGCCGGATGGGAGATCAAAAGGTGCAGGTGCTGTAACTGCTTGATTTAAATGTTTAGTTTAAGGTTCAAGTTTAAGGGTTTAGTGTGACACCTGTGATGAGACCTGATGAGACCTGTGCTGTATCTTTGAGCATTCTGCTAAGCTAGTCTTTAACACATGGTAAGTACAGAACTCCTTTGAATTTTTATAGGTGACTTCCCCTTAGTTTTCTGGTCCCCCTCCCCCCCCCCCCCACACACACTAATTTGATGAGAGTTTTTTAGACCGAAACTGATAGAAATCATGTAATAACAGACTTCTCAGCCCACTAACTGGGGCATCAGTCAGAATGTGTTAAACTGATAAGTGGTCAAATTTGGTTAAGACTTACTAATTTACTCCATCTCCAATTTAAGAATTATTTTAAGAAACACTTTCTCTCCAATGGGGGAATAATGTACTGGAGGGGAAGGGGATTTACCAGGACTGCAGTTTAAGCAAGAGAGCTTCTGGTAGGGTTAGGTCGTAAGTGCAGAGTCGGGGGTGTGGGGGTACTGGGTGCCTGGATGCCCCCAAGCACTGCCCTCGGCTGAAGGCAATGTTGGGGGACTCAGCTGAGGGCCATTGCCATGGGCCCTCCTAGCAACTGGGACGTGCGCCCTACCTGGAAGGAAGGGCGCTGAATGTGCACCCAGCGTCTGCTACAACGTGCCGGCCGCCTTTGTGATATGCCCGGTCCCCTGGGTGTGGGGCCGCTCGTGTGGGGTTGGACCAGAACCCGTGCTCCTTCCCCACTGACACAGAGTGCGCAGGAGGGCCGTGGGCCTGGCCTGAAGAGAGCGTGTCCCCTCTGGGGAGCAGGTGGTGGCAGGTGAGAGGAGTGGGTGGCGCTGAGATAAGAGGGACCACGGGCAAGGAAGGCCGCCACGCTGTCCGCTGCCGCTCTGAGGGAGGCGGGATGGCAGAGAGGTTGCTGGATTCCAGGTGTGACCTGAACAGAGCTGCTGATGGAAGTTGCAAGGTTGAGAGGGACGCAGGCAACTTGTAGAGCTGCGGCTGGAGCAGCTGAAAGGACGTGGTTGCCATGAGCAGGAACGGGGGACAGCTGTCGGCAGGGTGGACAGTGTGAGCAGGAGCTCAGTCCTGGACTCAGGTGTGCAGGTTTCTCAGTTAACTGGGTGTCAGGTGGGCAGTTGGTTGAGTTCAGGAGAGAGCTGGACTGGAGGGACAGACAGACTGTTGTCATACAGATGGTATTTGAACAGTACAATGGAGAAATGCATGTAGAGTGTAGAAGGGGTTTAGGAAGATGAGAAGCAAGCTCAGGGAACCGCGAAGGAGCCCCGGGGTGGGAGCAGGGAGGCCTGCAGTCAGGATGAGATTGGCTGTGGGGCAGGGGGTGATCTACTTCCCCAGTGCCACTGGGGCCGAGGGCTAGGCCATGTCTGTGAGAGAAAGGGAAGGAGTCGGAGACACGGACAATGGCTTTCCCAAGAAGTTTTCGTGTTTTGTGGTAAGGAAAGGAGAGGGTTTATATGGGAGATGAACATGTTTGTGCACTGATGGGGAAGATCCTCAGGAGGCAGGATGGCCGGAGAGCACCAGGTCCTGAGCAGCTGGAGGGCCAGGCAGGGGAAAGTATGGGGCAGCTAGAAGGCGCACGGCTGGGGCGCTTCGCATGTTCTCATGATGGCTCCGTTTTACTTAGTTGGGTTGGGGAGACAAGGTTGCTAGTCTAGGACAAGCTGCTGCCTGAGGTTTCAGTCATGAATTCTGGGAACGCTGCCTTCCCACAGCCTGGCCATGTGGCCACAGGCCTCAGCCGGAAGAGGTGAGGGCCCAGGGATGTCCCTGGGTCACTCCAGGCTTGTGTCCTGCTGTCTCAGCCATGTGTGCATGTCTGCAACATGCCGGCCTTGTGCATTTTGCAGAGATTGGGGGTAACTGAGTCACCTTTAAGCTCTAGGGCCATAAAGCTTTGTTGTTTCCAGGCGCTGGTTAGCTTTCCATACCACTCCACTAGGAGCCTCACAGAAGCACAGTGTCCACTGGAAACTCAATTACAATATTGGTAGTTGGGTATTTTCTTTTGATTCTAGAAACATATTTGGTGCATGTACTTAGCAAATGTAGTTGCCTTTGTGAATGCTGTGCCCAGGTGGACGGTGCTTGGAGTCCCCTCTGTCTCCTGCTGTCATGAGCAGCAGCTCCCTGCTGTTTACTTCAGTGAGGTCGATGCAGATCCCTGACGGTTTCACCACCAGGGCCCCTAGCCCATGGGAAGTTGGGAAGCCAGGACGCAGAAGCACGGCGCAGAGGGGGGATGGTGTATATGGGAGGCAGGCTGCCCTTGTGAGGCCTGAGGGTGCCTCTGAGCTACACTTCCCCGGGGTCCCGGGTTCCAGCACACACAGCATTTTCACCACCACTTGGCCTCTAAATTCTGCTCCAGGAAATGCAGGTCACGAAAGAGAACAATTCCCAATAGGAACAGCTGCTCCCCTGAGCTCCTGGGCCTATTCTCTCAAGTATTAAAAAAACTTGAATGTTAACTTACTCTGGCTAGTGTGTATAATGCTTTTATGACCGAGTTCTCCAAAAATACCTCGTTGACCTTGGTGGATTATTTAAGAGGACAAACTTGCCAATTATAGGTGAGGAATGAGTTGTGTGAAGAGCCAGTCGCTGCACAGCTGCCATGTGCTAACGGGAGGGACCCAACCAAGTCAGCAGGAGCGAAGAACTAGAGACATTGAGTATGGGTGCTCAGTTCTAGGACTATTGCTGTGCGGGAAGCAAGGCTGCAGGGCTGGCGGGCAGCAGGTGGGAGAAGAGGCGAGCCTCTAGCAGCACCAGGATGTTCCCTGGCCGCCTGGCTGCTGGCAGGCCCCGTGTGCATCCCCCACATCCTGCAGTAGAGCCTGGGCGAGCACACCGCCCTTGCTCAGCTGTACCTCCTTCAACCTGCTGCTGGAAGGCCGCCCAAGGTGCCCCACTCTGTGGGCTCTGGCAGTAACAGGCATAACCTGGTGGGACTGGATTAAATGCTGTTCCCGTGCAGTGGCCCCCATGCCGAGCCCGACAAACCTGCTAGAGGGCTTAAAGAACACACAGCACGTGGGCGCCTCAGCCACACAGTTGAGGGATGGGCGCCAGGCCTCTGGGGAACCTATGTCCAAGAGATACTGGCCAATCGTCCTCCCTTTCAAGGACAAAACTGAGGCAAAGCAGGGGCATTTCACTGGTTTCTCCACAACTGAGATCAGTAACTACTGAGAAATCCCCCAGATTTCATCACTAGGTTGTGTGCTGGGCATGATTTTTGGCGACAGACGCCTCCTCTGTTTTCCCCATGTTCTGCAGCGGAAAGCTGGATGATTACATCAGGGTGTTAGCAATGGGGTGATGTGTAACCAAGTAAGCCAAAGTGTTCACATTGTTTTCCGTGAAATAGTTTATTCCAGTGTTTCTTATGGAGAGGCTGCAAATACATGTCTGGTATGAACACAAAGGATGGGACTTGGCAACACTGGTAAAATGGTCATGAAGAATCGAGAAGCTAGAGAACATGTACATTTGCTTAACTCCCACCATACATCTCAAAACATCAAAGGCACTTATCAGAATGGTTCATCAGAGGAGTGTGGAGCTCAAAACAATGACATGGACCCATAAAATCAAGCGCTTGAATTCTGACATTCTACTAAAATCTCTGATGTATGCTCAGATGTTTTGATTTCCTCATATGGAGAGAACCTAATGGAATACAGTGAAATCGGAATTCCCTGCACCCGATTATCAAAGAGCACCGCTCTGTGCTGGCCCGGGCCAGGCCCACTTACCATGCCATCATCTCTGCAGTGGGATCTCTGCCCTGTCCACACTGGCTCTCGGGTCTGCTCGCCAGCGCACAGGACCATGCAGAGCACAGGGACACACGCCTTCAAGGCCTCTGTGACACGGGGTCGGTCCTGCTTTCCTTTCATTCCTCCTGACTCATTCTAAGCAGCTTCTCAGAATAGGACAGGAAACAGGATAAATGTGTGTCCTTATCCCTTTTTCTTCTTGATTTCCAGAAAGTCAGAGTCAGACCAACATCAAACTTACAGAAGCCCCAACCCCACATCAGTCTAAGGAATGGCGCCATTTGTCTACATGAAGCATAGGGGATGGACTGGGGAGCAGAACACCTTTCAGCTCCTCTCATGTCTTTACGCTGCCTCGTAGCAACTTCCTGCACCAACAGGAGCTGTGCACGGCACCTACGACAAATGTGCAGATGCCTGCACACCGATCCATGCTTCCTCCCCACTCGCAGGGAGGCACGACTCCAGTCATGTTCCATGTGAAACAGTAAGACTAACGGAACAGCTCCCCTGACTTACTAACACTAACTCAAAACAATTAAGGGACATCTTTAAACAACATTCACTCTCAATATGAAAAAACATGTTTCTGTATTTTGTAATCGTTGTGCACAACAGACAGAAGGGGTCAGTATGGGTACCAGTGTGGACCGGGCATCATGCATGTGTATCAGTCTGCATGTGATGATCCCTTCAAAGATGCCAATTTTTCCATAAAAGTGTTACCGTTTTGTAAGCAGTGATAGCACAGAAGACTATAGTAATGAGCAACCTACCAGTTTTTCTACTGATCAACTTTTCTATTGATCTTCATTGTTAAATAATGATAGTTTTGATGGTGGTAACATTTCATTTTTCAAGTGCAGGATGAACTGAGCTGAAAGAAAAAGGATTAAAGGAGGAAGGGAGGCCTGGCACCTATCTGAACATGCTTTTGATTTTTAGATGCTTATGTCTCCAGAGTCTCCACGACAAAGTCCCAAGTGTGGCAGACGCCCAAGCGGTCTCAGGATTGATCCGGGTGCAGACAGGCAACGGAAACCCGGGTGGCAAGCCACCATGGCCTGAAGCTCCGACAGAGCAACATGCCTTCTCAGCAGCCGCGTTTCAACACAGATACATATACAGTATCACCATATAAATACTTCCTTTATTTTTTTATGGGTCAATTCTAAAAATAATTTTATATTTAAAGTAGTGCAGTTTATTAAAATAAACACTGGAAATGTGGATTCTTTTTGAGGAGTAATTCTCATCTTCATGACAGTTATGGGGAAACCAGATTTCCACCCCAACTCATGGAAAATTAACCACTGATGAGTGTAGTTCCAATCCCAAGTAAGGACACACAAACACAGTGGGGACTAATTGCGCTCAGCTGAGACATTTCTGTTCCTGGACCATATGAGCTAAATATGCTCATTTTCCTGGGTATCCCATTTTGTCAAGGGATTTAGTATTACATTATTTACATTAAGTGACATTTACAAAGAGTGGAGAGATCAGAGGCAACACTCCCTAGGATGTAAGACTGTGCCATTTTTTAAGTGCTCTTAGCAGACTACAAAATTTATTAATTCTATTTAGATCTCTGTAACTTTCAGGTGTCTTTAAAATCTCTTAATTTCTTTTCATTCCTAAGCATAATGTTTTTGCCTCTTAGTACTAATCCTATAAAATTAAAACAGATTCTGTTTTTCATACATTTTGAATGAAAAGGACCAAAAAAACCCTTTACAGGATAATTCTTTCCTAAATACTGGTATTTCCTATTGACCCAATTTCAAGTGTAGAGCTCTCTCTCCACACACATATATGCAGATCTTACATATACAGTCGAGATACCCAGTCTGGGTACTCACATACTTCAGACGATGATGTACTTTCACTTTGACTTGTTTAAACAATACAGGGAGATTGGGACATTTTAAAGTTACCGATAAGTTTTATCTCTAGGAAAACAAGCTAAGACAGGGTGGCCCAGCATTTGGTTCCTGACTACTACCCAGGCTGCTGACTTTTTATACCCAGTCAAGGTGGCTCATTTGGCATCTCCCAGGGATGATCGGGATGTAAAAACTGCTGTTCTAAGCAGATGGCTTTGCTGCTCTTAACCCTTGTGTGAAAGGGCTGGGTGAAGTTAAGGAGGAAAGCTAGCAGCCAAAGCAGAGATAGGGATTAGGTTACCTGTGGATTTCATTTACTCACCTCGGACTGGCCCTTCTACAGGAGGCTGACTGAACAGACGGGACGGTGACTTGTAGCTACATGGCTCACTTTCAGACACATCAGCGACATTCTCCAATTTTATTATCTCCAGTTTGACAGCATCATTCTATGGTTGTCACACTGTTTACATTTTCCGTTTCCATAATCCAAATGCCAAAAAATTACTACATGTTCCTTTACACAGTCAAAAATAGGTTTAGTGGATGTTTTTAGGTACAGCTGAGGGTAGCAACATTTACAACAGTCAGTTGCACCCATAAACGTGTGGGAAGTGCCTGCATGCTCTCACAATGTGAGGAGCATCTTGCAAATACTGACGAGACAGGTATGCATCACTTTTGGCATAATGACTAGTAGCAACATGGGCCTCCTGACCCCATCTTGATGCAATAATACAAGTCCTTCTAACAACAGTATGAAATATTGTCAGTGTTTAATTATATACACAATGCAGTGGCAAGTACCTAGCTTCAAATTAGATCCTTGGAATATGGCAAATGAGAGGCTGGTTAGTATTGCCTTACACGTAACTTTAAAAGCATATTTTGTTAGAAGGGAAGAAAGTAACGACATTCTCAACACTCCAATTTGAAGTGACACTTGCCTCGTGGTTTCTTGAAAAAGAAGCTTTGAAAGCTATATACCTAGGTCTCATTTAAATGACGCAGCACTCTTTTATTATTATTATTGTCCCAGATTTTGTTTAATGCAGATCTGTCACCAGGTCAAATACGGTATCTCACAACTATAAGAACTGCAAGAGAAAAAATGAGAAGGAACGTATCAAAACCAGACTCATAAGCTACGTTAAGCTATGTTAGAAACAACATTCTCCAATGTAGCTGTGTCCACTTCTGGAAATAGGTATTGAGAACTAAACTTTTATGTGAGATGATAGGTAGCAAATGGGAATGGGGAAGCGAAAATAGAAAACCACGTAAATGTCTAACACCAGCACTCTGATCAGACAGATTATGGCATACCACAGCATGTGGCTGCTACAATATTTAAAAAATGGTAAAGAAATATTTACAGTGTATTAATTAGAAAGCATGCATTTGATCTTGGCTTTTAAAAACAAGTAGGAAAAGACTTGGAGCACATGTATTATATTGACAGCAGCTCTCTGTGGTAAGATCGGTTGAATTTTGTTTTCTCCCTGATGCTATCTATCTACATGCCCAAACTGCTCAGCATACTAACATGGGCAGACCTTTGCATCTGCGTGGTGCTACAGCGTCCCCATGCGCAGGCTAGTGAGTGCTGAGCCCATGGCTCTGGGGAGGGATGGCGCAAAATCCTGCGAGCCTCTGGCCGAGGCACTTTTTGTCAGCCACCCACGCGTGGCCATGTTTCACGGACATGTCTGCTTAAGTACAATGTGTTTCACATGTCCTGCTGGCTCCCTGACACTGAACTCCTGGCCACAGCACTGACTCTATCCGAACAGAGCTCATCCAACCCTGACTCCATCAGGCCCCGCACAGGCGGCGCTAGGCAACACTAGACAGCTTGTCAGCACTCACCTGGGGGCTATCTTAAAACAGTGAAGTACCAAAAAATACATAAACCTGTGAGAAACACAGCACTAAGCAGATGCGGAAGGGTGCTCGTTTACTGTCTATGAGAGCACAAACCAGGAGGCAGAATACGGCCTCAGGAGACATTAGCCACCAGGAGACTAAGAACTTTTCACTGCTTGGAAACGCATCTGCCACAGGGGGATTAAAGCACCTCAGTACTGATTTCAGGGGGATTCAAGTCAGTGAATTTGCAGACCAGAACCCACAAATGAGGACAAGCTCGATTCCTTTTAACAAACATTTAAGTCACCACGGAATTTTTCAAATCGTTATTTTGAGACACTTCCCAAATCTTCATAAATTCCCTGTGAACGTAGGTAAAGAGGCCTTGGAGAAAAGAAGATACTAAAAATGATCTGACTTTAAAAATAGTACTAGGGAAAAAAAGGGCAAGAGTTATGTTTTAATGACTAAAATCCAGCTCAAACCCCAACAAACCAAATAAAAAGCAATCACCTGGAGGATTTTTCTGGACTCACCCTTCAAGCCCAGTATATTACGAGATGCAAGCTGCCACACCACAGTTAGTAATACAGAGAGGACAGTGTCAGGTCCTGGGGTCACAGTGGCTACATGTGGCCTAGAACAAGTTCCTCAGCACTGCCTTTGGGGTGGGGCACACAGGAGTTCTCTTTGAGAATCTGATAAAAGAAACAGACTCTCCCCATAAAAACGTACAGAAGCATATTCACATGACATTTTACATGCAATTCAAGAGCATTTTCAGAGATCTGCATATTCCAGGTTAAAGCTCCCGAGTCACGTCAGAGGTCATCACTCAGTCCTGACAGTCATACTAGGTCCACTGAAAATGAACTTAAAAGGGAGTAGTAACAAAGAACCTCGGAACCAATGGCCCCTCAGGATGAGTAATCCAGCAGATACTTACTGATGATCACTAGCGAAAGGATAACAGCAACCAGAGCCACGGAGGCCTTCATCTACAACACAAAGAGCGTGAGAGAGTTGCGTCTGGCCTGCTCCAAGACTAGACTGTGAGTTGCTATTTATCCCGTCATGCTAAGCCCATCAGTGGGCAGGCTCATCCCTTGAAAGGTTTCCCAGTTTTCTGTCATAGGAACCTGCAGGCTATTTGCATCTCTTTGTAAATAATCAGTTCCTCAAGTTTAGGGTCTGTGCCTGAACTGCACTGTTCAAGGCTGTAGTGCACAGTGCGCACTAACAACCGAAGCCTTCACGGGCCTGGATGCTTTTTCTATGAATTCTCATGCTTATTTCTAACATGAGACCAGGAAAAGTTTGATATTTTAGCAACTCTGTTCAACAGCGTCAGGATGTAATGATAACACAGGTACCAGTACAAACAGTTCAATATACAGTCTAAGGCAGTGTTTTTTATAGCACTTATCTCAAAGTAGGTGAGAATGCTGCTAGTTTTTGCTCCCCTTATTTTCTTCTTTGTATTTTAATCTCCATTTGGAGGAATATGATTTAAACTCTTCATCATTAACCTTACTGAACACATAGATTGCTTTAGAGCACTGTGTGTAAGTTTCACAGCTGAGAGGAGAAATCTTAAGATAAGCTAGTCCTTAGCTGCTTAATACGGGAAGCTCACATTGTCTAACACTGTAATATTCCTCATTTAATCCTAAAGTGGCATAAATTATAAATTGACTTGATTTTCCTGATGAATTCAAATGAAAGTCTTGTTTTCATTTTTCAGATAATTAAAGGCAGTCCATTCAGAAAAAAAAGATACCTAGTTATTATAAATACACAAAACCTTCTGTTAAGTATCCCAAATAGCAACCAGAAGTAGCTGATGAAATGTGTCTGAAATAGAACGATTGGTGGCATTTTACTGCCATTCCACTCATGAAAAGACCAAAGTGACCAAGAGAATACAGGGGTGATTTGCAATTTGGACACCAGGTGCCTTTTAAAATGATTAATTTTGATAACCAAAAACTGTAGGAGCAGACTCAGCTCAGATAGATGGACATAGGAGGTAAATTTTCAGCAGGTGTTTGGGTCCGCATTATATGATAAAGTATTTGATGTACAAAGTGATCCAGAGAATATATGGAAGCTTTGCACCCTTTTTTTAACCTGAAAAACACTTCTAAAGTAATACGGAATTTCAGTTTTTCAACTTTACCCAAAACATACACTGATCTGCCCTGTTCACTTGTGCCTAGGCTTAACATTTGGAAGATTTAAATGGAAATACCAATATCAGTTTTAAAACACTTCAATAAACAGTTTTCTTCTTTGGGTTTTTAACACTGGCCAGGAAAAGTTCACCCCAGAACTGGCAGTAGTGTATTCATGCATGTCCAAAGCACCCTTCTTCCAAGGACATGGCCAAAAACCTGCTTATCGTTAAGCACATAGGAGCTCTGGAATCCCCTAGGGTACTCGAGAGAGGTCACAATTCTCCCTCCCCAGCCATTGGATGATGTTCACTTGTTTATTTTTAAAGTCAGGTTTATTGAGGTATACTCTATACAGAATAATATTCGCCATCTTAAAGTTCACTTTGATGGGTTTTGACAAATACATAGTTGTCACCCACCACCATTACAGTCAAATATAAGACATCCTATCACTGCAGAAAGTTCCTGCAAGCCCTGTTGTCATCAATTGCCACCTCACTACACTTAGCCACTGGCAACCTCTGACCCTAAAACCCTTTTCTTAGCCTTTCCTAAATCACCACTTTGAAGTCAATCCAGAAAATGGTGTGATATAGAGACTGTTTAAAAATACAATTCACATATGATTTTAAAATGTAATTAAATGTTTTCCTCTTATAAGCATACTATTCATCTGATCTGAGCTCCAGAAAGTACAAAATAAAAATCTTCAGATACAGCTAAAAGGAGCTATTGGCAAAACACACATTATGATGATCTTGTTGTGCCTATATGAATGGGGTGTGTACTTAGGGAGAGGAGGTGAATGGCTTATGGACCTAGAGTCTTCCAAATCAGCCTACAGCATAGAAAGTTCCTAGGGAAACAGAAAACTTAAAGAAAATGGAAAATTTATTCTTTAAAGAATAAAATTCTAGACAAGGGAGCAGTGAAGTATGTTTCTTTCCTCAGTTCTATTTCTGAAAGTAAAAGGATTCAACAGGTAGACAAAAATAAGCAAATCCAAGGAACTCGAGGAAGAAATCCTTAGCACATGGCAAAGCCAAGTTGAAAAGGTTACTGCTAAACTTGAAAATGAGAGATTAAAAACAATGAGTTTATGTCTAAGATTTTCAACAAAGACAAATGACACACAACATCAGGAGGGGAAAAAATTGTTACATGACATGGAATTTGCTGTAAAATCTTAAAAGAAACACTTCTGTTTAATGATCAGTAACCATATTTGATTTAAGAGGTTAATTCATTTCTATAAGATGTTTTGGAAGAATACATTTGTATATAACTATTCTTACTTTTTTCCTTGTTAAAAATCTCTTTTATTTCTTACTCTTCTGGAATAATGAAATATAGTGGGATGGTTTTTCTTAGCCCCATTTGCCACAATGGATTATGACATGGAAATTCCCCTTTCAACAGAAAATTATTATTTTTCTCTAGCTTCCATTCTATCTCTTTAATCTCTCTATGTAATGCTATAGGTTGCTCCAGAAGGTCAGTAATAAATTATAAGAAAAATTCATCTATAGATCACTAAATTATTAGTAAGATGTGGATTACCTTCTATGGAAAACCGACGGAAAGGGCCTGTCAGGCACAGCTCGATCCCATCAGTTACTCCTGACCCAGTGGCTACTGAGTGGTTCAGCAGGCATTTCCTGAGTCCCACCACCGCCCACGTGCAGGAGTTTCCGACCTCAGAGCCTGGGACCGGGGGCTCCACTGCCCACATCTCCGAGCCCCCGAGATGCTGAGCAGCCCCTACCCAGTTCTTTCATGTACTCACTTTGCAACCGCGCCACCACATCTGCCTCCGAAGCTGCTTGGATCTGCTGCTGAAAGCGGCTGCATTATCCGACAGGCTTTCTGGACCACACACAGGGCGGAGAGAGGGGTCAAACACAGGACAGCATTCTTTTATCAGTCACACAAGAAAATACGAATTGCTGCTTCCACAAGTGTATTCCCTTTTAAGCATGGAAACAATATCCTCCCTGCCCTCTGCTCACCTTTAACAATCTATATTGTTAAAACAAAACAAGACCACACCCCCCCCAAAAAATGGATGCAGGTGATTTTACTTTTTACAGTGAGATTAAGAGAAGTCCCTGGGCCTCAAAGCTTTCACATAAATTTATGAATTCTGGTAAGAAAATACTCTTTTAAAAATTCATATTTGACCATCTATAAAAGAAATTTACATGTGAAGAACGTTAGATTCTTACAAGATGTCTACAGGGCCTTATTTTGAAGTAAAACTGGTTAAATCTGGGTTTTTGGTTAAACAAGTCTGTCAGGGATTAATCAGGTAATTGGCCAGTTGTCATTTAAACAACATCTAAGTGCCTAATACGTGCCAGGAACTACTTAAGTAAGAACAGCTGTCAGTTGAGGGGCGACGAAGGGCCAGAGAACACATCCAACAGAGGACTCTCCAGCAGTCCTGGCTGAAAGACACTGTTGGCCCTCCCCCGAGGTCGCGGGTTGAAAGCCCATCAGTATAAGTCACGATAAGTAGGGACTGAGCTCTAACTCTTCACAGTGAACCTCTATAAATTTCCTTTCTCAGCTGAGCAATTAAAGAAGTAACAAGACGATTCAAAGTAAAGGGAGCTGAAATTAAGACATTAAAATCATAAGCTGAACCAAATACTGTTTTCCTAAGCCAAGATTCCTAAACTTTGGCTAGAAAAATGAGAGAATAAACTGTTACAACATTGACTCACAATATCGAGAAACAAATGAAGCGTCTGTACCTGATTTGTCCTGTAGTTCATCTAGTCTCTCCCCTCTTTCAATTACCTTTGTAATATTTTCTTGCATGACATCAATAACTTCGTCCACCTGATTCTGAACACTAGTTTAAAAAAAAATTATTTTTCTTTAGAGAATTTTATAATTTTTGAAACTTTCATTAGAAAACTTTCATGATAGAAAATAGCAAGTTCTCAAAGAATTACTCAACTATTAAATTTTTAAGCTTAGGGCTTTGCAGCAATGTTTCTCCATTCATGGGCCTGTGTACTCAGGCAATTCAAGACAACATGAAAAAATATAAGCAATATTTAACCTAAAGATGCTTTATCTTTAGCCCCGTTTCTGAAGTTTAAGGTATTGTCAGAATGTTCAGAACTGCAGAATTTAGTCCATTAGCTTGATTCTAAATAGTTCCATTTTCCTTCCTGTACAGACACAGCCATGACCTATGTTTGCTGTACAATCACACTCCAGGCTAATGGGGCATCTGCCTGGGTATTGTAAAAGCTTACAGAAAGTGTTCAGTTTCCAGGGTGGAAATGTGAGGCATGCTCTAGGACACACTGATGCCCACTGGTGTAACTCTTCATGCTTTCCAGTTTTCCCTTAAACAGAGCTTAAGACCACAGCTGGGAAGGTTCTGAAGCACGATGGAGCAAAGAGGAAATATTTTTTGCTGTTTTTCAAAATGAAAATATGATTCCTTCCTTTACATTAGGTGATGGGGGCCTGTTGTAACCAAATTTCAACTCTTCAATGAAAATTTAATCTACATTTAAGAATTTAGTAACTGGTTCTCACTACTACTCTCACCCAGAAGTCACCTCCAGAGGACACAAACACAGAAATGTTTATTTGAAGTATCTAGGTTTTTCTCTGTTGCTCCAACCATTAGACAAAAAATTACCTTACTTTATATAAGTGATTATTTAAATTACTTTAAATAAGCCAGTGAAATATGTGAAAGAATAAAGTGAACTCGGTTCTTACAACTCAAAAAATGTTTAAAATGCACTGGACTATAAGCAACTATATAAATATTAGTAATTTATACTTACACAAATATTCTTTTATTTATATGTAATACAGACATAAAACAAGGACCTACAATTGTTGTTTCTATTTGGGGGAAGAACTATCACCTGGGGAACTTAAAAAAAAATCTAACAATATACATACCTCTGCCCCCTACTCCACACTACCCCCTAACTAACCCAGTAGGGTGAGGCCCAGACAAGTGTGATTTTTGAAAGGCATATCTCTTCCCTATCACAGAGCTGTATCTCCACAAAGTTTGCTTTAAAAACAGAACGAAGGCCCATTTAGACACAGGTGGGTCCAGAAGTGGCCTGCATCCAGCCACTGTTACTATGTTTGTCACCTCCGTCCCACGCTCACCCACCAGTTACCACTGCTTCCCAGATTGGTGCCTCCCACCTGGGGTTCTGCAGGGTAGGACTGAAACACAGCGAAGCAGAATTTGCTGCTCCAGCAGATCTGAAAAAGCCCCTGAGTCCCTGAGATGTCTTGCTGTTAACTCCTCATCACCTGATCAGAACGTTAAGGATGGTCACCCTACGTTAAGAACAACACACTTGAACAACCAATTTACTCAGTAAATAATGAGAGCATCTTTCGCACTGTTCTAGGCCCTGGGAAAACAATGCACACAATAGACAACCCAGCTCTCACGGAGCTCATGTTCAAATGTCAAAGAGTATTAACCCTTAGAGCCATGACAGCCTGCCTACCCCATTTCTCTACATCCTTCACAGCATTTAATACTAAGTGAAAGTGTTTGTTTATATAATTTCACAGGTGTAAGTGAATATAGTCTCCATTAAACTGTAATGAAAGCAGAGCTATTGTTCATCAAGGACTAATCTTGGCCAGGTAGTTATTTTTCATCATATGCAAGAGATGATAATAGCCTAAAGTAAGGCAGTGCAGTGGGTGGGAACGGACAGGATGCACACATCTCCTATGTATGATTAGAGCAGAATGATTATGGATGTTAACATACCTGTACTACATATGATTTTAAAACAAAAAAGCTGAAGAAATAATTATGGTCCCATTATCCCTACAAGCAAGAGACCCCATGGATACAGGAAGATTAACTGGAGCAGAACGCATAAAATTCCAGATCAGTTTTCACTATCCTGTCATAAAGCTAGAGTACATGTCCTAAGATCCCTATTGCTAACGGGAACCACCCAAAGCTTTCATTTCTACTGATTAATAAATTATTTTTGCTTCCTGCTCATACACTGCCCTCCACTGGTGTGACACCCTTACTCCAGCTACTGTGTAGTCCTTCTGCAACGATGGAAAGCCTCATGATTGTGTTTCTACATTTCAAGGTGTTTTCATGCCCACAATATGACTTTCATAGAAGAAAAATTATCTACTTACTTAAACATGAAGGATAATTTTTTATACTTCCCCATGGTCTTTTATATTTTCATGGCAGCTGGAAGACTGACTTCTACTCATGTTTTATGTGGTGAAACCCTTACTGTATCACTTTACACACCTTAGAAGTAGAGACTGTCCCACTCATTTATTATTTTCCAGGCACTGGTTTCTAGGAGGCATTCAACAAATACCTTATGATCTGAATTACATATTTCATTCACTCAATAAAACATTATGAAGAAGTTGTTACACTGCTCGAGGACAGGTAATTCTTGGCCTGATCATTAGAGGACAGTCTGGCACCCAGAATCACGCCACACATGCCGAGTGCTGTGATGGAAGGAGGCCCACAGAACCAGTCATGCTGCCTGGATGAGTTCAGCCTGGGCCAGGCATGGCACCAAGACCCTGATACTGAGTGTGGACGGGTTAGGAGTGAATTGGGCAGAGTGAAGAAGCTGATGGGAAATTTCTAGACTAAGGGAATATATGTAATAGGAGGGGCAACTTCACGAACCGAGTGACTAAATGGATGGATTTGGGTGAAGGACTCGGGATAACAAAAGGTTAGAAGACTTCTAGATTTTATAACTTGACCAGCTCAGTGGTAGACGATGGCCATTAACTGAAACAGAAATTTAAGAATTCAAAGGAAAAGCAAGTTTGTGAAGGAGGGGATGGAGATTTGTATCATCTCCAGTTAAGTGTCACGTGGTAGAAAAAAGGACAAAAAAGAGAAGAACACACCTAGAAAACAAAGACATGTCAGCACTGATTTACATCATCCCTGGAGCCTGACAGCATCTGGACTCCTGAGATCCTCCACGCTACTTATCGGCAGGGAAGCTGTGTGGTGCAGCGTGGTCTGGACTTTGTATTCTGACAGACCAGCGTCTGGGGTCCTGCAAGGCTGCCTCTTGGGTGTGGCTTTCCAGGTCTCTCAGACTCGCTATTTTTCTACCTTTGAACTGAAGATGATAATCTCTCACTTGTAAGAATTAGCTGTGACAGTGTTTTTTAAACACTTAGCACAGTTCCTACCACATGAGGATGTGCTTCATGTCAGTGCTCTTCCATTAAGAAAAAAAATTAGGCTCTGCAACACATCAATACTCACCCCTCATTTTATAAAGAAAATATTTATTTTCAAGTTAACAGCCCCACCTTGTGATCTTTCAAGATACTGCTGACAAAAGCAGTTTAAAAGTTATGCTGTATTTTTGTAACTACACATATATTGCTGTTCATCATGGAACATTCCCTTGGGGCCTTAGAAGTTAAGCTGGTTGGACCAAGACTTAAGAAATTCCCTACTCCTGGCAGAGTGTGTACAATTTACTGAGTGGCATTTATAATGCTATTATTTAATTTAAAGGCAAAGGAAACATTCCAAAGAAAATAAAAAATTTTATGTAGGCATGTGAATATTTAAAATCTTTCCCCAAAACATCTTCCCTACAAAGTGATGTTGGGTATTTTTTGTGGGGTTAACCTGTTACCAATGTACCAATAAATCTCAAACAAAGCAAGAGTGGTGCTGATCCACAGTCATGGAAATGTTATAAGTAAGCGGTAGTAATTTTGGTTACTATAAACCAAGCCAAGGATCTGTCTATGGGCAAGTGATGTGCCACCGTCCTGGGCGATTTGGGGACACACCTGAGTCGCACCCTGGGTAAATGCTTGTGAATTTGTGCCAACAAGGTCTAATGTGCCTATTTGATGACTGACCGCCTTCTCAGAGTCTGGCAAGGCTCCAGCTCTAGAGTAAAAACCATTAGGCTTATTCGACAACCCCTTACTGTGTAAAATTCTCTGACTGCCAAAGTGCTCATGCTCAAGAAATATGCACATATACATAATCACGTGTGTGTGCGTGGCATTCGCTGACACACACGTATGCTGTGTGATGCCTGCTCTGCACAGTTGACAGTGGCTTCAGGGGTTCAGCTGGAAATCATAACCAAAAGACTCGACAGGCCATACTCAACAGTAGGCCCCTTCTAGAGAAGGTATCAGATCAAACAGGAAATGAGGCATGCTGGCGGGAGAAACACAAATGTGTCCTCAGTGGGGCCCACTTCTCTGGCAGCTGCTTCAGTATAAGAAACAAGACCATGCGGGTGGACACAGAAGTCCCCCTGGCTCGCTGCAGAGGAACAGCCCTGCCACAGCATGCTGGCAACCTTGAATGCTCTGTGATCCTCCCACAACACAGAGGAGTGGCTTGTGAGGCCATCTCCCACTCACCTCCCCGTCTCCTCTAGGAGACTGTCATGGACAGTTTCCTATCACCTCCCAGGTTCTGATGATATAAGAGGCTTTCTGCAGGGTCTATCTGCAGACTATAAAACCATTCGGCTGAGTCTACAATTGGTCCCCCTACTCATATTCCAGCCAACTGGCCCCTTGTTTAGGAATCGTCATTTTTGATGTACAGGTCAAGAACCCAGGAAACCAGCACTTTGGCTACTGTCTCCGTAAATCATAAACTGCCTGAATATAGCTCATTGTATCTTTACTGGCCAAACCAGACTTGAAATGGCAGTGACTCTCCCCACTGTTGGCCTCGAAGAAGAAAGCACCATGAATTCAAGAAAAGGAACTCTGAACAACCACCTGAGCCTGGTCAGGAGCTTTAAGGGACACCACAGCCCTGCCAACACCCTGGCTTGGGGCTTGGGAGATGCCACACGGAAGGCCCACTTCACCAGCGTTTGAACTTCTGACCCGTGGAAAATGGGAGATGACAAGTGTAGTTTTAGGCTGCTAAATTCAGGGTGATTTGTTAAACAGCAACAGACAATGAAAACATCCATTTAGTACTCGAATAAATTTGACAATACCTGGGCTCTGTATTTTGGAATCCATTAGCTAGGATCAGGCTAAGTGAGGACATACTTCTTTACACCAACAGCTAAAGGCCAAGTATCTCACCAAAAACCTGATACCCCATTACGGCACCCTTCCCACTATATGCCAATGATTATTCCTCCTTAGGCCCTGAACCTGGGCCATTCAGTCTATCTTCTAGGGTCCTGAGAGTCTGGGCCATTTCCAGGGCTACCTAACTGCTCCCTTCTTGTCAGGACTCATATCCTTCTAACATTAGACACATTCAGTACAGCATTATCCATCATATACCATCAACGACATATACAGCAAAGGGTTTAAATTTAAAATTAGTGTTAAAATTTAGATCAATATATGGATCAGGATAAACTGATATGAGAAAATTCTGGAAGTATATAGTAAAAAAGATATCATACTTCAAAAAACTAAATCTATTACTTTTATTATTGTTTCGAAAGTGGGAATCAAGCTATAGATTTAAAACCAAAATAGACTTTGAGATATGGTAAACAAATGGATCTGATATAAGATAATCAAGCTAAGAAAAACCAACAACCAGGAATTGCATTTCCTTTGGTATAATTCAGAGATAGCTTTGTGAAAAAAAAAAAAGAATTACTATAGTTATATTTCGTCTACATTAGGGATCAGCAAGTTTCTTCTGTAAAGGGCCAGAAAGATAATAGATATTTTGGATTTTGTGGGCCACAGGGTCTTTGACATCTCTCACAACTACTGACATCTGCTGCAGAAGTTTGAAAGCAGCCACAGATAATAAGAAAACAAAAAGGCATGGCTGTGTTCCAATAAAACTTTATTTACAAAAACAGGCAGCAGCCAGTTTGGGCCCATAGTTTATAGTTTGCCAAACCGTGGTCCACACAGAGATATGATAATCATTTAAACAACTGAGTATCTCAGGAACTTACTGCTTGATTTTATCATTTCTAGGTCCAAATCTTGGTCCAGATGGTCCCCTTCTGAAAACAAAATACCAAGCACATATTATAAGAATTAAAAAAAAACAGAAAAGACACTCATGCATTAAGCTGAATTCTAAACATGCATCAGTCATTTACCATAAGAAACTGCATTTTAATAGCATTGCTGGAACTGAGTGGTATGTATTCATGTCTATACTTGATTAGTACTTAATGCTGGACACAATTAAGCTAATTCTTCTGAATGTTACAACTTTCAGAGAAATTAGGGTTTATATAATTCTTAGTTATACACAGGTTGTTCTATTTACTAAATTCTGAAATACCGTAACAAAGTACCAGTGACTACATATAGTTTTATGACTAATTACAGAACACTAGACATACAATTCACCTTGAATTTAGACTATACTGAAATGCTGTCAGGGATGGTCACAGAAAAAAATTCATTCCATTCAAAACACTAAAAATTTATAAGTATGTTTTTTGATAACTCATCTTAAACTTACTAATATAGCTAAAGGCAAATGCCAAGAGTCTACAAACTGTAATTCATTCACCCATTCACTTATTGATGGATGTTTGGGGTGTTTCTAGTTTTTAGCTATTTCTCAAATTATTCTCTATTGTAGTTGAGTGTCGTATCCTATTAACCAATTCATTTTGATATTCTGGAAATCAAAACTTTGGGATATTTTAAGTAATTATCATTCTTCTGATGATAGAGAATAAGGTATAAACCACAAACCTCAAAAGAAAATAGGTTCTATACCAATTACATGTGAATTCCCCCTTCCCTCCTGCCCCCTGGCCCATGGTCCCTTATTCTACTACCTCTAAGCACTGTCTGCCCTAGGTGTCGCACAGGGTGGCACCATCAGAATGTATTCTTTTGTGACCTGCTTCTTTCACTTAGCATAATGTCTCAAAGGCGCATCCATGTTACAGAGTGTCCGAACTGCCTTCCTGAGTAAGGCTGGGGGGTGCTTCACTGTGTGCACAGACTGCACTGTGCTTCTCACTCACCCACTGATGGGCAATGCTCTGCTTCCACCCTCTGGCTATTGTGAGCAGTGCTGCTCTGAATACGGGTGTTGATTAATTTTTCAAAATACTTCAAGAACTTTATTTGGTTTGTCTCCTTCGCAACACACATGCAGGACTGCTGTGCGTGGAAGCTGCACTCTGACCAAGTGTGCCGTTTGTCGTCAGGCCCTTGGAAGACACACAGCGCTGCCCAGATGTTGGTCTCAGGGCTATGCTGCCAGCCTGCTGAGTTTGCACTTCTCGCGAAGGGTCTAACTTACCTGCAGGTGAGCACCTACTTATTAACCAAGCCCCAGGCCTACTTTTGAACACTGAATTCCTTTTGGACAGGGAGCTATTGCTCTAGTCTAAGGCTTGTCGTCATAATTGGTGCTGTGGGCAATTAGCTTTGTAACTTTAGAGAAATCTTGTCCTTCATCTGACTTTGCCAAAATCACACTATTTCCTGTTATTGGACCTGCTTTCTACCCTGTAGGCTCTTTTTGGTCCATTGCTTCATGGATATGGCTTTCACTCACTTTTTATAAAAGGTTTTTACTTGGGGAAAAAAAGTCTCTGCAAAAAACTTCATGAAACAAAGTGGGAGGTAAATGCTTCCTCTCAGGCATTCCCCTCCACACCAATTTCCAGAGAAAACTCCTGAAACCATACCTGTCTCCCATTATTTTGCAAACGCAAGCTCAGGCCTACAGGAGAGCCCTCTCTAACTTGGAATTGCAAAGGACTGCTCTGCCACTTAATTCTGACAAAGCACCAAGGAAATCCAATGGGGAAGGATAGAGGACTTGTGTTTTTAATATATTTAAAAAACTCTTACAACTTAAGACAAATTTAGAATGAGGCAAAAGATTTTATCATGTGCTTTGTCAAAGAAGCTATGAGGATATGCACAAAAGAATATGCTAACATAATCTGTCATTAGTGAAATGCAAATTAAAACCATAACGAGGCACCACTACACATCCATTCGGCCAAAACTGAAAGACGGCCATATGCAAGTGTTGATGAAGATTTGGAGCAACCAGATCTCTCACATGACACTGGGAATATAAAATGGTACACCAACTGGAAAACAGCTGTAAACATACACCAGCCATTCCACTCCCAAGTACTGACCCAAGAACAGTGAAAGCATATGTGCACACAAAAACCTGGACACAATGTGTACCGAGCAGCTTTGTTCATAATAGCTAAAAACTAGAAACACCCCAAACATCCATCAATAAGTGAATGGGTGAATGAATTACAGTCCATGCAGACACAGACTACTACTCAGAAATAAAAAGAAAGAAACTGTTGATACAAGTGACAGCATGGACCAAACTCAAAATAATTATGCAGAGTGAATGAAGCCAGTAAAAACAGAGGCATAGTAGTAATTCCATTTATAACAAAGTCTAGAAAATACAAACTATAGTGATAGCAAGCAGATTAGTAGTTGCCTGGGGATTGGCAGAGTGTCAGATTACCAGGCTATAAGGAAATCTGAGGTGATGGCTGGTGCGTTATTTGGGTTTGGTCATGATCCCCTAGTTGTACAGTACATATATCAAAACTTGTATGCTCTCTATGCATTTCTTTGCATGTCAACTACAACCCAATAAAGAGGTTAAGTAAAACCCAAAAACTTACAGAAAAAAGTCTTCTTCTTCATCTGAATCATCTTCCAAAAGATTTCTCTGTGAAGAAAAGAGAACGACTTGTGTTTACAGATTCAGAGGGCTTACAAACTGTCAAGGAGGAGTGGTGGAACAAGTACTATTCTGGTGAGATTTCTTAACTCCCAGATTCCAGGCAGAGGGAAGAATAATTGCATGTGCTTCACTGGAAGCTGACAGAGAGGGAACCACATATGCAGACTTCACAAAGAAAATTTGTATAATACTAAAAAGGAGGCTAAAGAGAGCAAAACCAGAACTTTTCAGCACAAAGGAACTCACAGGATACAACCTGTAGGCAGTCTAACAGTCTTCAAAGATATCCACACCCTAGTTCCCAAAACCTGTGAATGTGCTCCCTTGTATGGCAAAGGGACTTTGTAGATCTTGAGTTAAGTCAAGGATCTCAAGATAGGAAGGCCAATGTGCATTTTTCATACAGGCCCAATGTAACCACCAGAGTTCTTAAAAGAGGGAAGCACCAGACAGAGTCTGGAAGACGTTACACTACTGGCTTTCAAGAGGGAGGAAGGGGGCACGAGCCCAGGAGGGCAGGAACCTCTGGAAGCTGGGAAGGCCAAGAAACAGATTGTCCCCCATGGCCTCCAGAAGGACACAACTCTGCCAGAGCCTTCATTTTAGCCCAGGAAGATGCATTTTGGACTGCTGGCCACCAGAACTGTAAGGCAATAAATTTGTGTTGTTTTAAGTTTGTGGAATTTGTTACAGCAGCAAGAACATATACCACCCAGGAACCTTTTCTGAGGAAATTACTCAAGGAATTGCCAGCCAAAGAGAAAATTTAATTAGAACAAAGATCATCAGACATAAGTTGATACTATCAATGAATCTAACAAAATATGTGGATAATGACAATGTAACTGTGAACTGTAACTTACAGCTACTGAAAAAGAGAAGGTATAACATGAGGCCCAACTCTAAAAGCCCCTACAGCTTTTTTTCTACAGACCAGAAGCTGGGAGTGGGAGGAAGAGCGAGGAAGGGAAAGCATGGTGACACATTCATCCTGGGAGAGCAGAGCAGAGGAGGAAGGGGGCGGCTAGAATGGAAGGGGCATGGCTGTTGGTGGCCGACAGTGAACACAGATCTAAACATTACTGTTAAATATAGAGATGATAACAAAAAGAGAGGGAAAGAGGGGAAAGGGGGGGCATTTTTAATCTGCCTTGTGGTGCTGAGTGCAGAGAGAAGATGAAGAAAAATAATTTAGCAGAAGAACTGGGGAAAAGAGGGAAAACATAAGAAATACAATGAATATCATTGTTATGTATTTATAATATATACACAAAGAATAAGAAAATGAAAACAGGATGTATTCAATATTCATTTAACAGATGACCATCTTCTATGTGCTAGGACTGTTTGAGGTACTGAGCGCCAGCTTTGGGTAAGACAGACAAGGTCTCAGCTCTCACAGAAAAATATCTGGTTGACAAATGCTATGCAGAGAATTAAAACAGCAGTGGGATACAAAGTGACAGGGTGACTAAGCGAGATTAGGTTGTCATGAAAAAATCACTCTCAAGAATTGAAATTTAATACAAATGATAACAAAAAGCCAACCAAAGACAGGGTGAAGAGCATTCACTGCTGGCAGAAAAAGCCCAAATACATTAGTTATCATAACGAAAGTGAATGGCTTGGATGCTCCTATTAAAACAAAAACTATACATGACTAGAGTTCAAAAAACTCCAACCAATACTTGTTTATAAGAAATTCACCTAAAAAAAATGTCAAATAAAGCATGAAAAAAGAGATAGAAAAGATATATCAGCAAATTCTAACAACAAGAATGTTAGAGGTAGCAATATTAATATACAGAAGAATTTTAGAACAAAAGCATTAAATAATCAAATAAGATTTTACAGTGATGAAATGCACAATCCACCAAGAACATTTAACAGCAATAAATGTTTATACATAAAAATACAGCCTCAAAACATATACAGCAAAAGCTGCTTAAATTATAAGAAACAGATACATGCAAAATCATTTATTTAGCATACCCTTCAGAGAGGGAGAAACTAAGAAGAAAAAAACTATCTAGAACTTTGTCTTTGGCAAATCTTATTTTCAAACATCCAAGAAAGAGATAAGCCTCAAAAGAATTTTAATAAATTCCCAAAACTAGAAATTAGAAAGGTCATATTCTCTGGGTACAATGCAATGGAAATCAAATAACAAAAGGAAATTTTAAAACACTCTTCTAATTAACATATTAAAATGTAAATAGAAGTTTAATTGACTAGAAATAAATGACAACCCTCAACCAAACGAAAAGGCAACCTACAGTGTGGGAGAAAATATTTGCAATGATACATCCCACAAGGGGCTAATACCCAAAAATACATCTCAACACACACACAAAAAACAAATAATCCGATTAAAGAATGGGTGGAGGACCTGCACAGACATTTTTCCAAAGAAGACAGACATGGCCAACAGGAATATGAAAAGATGCTCCATATGGCTAATCATCAGGGAAATGCAAGTCAAAACTATAATGAGATATCATGTCACACCAGTAAGAATGGCCAGTATCCAAGACAGAAAATAACAAGTGTTGAGGAAGTGAAGAAAAGGGGACCCTCCTACACTGTTGATGGGAATGTCAATTGGTGCAGCCATTGTGGAAAGCAGTATAGGGGTTCCCACCACACACCCCCACCAAAAGAAATATCTGAAAATAGAAATACCAAATACCATATGACTCGGTAATTCCACTTCTAGGAATTTACCCAAAGAAAACAAAATCACTAATTTGAAAACACATGTGCACTCCTATGTTCACTGCAACATTATTTATAATAGCAAAAATATAGAAGCAACTCAAGTGCCCACTGATAAATGAATGGATGAAGATGCAGTACATATACACAATGGAATGTTACTCAGCCATAAAACTGCCATTTGCAGCAACACGGATGGACCTGGAGGGTATCATGCTAAGTGAAATAAATCAGGCAGAGAAAGACAAATACCACATGATTTCACTTACATGTGGAATCTAAAAATAAGCAAAAAGAAACAGACCCACAAATAAAGACAAAAGACTGTTAGTTACGACGGGTGAAATAAGTGAAGGAGATAAAGAGGTACAAATTGCAAACTGTTAAACAAGTTAGACATAGGAATGGAAGTACAACATAGAGAATTCAACCAGTAATACTGTAATATCTTGGCATGATAATGGGGTTACCATGCCTACTGAGGCAAGCATCTAGTAATGTACACAATCATCCAGTCATTAGGCTGTAGACATCTGAAACCAACATGATATTTTATATCAACTTCACTGCAATTAAGAAAGAGAAAGAAATGACACAGGCAACATCACAGAACAAAACCTGTAGGGTAAATTCACTTATGAAGTCACAAAGATTAAAATACATGAAATAAGTAACTCTTAAGATGGTTAAGTTATTCCTAAGCAACATACAATCCAGAAGCTTAAAAAGAAGATTCAAGGATCTGATTACATAAAATTTTGAAATATGAAGAACACAGACACCATAAACAAGGTTAAATGGCAAGTAACAGTTTGAAAAAAAAAATCTGCAACATACTTTCAAAGCAAAGGTCTGATATATGTATTATATAAAGAGCTCTGACAAACTGGTGAGAAAAAGGCACATTATAGAAAAATCATCAGAGGAGGAGTGGGCAATTCCAGTCGAAGAAGAAATAGCCAATGACCGCAAAAAAACACGGTCAAAGTCGATAATATTCAGGGAAATGCATTAATTCCTTCAAAGAGTATTTATTGAATGCTATTCTAGCTAGTAAGTAACATAAAATTATTACATTTACATAGAGTATATTTGCCTTAGAGAATGATGATATAAAGATTAAGTGTTTATGATAGTTGTACAATGAGAAACACACATGAAAGCCAATGTCTTTACACCCATTCATTGAACAAACAGCAATGCTAGGGTTACAATATCAAAAAAGGATAATGGGGCACAAAGAGATACCATTTCACACCAAGTAGGCAGATAATAACAAGTGGGGGGAGAAACTAGAACCCCCACACACTGCTGGTGGGAATTTAAAAATTGTATAGCCACTTTGGAAAAGTTGGGCAATTATTCAAAAGTTGAACAAAGAGTTATTATAATACCCAGCAATTCCATTCCGAGGTGGAACTGAAAGAGAAATGAAAACTTAAACCTGAATGTTCACAGTGGTGGTATTTATACTAGACAAATAGTCAAAAAGCCAACAGCAAGAAGTGCTATTCAAAATGCAACTAGTATTCAAATAACTCCAAATGTCCATCACTAATGAATGGATAAATAAAACATAGTATATTCATTAATGGAGTGTTATTCAGCCATTAAAAGGCATGAAGTACTGATACATACTATCACAATATGGATGAACTTTCAAAACATTATGGTAAGTCAAAAAAGCCAGTTATAAAAGACAACATATTGCATGATTCCATTTATATACAATGTCCAGAAGAGACAAATCCATAGATATTGTCTAGGATGGAGGAGATAAGGAGAATGGGGGATCACTGCTAAAAGGTACAGGGTTTCTTTTTGGAATGATGAAAAGGTCTTAAAATTGACTGCTGATAATTGCATAATTCTGTGAATATACTAAACCCACTGAATTGCACACTTCATATGAGTGAATTGTATGGCATGTGAATTAAATCTCAGTATCAAAATACTGTTACTGAATATGTTAACAATATTGTTACAAAAAAAAAACCATGTAATAGGAAACAGAGACAAAACTTTTAAAAGTTTTTAAAGTAATTTATAAATTATTAGAACCAATGACTTATCAAATTTCACTATCTGATAAACATTCAAAAGAAGGTCTCTATCTAAACAGCCAATTGTGTTCAATTCTGGTACCCAGTATCTTTTTTTTTTACAGTAAATTGTGGGAGTAATCAACCCACAACGTAAAGAGAAAGTGCCAAAGTTGCAATCTTAGTAGTGGAACTGAATATTTTATATTCTTAAGTACATACGTAAAGCTTCTTTTAAAAAGCTTGTTAGCAATTAGTTTATTGTGGGGTTCTACTCGTCCTTAAACAAAAAACTGTAGCGTTAGAATAAGGGGAAGATAAATGTCTCCTGTACTGTACTAAAAAGTACTTCTACATTGTAAGATGTTGGACAGAGTGGAAAATAGAAGGCTCTGAGGTTGTATACAAAAGGAGCATGTAAAAGGAAATCAAGTACACTATAAAGCTCTATGAGGGCGGAGACCATGCCCTCCAGTTTTTAGCAAAATGCCCAGCACATAGTAGGTGGTCAGTAAATATTTGCTGAATGAATCGATAAATGAAAGAATGGCAAGATGATAGGAAGTAAAGGGGAGCTTCAAGTTCCTGGATAAGAAGATTTACACTAATTCCTCCACTCAGTAAATATTGAGTACTTATTCTAAAAGTAACCTATCTACAATATTCATATCAAATTCCAAAATGCTACATAATTTCTAGTTTTATATATATCTGCATAAAATGTTCTGGAATATACTAGAAATCGAACATTATGTAAAAGCTACTCTGGACTCTGAGACAATAACAAGACTAGAATCCTTTATTTGTAATTCCAAAATCTTAAAAGTTCTGAAAATCAAGAGGTTTTGTAAATTTGGAGCCAAAACTCATTTGGAGAAATACCTGACTTAAACTGATATTAGTTAATTTATTTATACACTTTATTTATATACTTGGAATAATCAGACATTTCATTGAGAAAATATTAATACGTTTGGAGGTACAGATCTAGATCCCTAAAAGGCTGTTAAGTAATATGCATTTACTACCTTTCTAAAATCTGAAAAATTCTGAATTCCAACCACATATAGTTTCAAGAATTCTGAACAAGATGTGCATTTGCGTAAAATTCCCTTTGAAAGACTAGAAAGAAGCTGTGAGTATAATCGGATCAATAATGAAGTAGAATACAGTTGAGCCACCAATCTAAGTAACATATAGTTTTTAATGTATACTACAAAGAAAACAAATGGGATTAGAATATAGCCATAAACTTTAGACTTTTCTAAAACAAATGACTTCCAAAGGGAATGAAAACATTTTGAGTCTTTCTTTTTA
This sequence comes from Phataginus tricuspis, assembly GCA_029783875.1. NCBI lineage: Eukaryota > Metazoa > Chordata > Mammalia > Pholidota > Manidae > Phataginus > Phataginus tricuspis. The sequence goes on from JAQQAC010002701.1 coordinate 29,779,379, forward strand.
AAGCTTTAGATTCTGCACTTACCCTTTCACTTTTCACAGAACCAGTGACATCATCATCATTTAGGTGGCGCTTGAACTTGGGAGGCATATTTCTTACTCTTCTACTTCCTAGCAGAATAAGTATTCACCACCTTAAAGGGAAAATAAATTTCATCAGATTTGAGACTTCTGGGTAAAAGCTAAGGTACTTAAAACAGTGTATCAGGCCCTACAGGATGGGGCCTCCTTTGAGGCTCTGATGGCAACTCCCCTTCTCACTTGCCACTCCCGGGACCCTGGCCTCCACCCTTGGCCTTAATACATAAGAAACAGTTAAAAGCGTGATAAAATGGATATAACTTTAAGAGAACATATGGAGGAGATCAGTGACTTAACGTTTTTATAAAATTAAAGACCAAATTGTACAGGAGCGGGGGGAAAAATAAGAGAAAGTGAGACATTAAATGCTTTGGGATTTTTCACTTTTGCTTAGAAGACTGGAGAAAACTAGTTCTCTCACTTTCAGTTAGTTGCTTAAGCAATGATTCAGTTTCCTTATCTGTAAAATAGTGATTTCTAGGCTTCTGCAGGGAGTTGAGATGGTCAAATCAGCTAGTGTATGCAAAAACATTCTGTAAGCTGGAATACCCTGCTCCACAGCACCAGGATCCAAGAAAAGGGATGTTTGGTAAGCATCAGGTTAAACAAAGCCAGCTTTTGTGCTTTTTTTTGGGGGGGGGGGGCGGTCTACAGAAAGTCTCAAAGCCTTTTATATGCTAACATGCATTGTGATTTTCCAGGAAAATGCTTGAGCATGCAACATACTCAAATTTCCTTGAGAAAAAGCTGACATATGCAACTATTGAGTTTTCAGTATCTTAGACTAGAAGGCAGATGAATAATGAGAATAGTCAAGGACCACTAGACGTTTTACTATGTCCTAGGCACAGTGCTCAATGATTTACACCGCTTTTCTTTTACTCTTTCCAACAGTCCTTTGAAGTAGGCACTAAAGAACTAAGGGAAAAGGAAGGCACAGTAAAGATAAGTAACTGATAGTGTTTGTCACTGTACTGATTGAAATAGCAGAAACACAGGCCTAAATTAACCAATGGCTGTGCATATTCAATTAGTTGCCTATCAGGTCACAGGTTCTGTTCTAGAAAAACCACCTCCCTTGTAAACACCCAGCAGCCCTCTCGCTCCTTCCGTAAGAAACACCTCTAAAATTTTTCAGTATAATCAGACATCAGTTTGGTTAATATTACACACTAAAAAAATAAATAAGCCGAGTACAGTTTCATAAACCAGATACAAGTAATACTTTAAGCTGGCTTCCCATCAGAACAAATTGACACATTTTCTTTGATAAGAAATGCTGCCAAACCTGAAACTTCACTTGCAAGGAAAACCAGGTTCTTGTCACCTAAATGACAGCTATAGAGTTCTTCATTCCACAACATTTCTGTTGCAGACATCTGGCCCATTTTATTCCTCCTACTTTGATTTCAGAATAATTCATTCATGCAAAAATGCTGCAGAATGCACGGAAAAACAGATGAGGAAGGAAGCGACTAGGGCACGTGAGTTTTTAAATACCCCTGTACTTGTATTTTAAATGCCACAAAGGGGGCTCTCAACGTCCCAGAACAAGTAACAGGTAGCCTTACCTAACATTCTAATGAAATACACAGAAAACCCACAAGTTTAATGATGAGCAAACCCATACTCAGGTACCAGAATCCAAGGATCTGCCTCAGGAAGTTAGAAACCAGTGTGATACACGGAAAGGCCATCTGCAGAGCAGCAGCTGATGATCCGTACCCAGCGCCCCGCAGAAGCCAGCCACGTTCAGAACAGTAATGCACACGGTCCCCTGCGAGTGACCTCGCGCTTGCGCCCCGCGGCCGTGCGGAGCCCCCTCCAGGCTCTACCGCACAGGCCACCGCCGCCGTCCCCGCGAGCCTCGGACCACCGCTGCCGTCGCCGCCCCGCCGTCCCCGCGGCCCTCGGGCCACCGCGGCGCGGGCTAGTTTCGGGCGATTTTTCTGAAGAGGCGGCCGGCTCTCCAGCCAGCGGCTTCGCGTGCGGTCTTTTCACCTGCTGTTTGTTAAACGCTGGCTTCCTGTCGCTTTGGGCAAAGCTAAAGCCCCCACGAAGTTCAGGGCACGGAGAGCTGGACGCAGAAGCCCGCGGCCCCAGATGCCGAGGCGTCCGTCCCCGCGCCCGAGCCGGCCGTTCCGCCGGGAGCCCGTCCGCCTTCGGCCGCGCCTCCCAGGCCTCTCATCCGCTCGCCTCCCCTCAGCCGCCCCACGGCCCTCTCGGCCTCCGCCGCCCGGAGCGGACGCGGGCAGCCAGCGCTGCCTTCTCCGGTCCCGCCGCCTCACTCAGCCCCTCCCGTCAGGGCGAGGCCGGCGCCCGTACCTGACTCTGCGGGAGCCCGGGCGCCGCTTGGAAGGGTACGCCGGAACGGCGACGGGGACGCGTAGGAAGCCGGCAGGCGGGGACCGGCGCGGCCGCTCAGTCGCAGAGACACTTCCGCTCGTCGAGCCCATCGCCTCTCGCGGCCTGGCGCGTCGGGGCCGGGGCCGGAAGGGGCGCGGCGGGGACGGGCCAGGAAGGGGCGGGGCTCCCTCGCTCCGCCTGCTGGGCGCGGGCGCCGACGGGATCCCCGGGCGCGTATCATCAAGGAGGGCGCCCGAGGTCGCTCCGGAGCCGGCCGGCGGTAGAGCGCTCGCGACCCGCCCACTCCCCTGGCACTCCCGGTTGCCGCAGCCGAGTGGACTAAGTATTCGCAGCGCGGACCGCTCCGGACGCTCCAGGGCCGTTTCTGAGACCCTGCGTCTATGGGATCGGAGTTCGGCTAGGAGGCCACCCTAGGAATACTCCTAGGAAGGCAATCAAACAAGCATGTGATCCTTATAAATATGAAAATAACAGACTTCCTGGCAAACAGACTAGCAGAGGGTTCATATCTGTGGAACCCCTTTAGCAAGCTGCCTGGGCTGGGATTGTGTATAGTGAACACACTAGGGATCTGTGTGGGTTTGCAGTGTGTGACTGGAACATACCAGGTAAGTATTGTAACTTAGCACAAAATGGGCATATTTCATGACCATCAGCAGAATGGAGGTAGGTGTCAGGGGTTAGGCCTACAGCCTTACCAGAGGACAGGAGTGATCTGGGTTCAATGCATGGGGTTCAGAGCACTCCTCTCAAATCCAAGCGTGGCATTGCTTGGTGAAGGTATAGAAAACTCACATCTGCAGACAGTAGATAGGCTACCATTTGGCAGGTGGCAGGCCGGCAGAGAGGGATTCTGCCCTCCTGTGCTCACGGTGTAGAGAGGTCAGCTGTGATGCACCATCGGGTGTGATGGGAGCTCAGGGCAGGTTAGCGTAGGCTGCCACACACCTTACAGCAGTGCCTACAAGTGGGGCTACATGAGGTCCCCAAGCCCAGCAGTCCACTGGGCTTTGGGGAAGTGTGGGGTGGCAGGGTGGGGAGTGGGTGCTGAATTCAGAGCACAGAGAGAACAGCTGGAAAGAGGAGAGAATCAAGAAAATCAGGCTGGGCTGGGGGCTGGCAAAGAATAGATAAGAGAGGTGAGTACCCCAGACCCACCCTGGGACTTTCTTGAGTCAGAAATATGTAAGCACCTTCTATCTGAACCAGAAAGAGTATTTTTTTTCAGGAATTATGATGTCCTGGTCCCAGGAGGAGGACATAAAGTCAAGGTGTAGAAATCAAGGAAGAGCTATGAGGATAAAGTGAATGTGTGTTTCTTTATCTGGTGAGTGAACAGGTGGTGGGACCCGAGTTTGCCAAATTAGGACACATTAGGGCTTTAAGTTCCTTACAGAAACAGCACTTGCTCTCTAAACGCCAGCCCCTGCGGTCAATTTTGCCTTGTCCCAGAGCAGGAGTGAAGTCGAGGGGGTGGAGACAAGAAGGGGAAAACTCCAAGCTCAACCGCCTGGCATCTGCTGTGAGCCCGTGGGCGGGACTGGGCCCAGGGCTCTGTGCTCTGGGTGTGAGTGGGTGGTGGAGTGTCCCGGCCCCTCCAGAGGACTGAGAATTGGGACCTGAGGCGGTGTGGGCCAGTCCTAGGATGCAGGGATCCCACCGCTGGGCTGCGTGTAGGTTCTGCTGCAGGCCTGAGGAATGTTCTGGATGGGTGGTTCATACATTTTCCTTTAGTCAGCAACATCTTCACTGACTTCTGATCCTTAAATAACAGTATAAAACGTTTTAAAAGACATCAAATAACATTATATAATATATAATGTGGAGAAACAAAGCTCTTTAAGTAAGGAAAATGAACACTTAAACATATAAGCAGCCAGAAATAACTGCAGTTATTTTAAGCTGTCTTTAGTATAAGGATACTTTTTTCTATAAGCCCACACACATGCATGCATCATTAAGCATTGCCTTTTTTGGTTTATATCATTTGGGGGTGCTTTTCCATTAATATAATCTGAACATTTTCCAGTAAGAGTAACCATCCTTCTGTAACATTCTTTAAAGCGACTGCTGTATGATCCACACACACAAATGCTGCATAGTCATTGAGCTGATATCTACTGATATGCACTTAAGTTGTTATCAACGTTTTGCTATAAGATACGATGCTGAAGTGAATATTCTGGTGTATAAAATCTTTGTGTACATGCATGAATAATTCCTAAAAATAATTCAGGAATAGGATTGGTGGCTCAAGAGTCAAGTGGGTCTTTAAACCTTTTGATTCTTCGTTGCCAGCTTTTTCATAAGCTGCGCAGCTGTGTTCATAAGAGCTATGCATTGGAGAGCCCATGTCCCCCTTCAGAATCAGCTGTTGGACTGTGAGTGGTCCTGGAGTTGTCTCTGGACCCTTGGCCAGTGAATTCAGCAGTGAGAGGAAGCTGCCTGAAAGGCTTACCTTATGGGCTTGAGTGACATCACTCTCTCCTGCCACTTGGCAGGACTTACCTGTCACCCTGTCATGACCTGGAAGGCAGTTCCAGTCTTACCTTTCTAAATAACTCTTCACTCTTGTCATCTCTATCTGAAACACTTGTGCATCACTCAGATGCTACCTGTCACCTGCCTCACATCTGCCTGAGGTTATGGATCATCCAGCTTGTCAATAAATGGGGTTCACTCCCCAGTGACCACTTTAGCCCTTCTGAAATTTATTGTTGGCTTGACTGATTTTTTTAAAAAGTCCCTAATGCCCCAGGCCCGCTGGAGAGGACTGCAAACCTGCTGGTCATACTTTTAATCAAGACTAGGCTGTAGGATAGGGTGAGGGGCTGGAAATCTGGAGAACAGGGCTCTGGGTGTGGTTCAGAAACTGTTGCTTGTTGATCTTAGTTAATCATCTTCCTTCTGGGACATCAATTTCTTTATCTTGACAGGCAGGGACTGTACTAGGTGCTACATACCTCTCACCGCTGGCATTTTATGGCTCACAGACCTCTCTGCCAGTCTGCGGGTGATTAGTGATCTCACGAGGGTCATGTAACCCTACTTGTCTTTCCACCTACCACCCACCTTTCCCTGGTCTCTTGGTAAACAGGTTTCTGTGGGTTGTCTTGGGAGAGGCGCTATTGGGAGTGTAGTGTATGTGCATGGTTGCATATATATTTGCACGTGATGGATGAGAATACTGTGTTCCTAGAGGAGAACAAAAACCCCCTGAGGGGAGGCATGACCCTTCTACACACAGTGGACCCCTGGAAAAAGCATGGCCTGAGCTAGGACGGTGGGACCTCTGCGGGTGGTAGTGTGAGTGTGCGGCCATTTACAATAAGTGTGTCTCCTTAGGGGTGTGTGTCTGTGTGTGTTGGGTATCTGGGTGGTAAAATGAGTGAAGAAAACCAGAACAGGAAGTTAATGTATGTAGGAGTGAAATTTTCTGGTATGAACAGGAAACTTGGGGGCAGATACTCAGTAGCAGGTGGCTTGGAGAAGGTGCCATGGGACGCAGGCACAGGGAATCCAGCGGCAGAAGAGACCTGCTACAGGTGGCTGCCCACAGAGATGGCCTTAAGACCACTGCAGGGTGCCTATTGCCATTCTAAGGGTGCCCCTAAATGTTACCACGCACACATGTGGAAGAACACGGCTCCAGGATCAGAGAGGTGATGTCTACACCAACTTCTCTGTCTACAGGTCCTACTCAAGATGGAACAAGGAAAGGGCTGATTTAGCCAATGACACAAATAGCCAAGGGTGGGATTAGAGTGTTTAATGGGGGCAGAGCGGAAAACACACATTCTTACCGTGCAGATTGCCTCTTTAGATGAACCCTGAACATCAATGGTCTGGCAAAGCTTCTAAGGCCTTCTGCATGATTTAGAGGCTCTTCTGAGTAATAAAGGAGAGCCTCATAGCACATATGCTTAGGGTGCAAATAAGAAGGAGGCTACGATTCAGCGTGAGAACATATTGATCACAAGGCCTATGTAGAGAAGGCACTGGTCTATGCAGAGAAGGCACGGGCCTATGCAGCAGAGGCACAGGTCTGCACAGCGAAGGCACAGGCCTACATAGCAGAAGGGAAGATGGTATTTAGACCTGGTGCTCGGCTCCTGGAGCACGTGGCTGAGACCCCCTCACTTCTGCTTGGTCTTCTGCAGGGCTGGTGCTGGAGTCACTGCTGGGGGACATGGCTCGGGGATGGTGGGCTGGCAGGGCTCCTTGGTTTTGGGGGCGCATGATTCCTGGGGTGGAGGCTGGCAGGGCTGCTTCACCTGCTGCCAGTCCTGGGGGTGGGTGGCAAACACAGATGCTTCTGCTGCTGGGTGCTCACACTGGCAAGAGGCCCGGGCTGGATGCGGAACAGCTCACTCAGTGGTTTGGTAAAACAAGGAAGAAGCATGTCTAATGACAAATATGTCTCGCCTCATGCCCCTTCAGAAGGGGGAGCCTCTCTTCTTTTTGTTTCCCTGAATCGAGGTGAAAGGGAGCCTTAGTGATTCCCAGGTATATTCAGGAGGAGAAGCTTAATGGTGATTTGTTCTGCTCCATAGATATGGAGTCCTTCTCTATGCTTCCTTTTCTCCTGGTGATTCTGGAAACCTGCACTAGTGATGCAGCACAACTGCCAGCCACTGGGCTTATGTGAGGCTCCAGGTCTCCAGTGACTTGAGAAGTGGTAAAGCAGAGGTCTGGAGGCTGCCCTCTCATGTCTGCCCCACAGAGGGCCTGTGCTCTCATGGGGGAAGCCCTGCAAATCTCTCCTGGACCCACACGCTTCTGCCCACGGTCTTGTGCGATTCACGCTTTCTGTGCATGCTTCTGGAGGGCTTTCCATTCTGTCCACACATGTTGCCTGGACTCCACCAGATTCCAAATCACCTTCCTCATTTGGCCACAGCACTGCCCACCTGGCCCTCTCCACTAATCACCTTCCATGTAGTATGTTTGAAAATTATGTCAACTGTGTTGTTCTCTAATGGGCTGCGGCTCACAGAGTAAAGAAAAATATTTGAACATCCAAGCTGCCAATGCAGGGCCTTGGATAGTGCAAACTCTCAGTAGTGATTAAAGGGGCATGAAAATGTTCCTGAAAGCACCATATCCTCTTCCTCACTGAACAGGGGACCAACAGAAACCACTGTCCTTTTCTGACCCCAAGTTCCACAGCTGTGAGCTAAGTAAGAGGTCAGATCTATAGAGTCACCATAAATACAAATCACATTGTGTTTAAAAATAAGTATGCCCTAGATGGCCACGACATCCCAATCAAAATGCAGTGCTGTTGGGTAAATACTAAGAAGACTAAAGGGGAGACTCACCTGGTGTGCAGAAAAGTTGGAGCTGTTAGGCTTCTTGGGGTTGGTGAAGCATCTCTGGCCCACTGACATTTTATATAGAGTGTGAACCTTGCATTAAGGAAGAGGGATTTTTTAGGGCTACACTACATTCATTCCAGTGAAAATCTTTGGCTTGGCATTCTTTTGGGCACTCATTGTTTGACTGGGCCTGTCCTTACACTCCACCCTTTGTGGTGAGGGTGCCAGGGCCAGCAGGATTCCTGGATGGTGACGAGTTAATTCAGGGAGGTTCTGGCCTTCTGGGACCTGAAACAACCATCCTTCTGAGCTGGACCCTAATCTGTAGCTCTGATTAGTTCTGTTGTTTTAATTTCCATAGTGGATGTGGACATGAGCAGGCGCTACTGGTTCTTCTGGGAGGCTGAAAGGGGAAGTCCAACCATCCTCAATGGCCACGTATGGGGATGGTTCCTCCCTTCCCACTGCTTCACCTCTGTGTTACCCCTGGTGAGCTGGGGCCTCAGCCCTGCCACCTCCCAGGCTCCTCCTGGCAGGCCCCAGGTCCTGCTTGCACTGAACCTCACACGCCGTCTGGTGGGCACTCGGCAGTGGCCAGCTGCTGCTTTCCCTGATAGCAGTGCAGGTTCACGAACAGGAGAAGGAAGGAATGAGACAGAGAGAGGAAGAGAGAATCACATTATTTTGGAGATGTCTGTAAACTGGTTTGACAGCCAAGAAAGGACCCCATGAAAATGACTCACCATGTGACGGTGGGCCTCACAGATTGAGCTAAAAAGGCAGAGGCAGGGGGGGACTCACCACCGTTTTTGTTGGCACGCTTCCCACCCATTTCTGCTAGCATTTGCTGAGCCACCCCACGTGGGGGGCACCAGCGCCACCATCACACCTAAGCTCCAGCCTCTGGAGTCAGATTGGCTTTCCTTGGGTTGGCCCAGATTCATCCTCACCAAAGCCACCTCTCAGGAGCCCCTGACCTGGGGAGCTTCCACCTGCCCTGCTGCTCTGCTTGGGATTCTTATCTCCAGAGGACCTGCCTCCTGCTCTTCCTATGAGTCTAGGTCTTTCTTGCATTCCTTCTTGATGTAGACCTTGGTTCCAGAACTTCCTTCTCATCCCCTTCCTCCTTCCGTGGGTAGGCCCTTCTGCTCTGTCCCACCAGATGCCTGGTGCACCCCAACAAAGGCCTGTCCAGCACCTACCCCTGGGATAGACAGCTCCACCCCATCCTCAAGCCCCCATTTGGGTGGCATGTTCAATGGCTTTGCCATAAGTCACTTTCTGCCCTCTGGAGGGACTTGGCCTCTTCTCCAGCACGCTTGCGCTGAGGGTACTGACCCAATCCAGAGTGTGAATGCATTACTGCTGGTGGCGAGCCCCACCTCCAGAGGTACCTGGGTCTTTTCCACTGGCCCCCTGCCCTAGTCACACATCGGTGGCCTGGGGCCTGCTTTGGACCTGCATATGGGTGGGATCGGGCACCTTTAAACACTCTCCTGTCTCTGGGACTATCTCTTTGGCCAGTCATGTCTGCAATGGGCTGTGCCCTTGGACCCCACTTTCCTTTCTTGATCCAGGTTCCAGGATGGCACAGCATGAGACACCTCTGGGCACTTGTAATGCATCTGTAAGCTTGCAGGCTGGAATAGTTACCTTCGCCAGTGGAGTACCTGTCCACCTTTACCCAACCTTCTGCAGTGTGAACATCTTGCACGATTATAGCACATCAAAGCCAGAAACTTGGCCCTGCTACAATCCCTTGAGCTTACTCAGATCTCAGCAGCCATGAGTGCACCATTGTGCGTGTGTGTACGTGCATGCATGCATGTGTGCACGTCTTGCTCTGTGCAGTATCACACCTGTGGCTTCGGGTGACTATCATCTCAAGTGACATGACTTTACTGTCACCTCAGGACCCCCTCATCTGCTTTTTTACAGCCATATTCGCTCCTTCCCCACCTTATCCCTGTCAGAACTGCTAATTTGTTGCCATTTCTATGACTGTCATTTCATGAATGTTATAAATGAAATAATGCAATTCGTATCCTTTTGAGATTGGCTTTAGTTTTTTCACTCAGCATCATTTCCTTGAGGTTTATTCAAGCTGTTGTGTATACCAATATTTCATTCTTTTTTATTGCTAAATAATATTCCAAAGTGTGGGTGTACGAGGGGATTTTAATGTGATAAAAAATACAAACAATTAGTTAATGTGTTTTAAGATGCCATGTTGCAGCTAATCTTTAGGAAACTATTTGTTGAGTTTTGGTGTCATGTCAAAGTGTATCTATAACTATATAAAAAAGCTATTGAAATGCTCCTCCTTTTCCCAACTATATATCTGTTTGAGGCTGGGTTTTCTTCATACACTTCAAAATAATGTACCACAACAGACTGAAAGCAGAAGCAGAAAGGAGACACCAGTTCTTTTGCACTAACATAGACACTAAAGGGATTTTTCAAACTGTCCTACTCACAACTAATCCTTTTGTTTGGGAAAATGCAGCTTTTCTTATGTTAACTTGCAATGGACTTTTATTTGGTATTTTAAATGAATTAATAAACACCTGAAAAGATAAACAAATTTAAACTAATCAAACTTCGGTTTTACAAATTCGGTTCCTCAGTTACACCGGCCACACTTCAAGGGCTCTGCAGCCACTCACAGCTGGTGTGTTGGGCAGCACAGGTAAGGAACACTCCCACCTTCTTAGGAAACTGCACAGGGTCACTCAGGAGCTTGGCGGGTGGGCAGGACTGGAGGTTATGTGCTCTCAGCTGATTCCTGCAGTGCTGCCTGGAAGCTGCCTCAGGAATAAAGGCATTCCTTGATACCATTCCAAGGAGATGGTGAATGAAGCCTATTGGAGACAAGGCATCCCACTACAGCCTGCTGTGAATGGCATGTGATGGAATCTTCTCAATGAAAGAGCCATTTATGTTTACTGTGTTTCGGAACTGCGAGTTTTTGAGGCTTTTCCTGATTTGGGGAGGGCACTGCAGCCAGCTAGATGGATGAAGTTTCCTAGGACAACACATTGGCTGGCTCTGGACTGTGCTGAGCCCCATGCAGGTTGCCCTGGGAGGTGCTGAGCACTGGATAGGTAGACATTGGAAAAATAAAAGCAAGATGAGCTCTGTGGACATGTGAGGCACCAGCTCTTTGGGGCTCAAATCTCTAAGTGCTCAGGGGATATGGCTCAGCCCACGGGGGTGTGGGGGGAATTACAGGTGCTGGTAGCTAAGGCTGCATGTGTTCTATTCAGGAAAGCCTCTGGCGGAGGCAAGAGAGAGAAGGGCTCATGGTATGAACTGGGAAATCCTCTATTTAATCGATGAGGATATTGTTTGCATGAATCTATGTTTATAATGAATGGCTTCTTATTTGGCATATTTTTCTTTTCAGCAATTTAACTGAAATTATTTGTTGAGTTTTGGTGTCATGTCAAAGCATATCTATAACTATATAAAAAAGCTATTAAAATGCTCCTCCTTTTCCCAACTATATGTCTGTTTGAGGCATATAGTATAAAGATCCATATTATAAAGATCCTCCATTCTTATATCATTATTCAGAGAAAATCCTCCTTTTGTGAAACAGCAAATGTTGGCTGAATGCAGTAAATAGCATCAGGATTCAAATTCTAAATTGCATTAAGAAGAAATTATCATTATTATGCATCGTGAAATGAAAGTGCTTTCGAAAATTATGTGGAAGCTGTCCAGAGGGGTTATGCCCTGTTTTTTGTCGTGCTTCTCTTGAGACAAAATGAGTACCAAGAATTCCACTCAGCTGATGTGCCAATAGATTGAAACTCAAATTTTAAGAATGGCAGTTATAGGGAGCAGCCATTGAAGGGTCAGGTAGCCCCGTCAGCAGGCAGACTGGGGAGGCTGTTACCTCCTGGCTGCCATGGGCACCCCCCATCCCTGCACCCCCGCATTCCCCAAGGGCCGGGCCATAGGTGGTGCTGTGGGTGAGGCTCAGGACACAGGCCCCGATTCCCCCACAGTCTCAGTGTCCAGGGTGTGGGGTTCAGAGTGTTCCCCTCAAATGCATGGTTCTGGAGGAGGTACGGGCCGCTCAGCTTCCCAGCAGACACTGGGTGAGCTGCTGGGCTCCAGGAGGCTTCCAGTCCCTGGCGCCCTGGTGTCTCACACCCTGTGGTCGCTGTCCTCAGCCTTATGCTCTGTCTTGTCTGTATTAGCCCCCCTTCCTTTTGAAACCCACCTATGCTTCTCCTGGGTGCATTGGCTTTTGTGTTCTGCTCTGAGATACCGCGTATGTGTGTGTACGTGGGGAGGCTGCAAATGTGTGCTTCTGTGTCCATGCATGACCGTGTATGTTTATATGGGACGGGGTGAAGATCACCGCCCCCGGCTCCCGCACCCCGGCCTCTCCTGGGGAGGTGCCCTGGGTCCTACCCCCTTTCTCCTGCCCCAGCATTGGGGTCTTAAACAGGCCTCAGTGAAAGAAGGGACCCCTGAGGATGAGGAAATCAGCAGGTGTGTGTGAATGAGTGTGTGTGACTCAGGGAGTGTGTGTGTGTGTGTGTGTGTGTGTGTGTGTGTGTGTGTGTGTGTGAGAGTGTGTGTGACTCGGGATCTGTGGGAGTGTGTGTGAGTGAGTGAGTGAGTGTGTGTGACTCAGGGGATCTGTGTGTGTGTGTGTGAGATTTGGGGACCCCTGCATGTGTGTGTGAGATTCGGGGACCCCTGTGTGTGTATGAGATTCAGGGACCCCTGTGTGTGGGTGTGAGATTCGGGGACCCCCGGCCTGTGAGTAGCGCCTCCGCGGACCCGAGCGGGTGGTGAGCGCGATCTGGGCCGCCTGCGCCGTGGGAGGGGGGGGGGGCGGGGGGGCGGGAAACGCGCTCGGGAAGCAGGCGCAGCGGAGAGGCTGCACGGATACCGAGTCCGCGTCTCTCGCGCCCTGACGCGTGCTTCTGGCTGTGCGCACAGGGAAGACAGCTGCACCGCCGCTAGTCAGGAGACATTTAATGGGCAGAGCGGGAGTCCCCTGCCCCACCCCGGGCCCCTAGGCTCCGCGGGCAGCCGGAGGAGCGGGACCTGGCCCCGGACTGGCAGCTGGGACGCGCTTTCAAACGGCGCGGAGGGAGGGCGAAGCGCAACGGACGGGATGTCGGCCGGCGCTGGGCTCCTGGAGCGCGCTGCTGAGACCCCCTCACTTCTGCTTGGTCTTCTGCGGGGCTGGCGCTGGAGTCACTGCTGGTGGACACGGCTCGGGGACCATAGGCTGGCAGGGCTCCTTGGTTTTGGGGGCGCACGGTTCCAGGGGTGGAGGCTGGCAGGGCTGCTTCACCTGCTGCCAGTCCTGGGGGGGTGGCGCGCACGGCTGTTTCTGCTGCTGGGAGCTCATGCTTTCAAGCGGCCCGGCCTGGACGTAGAGTAAGTCGAGAAAAGCCACATTCAGTGTCAAAACAGGCTCCTTTCAGGCCCCTGTGAAAAGCATTTCGTGTCCCCTCGCTGTCGCCCTACACTCGAGAGTAAACTATGCCTCCATAATCTTAGGCCCTTTCAAGAGTGGAGCTTAAAGGCAGTTTGTTCTGCCCCATTTCGGTAGTGTTTGCGCCCTGGCAGCCTTTCCTCCGCAGACGCGTCTCACCCCTCCCCTTGACGAGTCCCCAAAGCTTACGTGACTTTGCATAGTGATACTTGCCGAAAGAAGAGCTGCGGTCTGCACGTCCCCGGCACCACCCAGCACCCGGGGCTGCACAGGCGCCGCGTAGCTCTGGTCTTTGTTTGCAGGTCTGCTATGAGGCGCTCTCTCCCCGGTGCGCATCCCATGACCCCTGGGCTCCTCTGGAGCTCCCCCCACCCCTCTGTCCTCTCCAGTTACTGTCCACTGGCAGCTTATCTATGAGCGCGCATGCCTTATCGCCCCTGCTATATTGTAAGTTCCATTTTGGTGTGATTAGTCCAAAGTGACTAGCATAGCGTCTTAAGTATAATAAATGCATAGAAAACACCCATCTAGTAAATTAAAATTTCTATGACGGGAGCCATTGACAGCGAATGGTCCCTGGGCCTGAGCTCTAGTTGTCACCCTGCTATTAACTCACCGTGGGAGCTTCACCACCTGTAAGGTCCCTCAGTCCCCGTGGGCTTTAGTTTAAAGACACCCCATGCTCTCCTCTAATAAACATCCTGCGTCAGCCCTCCTAGACGTTTGCCTTTGTCTAGTTTCCAATAATAAAAAACTAAACAAGAATTTCAAATTGCATCCAGTCAGAGGCTCACCTGGTCCACAGAGGAGAAAGGGATGTCTGGTCGCCTGTTCTGATGTGAAGTCCACAACCGCAGGCTTTTTATATAGTGAACAAGCCCTGCTGAAGGGGTTGGAATCACCCGGGCCCTCTGTCCTCATTGCTTCCCTGTCAAGTGATTCACTCCACTCCCCTCAATTACCAGTTGGCTCAGCTTTTGTGATGAAAACCACCCACTAGATATTTTTCAGCGCTGGCTGCCTGACAGCAATGTCACGTGACCCGAATCCCCACTGCCACCTTCTCCCCTGGGGACCCAGTGCAGGGCTGGCTGGGTGTGAGCCTGGGACAGCTGGAGGGAGGATGGGGAACCCCTGGGGGCTGGCTGGCCTTGATGCCTTCCTGCTCTCTCCTCCTGTCCTGTGGGGCGGCATGCTTGGGCACATGGAATGAGGGTGCAGAGGAGCGCGGGTGGGTGTGAGTCGGCCTCTTAGAGGTAGAGGCTGGGGATCATTGACTTGATCACACACTCCTCATCTGGGGACCCAGGAACCTCCTGCCCACTTCCTCGACTTTCCTCCCAAATCCACCCAACTCCACACATTCCAGTTACTTTGTGCATGTTACTCTGCCACCCCTCCCTTGCTGCTGGCTGCTTATCTGGGTGAACCTGCTTTGCTTTCACTGACCACACCTTCACCCCCTCCACTCCATCCTGCCTCTGGCTGTGACCCTATCGTCCTTCCTAACCCAGTGGTATCCCAGCCCTGCCTGAAGACCCGGAAGCCTTTCTAACTGCTTTCGCCCCGAGCCCATCTGTGGAGCCCGGGTGGGACACCTGCCCCTTGCCCACTTCCAGTTCCAGCCCTGCCACCTGGTGGCCTTGCTGACGGCCACACCTTCTGCCTCTCCTGGCTCTGCATGCCCCAGGGATTCTGAGCAACAGAATTCCCCAGTGGAAGGGGAAGTCAGGGGAGTCTGCCTGCTCAAAACATAAGGGTGCCCATGGCCATAGTTGTTTCCACACCCCCCCTAACAAATATTGAGAGACCCCAGCACCTGCCAGGCTTATCTCATCTTAGGAGCTGTCTGAGTATGAAACCCACTGCCCTCTCCATGGGGAGCTCCCTAAGGAGAGGCCCTGGCTCAGAGGATCCCAGAGTGAGGCTGTTCGGGAGCAGCAGCTCACCCAACGTCAAACAGCAAACCTGTGGGGAAGGAACCCTAGGCAGAGAGCTAGGTCCTCCTTTGTCTTGAACCCTTCCTACTTCTGATGCCTGCAGGTGAAATTCAGCCCAGGCAGGAACATGGTTAAAGGTGGACAGGGATGAAGAGACTTCTGGGCCTGGAGCGGGTTCTCTCATGTCCTGGGAAAGCTTTGCATTAGTGGCAGTGGGAGGAGGCAGGAAGGGCCTAGCCTTTGGGGTGCATGCTAATCATTGATAAATGATCCTCTTAGGAAGGCATAAAGCCGCTTAGTGTGTGGGGTAACTGGGGATTAACAGTAGGTATTTCTAGCTCTGATAAAAACAGGAGGGGACATGAACTAGCATAGGTGGAAATAAGGGACTCACCCCATTTATCATTGCTTCGTGGACCAGGGTCTGAGAGAGGAGGGGAAAGGCTAAATGCTAAAATGCCTGTTTTCCACCAGAGTTGCTTTCACCTTGGAGGAGGCCTCAGGGTGGCCTAGTGACAGAGCCTGGGCACCCTGCCGCACTGACACTGAGGCTGGTGGAAGGTGAGTGGCCTCTGAGCAGCTGACCACATACGCCTCCCCATGATGGCCAGATCCCGAAGGGTCTCCTGCCATGGGTTCTCTTTCCGGGGATGTAAGGATGGCTCCCTGAATCCTTAGACAACCAGTGTTTCCTCTGATCAGCATGCCACGAAACTGAAGTCACTGGTACAGAGCTGCCTTACAAACACAACTGCTCCCAAGGGCAGCCTTTGGAAATCCAAATCACCCTTCAAACCCAGGGTCTCCACACACCGGAACATTCATGCCCCGGATGAGTCACCTCTCGTGGGCCTCCCGAGTCCCAGCCACAGTCCTCTTGCAGTGCCTGGTGTGGGGCAGCTGCTCGGCGTGCTGGGGATTGTGAAACGAGTGAGTGGATGGGTGGGTGGGTAGCACCATTCGCAAGGCGAGGTGCAGAGGCTGCTGGGAACACTTCATCTTTTGGGAAGAGCTGGGAGGAAGAGCAAGAGGGCCCACTAGTGCCTCTGCCGCCTTTGCCTCCCATCAGCTTGGCATGCCTGCCTCCGGGCTGGCTGGGAGCGGCACTGTGGCCACAGCTGGACTCTAAGCCTCGCACCTCCCTTTAGCTCTCTGCTGGGCTTGAGCTGGGGCCCTCTATTCACGCAAACCCCCTCGTGAGCCCCGGACAGAGGGAGCTCCTGCAAGGCCCTGCTGCTGCATCCGCAGGATGTCCAGGCCTGGGGAGCCACGCGGCCTCAGGCCTGGCTCTGAAGCTGGAGTCTGCCGCCCACCCTGGACCTTGGCCCTGGACAAAAAGATATTTCTCTGTACCACGTACCCCACCCTGTGGACTTCCTTGCCTGCTTCAACCCCTGCAACTTCCGCCGCCAGCGCTGCCCTGCTCCCAGCCGGGGCCTCCCTTCCCCTGACTCTGCTCCAGGTCCTGCCCCTCCCTTCCCCTGATCCTCCCTGCCCCTCCCTTCCCCTGATCCCTGGCATTGCTCTTCTGCTGGTTTTTCTGAAGCTCAGGCAGTGGCTGGCATGAGTTGTTCTTCCTTTTAGAGAAGCTCCGTTTCACTATCAGGTGGGGTTAGTGGGTGACTCTTGCAGCACAGACTCCCACAGGAAGAAGGGGGAAGCTGGGCAGCTCCTGTCAGGGCCCCTCCCAGGAGTGTCTCCTAGGGCTACAGGAGGCTTCTGCTCCCCCACATCAAACCCTGGCTCCCTCTGAAGGACTGTGGACCCTCACCTGCTCTGAGCTGGAGGGACTTAGGCCACTCTTTCTACCTTGGCTTCCCCAAGGCCCAGAGCAAGCAGAGAATAGATGCAGAATTCAAATTCTCACCCTTTTCCCCCAGGAGTCCATATCTAAGACATGGTAACACCAGAAAAAAGCAATATTAGGGAGCTTTACTTTTACCCTTCCCTGATCACCTCGAGCAGCTCAGGAGGCCAGAGTGTGGCGCTTTTCCGGCCGTGACGATTAAAAACAGTCTGCATAACACACAAGGTCCTGCATCTGAAATGAAGGCAGAAAGGGAAGAAGATATGCTGGGCCCCAGGTGTTTCAAAGCCTCCTAAAGGTTCTGGTGCAGCAGGAGGAGAAGCAAAACCTGTGAAGTGGAGGTGGAAATGGACAGAGCACCAGAGCTCCCACCGTAGGGGTCGGGGAGGGACACGCAGCCTCACAGTTTGTTTTGCAGCATGATCAGACCCTAACCTGGGATGCCTGATGTCCTATCCATCCCCAGGAAGACAGCAGCCGCCCTTCTCCCCCACCCTCCTCCTCGTCCCTGAAGGGATGGGTAGAAAGTTAAATCCGGCTTCTCCCACTGGACGCAGGTGGAAAAGAAAGGCCCAAGGCTTTGTGTGCGACCCCCTTAGTGGGATGACTTTGAGCAAGTCACCTTGCTGCACTTCCACGTCCTGGTCTTCAAAGTGGGAGCTTCCAGTTTTACTTCCCAAGATTGTTATGAGGAGTGAATGAAATGATGCCTCAAGCACTTGTAGGATGAATGGACTAAAAATGGGCATAACGATAGCTGACTGTGCAGTCCATGCTTACATGAGGGCTATGGAAGGTGGCTAACAGTGTTGGCGATCGTGCAACCACCTGGGCATCCCCTAGGTAAGGACACTGAGGCACAAAAACGTTAAGTAGCTCCCCCAGAGGTCATAAAGGCATGATATGCCAGCATATGGTCCCTTAACAACTCTGCCTTATCTCAATATGTGGGGCATCCCACAGGCTGGAGGGCTGCTCGTAGGAGACACACCGATGGCCTGGTGTTCCTGCACAGCCTGTCATCTATTCCAGGTGGAGTTTTGGGTATGGGTGACCAAAGACACAGGTGGATATCCTTTTCACTGAGGATACTGAGTTTGAAATGGAATCAGGGATGGTTCAGACTAAGGGCCGGGGCATGTTTTCCCACCAATCACTCACTCACTGTCCCTCGGGCCATTGAGGGGCAGAGTGACAACCGCGTGGCTAACAACTTTCCCCAGAGGGCCCAGAACCCCACTGGGGGTGACTGCTGTTTGTGGTTTCGGTTCTCTCTCTTGCTTCTTCAGCTGTACCTCATCCAAGTCTGAGCACGGGCCTCACAAGGCAGAGGGGCCTCTGTGGAAACCGAGTCAGGTTCCGATTCTGCTCTTTACTGGCTGCATGTGTGGTACTGGGGGTGTTTTACTGATAATAGCTCCCCCCTGATGGGCATCTGCCAAGTGTCAGGCCTTGTCCTGTGCCTTCGGCACTGATCCTACCAGGCACAGGCCAGACGTGGAAGCTGACACACAGCACAAGCCACCTGCCCACGTTTTCATGGCAAACAGGTGGCAGGCCAAGATGCGAACCGAGCATGGTGACTCAGCTCCTCAGGAACCTGTTTATCTTACCTGTGCCTTAGGAATGATAATACTTGCTTCCCACGCTATTGTTAGAGGAGTTCTGTGGGCAAAGCAGCTGTCACAGTGACAGGATGGCAGGCAGATCCTGAGGACCCAGCGCATTCCTGCTCCTCAGGTCTGAAGCCCCTGATATTGGAAGCTCATTTCCTGTGATTCAGAACTTCTTCTCCCTACTTCTCTTGGTTTGTGAAGTTAGTCGGTCAGTCATTCACTTCACATATATTTGCTGAATGATGACCACATGTGAAGCATGAAGCCCCCACCTCTGTGAAGTCTGGGGGCCTAGGCAGCCTTGCATGGGCCTCTGGACTAGTGCCCACTGGCGAGGTGTGCTTACCCGGCTTACCCAAGCCTAGAATCCCTGGGGAAGCTTGTAAAAAAATGTAGCTATGACCTTCCATGCTGATGAAGCAGAAGTAACTGGGGAGGCTTGGGGGCCCGTATTTCTAAAATGCTTGTCAGGTATTCTTCTTTATGGTCAAACAAGCTGGAAATTCTAGATTCTAAACCCAGTGGTTTTTGCTCCTTAACTGCAACTGACATTATCTGGTATCTTATTAAAAATTCCTTTGTCTGGGCTCCACTTAAGTTTTATTTAGTCAGTCTATTTTAAAAAGTCCTCAGATACTATCAGGGTTGAAAATCCCTGCTCTCAGGGGACAGGACTCTGAGCCCTGAATCCGGCAGAGGTGGAAGGAAGCACCTGCAGGCGCGCTGGTGAGAGGTGCTGGTGGTACTGTGCTTGGCCTGGGGCTTGGAGGCTTGAGGAAACAATCGAGTCCCACCCCGGGAAGGCTAGTACTTCCCCTCCCATGAGCCCCACCCTCCCTCCAGGAAGTCATGGCTGCTTGGCCTTGGCAGGTCCTGGAGACGGCAGCCTGGGGCCAGGAGGTGTCACCTGTCTGGACGCTGTCAAGTGTCTGGTATGGATACTTTTTGTGATGTAGGGGAAGCAAAACTTTACAGGGATCCCCTGCTTTTCCAAATTTCATGTTGTGACAACTTTGCTTTTATGAAAACCTACATTAGTACCTGTTTTCAATAACTGAAAGAAATTTGAAGAGGATTTTTGCTTTTACCAAAAAAAGGCCAGGAGTGCTTGTTTGGAGTGAGAACAATCCATTTGTAGAGAAAAGCCTAAGGTGAAAGGATTTTTTAGCCACCCTGCTCGCTCACAGCTCACAAGGAAGGACATGAGAACTCCGTCAGCGTGATTTTATTTCCTGTAAGACAGAATGGCTGTCTCCAAAAGAAGAGAGCAGCAGCGACAGCAGGGAGGGTAGTGCTTATATAAGGGATAGGGACCTTGGTGAGCAGGATGGTGGTCTCGTGACTTCTGAGAAACAGTAACTAAGAACTGCTGAAGACGATAAGGGACTTTGCTACACCCAGATGCAGCTGCTGCAAGTGATAGGGGGTTGCTGTGCCCGGAGGCAGTTCAAAGCTGTGTGTTAAAGGAGACCTAACATAAGGAAACCACTTCTAGGCTTCCAAGGGCAGCAACTGCATGAAGTAAGCAGGTAGGTGAGCTCTCTGGAGTGAGGTTTGCTTGCTGTTCCTCTGGTGCATCTCTGGGCTGTAAGAGTATCTCTACTGAAAGAATTTATATCCTGCCTCTAGCATTTCAAAAGGGGAGACTTTTTCTGTGCTTGCTGTTTCTTAATTTGCCTTCAGCTGAAAATAATATTTATGTCAAGGAGGCATATTTTGGGGGTAATAAACCCTGATTTCCTTTAGTTGATTAAAGGTCCATGCTTCCTGCCTTCAAGGATGGTCTGGCAGAGCCAGATTGTGATCTTTGGAGTCCCAAAGTATGAGAAAGTATAGCATTCTGCCCATTCCCCTTCCCAGCCCATTAAAAATAATTCTTTAGTTTTCAAAATCACCTAAAATGCACAGCTGCTGCTGCTTTTTAGATTTTCTGTTTCCACTGTCTGAAATTGGTCACGGGATCTGACCTTCCCTTGTTCATTCTCTCATTTTCCGGGCTCTGCCTATGCCCTGAGCACATGGACTCTGCTCATGAGGAGACCAGGATACCCACTCTCATGGAGGTAGGTATTGTGGGGTATGAAACAGGACCCACAAAATTGCAAGGAAGCCCCAGAGAATGCATGGTTCCACATGATTTTAGGGCAGGAAGATGGCCTCTGACCTGACCTCTCATTTAATGAGCACAGGACTGAGATGAAGGGGCTCACGGGTGGTCTTCAGGTAGCAGAGCCAGAACCAGAGCCCACATCTCCTCTCTCCTGTCCAGAGCACTACCCGGCCTGGAGGAAAGGTGACAGTTGTCCATTAGCATGGATTCCTGAGCCAGACAAAAGACTTCTTATGACTTCTCTCTAGGCAGAGGAGGGTCCTTAGGCTAGCGTTTTGGCAGTTTCCTTCAGAACTGGCTGGAAATGATAATAAGATCAATAGTTTACAGCATATACTCTATGCAGCCAGGTTATAGACAGTGCCAATCCTCACAAAAATGCTACAAAATAAGTTTTATTATGGCTTTTCATGGAGTGTAAATGGACACCATACACAGCCAGGAAGCGGAGACCCTGAACCCAACACTGCTCTGTCTACCTACAGAGTCCTCCGCTGCCTCAAAGGGAAGAGCAGCTTCTGTGCAGATGCCAGGCTGGGGACTTCACTTCCAAGGGCCCCTGGCCAGAGGAGGGGGCCAGGAGCATGAACTGGCCCACGTGGGTTCAGATAACTTATAAATGTAGGGTGCAGGCGTGCCACAATTATGTCATCCCACTGGAAGCATAAGGTCGTTAGGCATTTGGGGCATAAGAATAGCAAAGCACTTAGGCTTCAAGAGCCTATCATTTAACAGAGGAGATAAATACATAACAGTGAGCTATATAATACAAAAAATAATTATAATAATTATATTATTTAATAATAGGAATTTGTACAAATTATGAGAGCTTATGGGAGGTACTGTTCTACCTAAAGTATCTTAAGTAAGGTCTGTGGATATATTTGAACTAGACCTTTAAAGCTGAGTGGATCTGTTAGACAGCAAAGTGGAAAACTGATATTCTAGGCAGAAGGAATAGCATGGACCAAAAACAGGCCTCAGAACTGAATGGGAATTTGGGGAAAGTGAACTGCCTGGTGCTGCAGGGTGTGGTGTGTTTGGGGTCTTGTAGGGACTCTGGTGCAGTCCAGCAGGTTTTACACTTTGTGTAGCAGTTATGGGAATGCTCTGGTTTTCTCTGGTCAGTGAAGAAGTTGGACCAAATGATGCATGATGGTCTTTTGCATTCTGACATTATATTACTTTATATGATGGGGTTCCAGCAATGCAAAAATCACGTTTCTTTTACCACATGAATACGTGAGATTTTGACATGAGACATTGCTAGCTTATGAGCTTCTTATGGGTGCAATTACATTGTTAAAAAATCCTAGAATTTGCTTGGAACCACAAAAGACCCCAAATATCCAAAGCCATCTCGAGAAAGAAGAACAAATCTGAAGGTATTTTACTCCCTGATTTCAAACCATATTACAAACCATAGTAATCAAAACAGTAAGGTGCTGGCATTCAAACAGGCACATAGATCAATGGAACAGAACAGAGAGCCCAGAAATAAACCCATGTATAGATGGCCAGTTAATTTATGACAAAGAAGCCAAGACTATACAAAATAGAAAAGACAGTCTCTTCAATAAATGGTGTTGGGAAAACTGCGCAGCCACATGCAGAACAATGTAACCTGTCTTACATCAAAACCTACCTTCCATCTTACATCATAAACAAAAATGAACTCAAAATTAAAGACTTGAATTTAAGATCTGAAACCATAAAACTCTTCAAAGAAAACAGGTGGTGAGCTCCTTGACATTGGTCTGCATGATGATTTTTTTGAATCTGGCACCAAAAGCAAGGCCAACAGAAGCAAAACTAAACCAGTGGGACAACATCATACCACAGGCTTCTGCCCCACAAAGGACACCATCAACAGGATGAAAAGGCAGCCTGATGTATGGGAGAAACTATCTGTGAATCATATATCTGGCAGGGGGCTAATATCCAAAATATACAAAGAACTCATACAACTCAACAGCAAAAAGAGAACCTGATTAAAAAATGGCAGAGGATATGAATAGACATTTTCCCAAAGAAAACATACAGATGGCCAGCAGACCCATGAAAAGATGCTCAGCATCACTAATCATTGGGAAAATGCAAATTAAAACCACAATGAGACATTATCTCACACCAGTCAGAATGGCTAGTGTCAAAAAGACAAGAAATAACAAGTGTTGGTGAGAAAATTAAAAATAGAGATACCATATGCCCCAGCAATTCCACTTCTGAGCTAGCACCAGCTCACTTGAAAAGATACATGCACCCTATGCTTACTGCAGCATTATTTACAATAGCCGAGACATGGAAACAATCTAAATGTCCACTGATGGGTGAATGGATAAAGAAATTGTGGTGTATACACACAGTGGAATACTATTCAGCCATAAAAAGGAACAAAATCTTGCCATTTGCAACAATGTGAATGGACCTCGAGAGCATTAGGCTAAGTGAAATAACTCAGAGAGAGAATGAATATCATGTGGCCTCCCCTCATGTATACACAATCATCACTTTAGATGTGGAATCGAAAACAAATGGAAAAGAACCGGCCAAGCTCCTGATAAGAGGCTGTCAGAGGTGGGGGTGGGGGTGGGAGAGATGGGTGAAGGGGTTCCTCAAACACTCACAGAGAGGTGGGACTCTCCCTGGCCACTGGTGTGGAAGCAGGAAGCACCCCTTGCTCCAGTCTGATGAACTGACGTCCATGCACATCTGCTTGCCCTGGGGCCCAGGGTCCCTGGGGGGGACTCACTGGGGCCTTCCCGGAAGATACGGACATTGATCAAAACCATGTGAAATGAATCGGGCTGGGCTTAGAATGCAGGAGCCTGGCTAGGGGTCTGCTAAGATGTACCAGCCCTTCTACCACCAGAGGAGTTAGTTCAGGACTCAAGGACTGGGGCTCAAAGGGTTGTCAGAGTTCTTTGGGTTAGAAGCATTCACTTCTGAATCTTGACTGTCCTTGCGACAGTTTGGCGCTCCTGGTTTTTGCCTGTAACCACTAAGCTTTAAGTGATTACTACTTGGAATATCAGCCATGGATGGTGATTTTAAGGGGAAATGGGGAAAGTGGTTATTTCACTGTGTTAAATGAAGAAGCAATTATTATTGCCACTGTCCATGGTGGCAGCTGGAATTCAGTGAGCAAATCTCGAGGGAGAAATGAGGCTCCAGGGGAGAAAGTCAGGCTATGTGTTGGCTACTTCTGGGGCTACTTCTGCCCACACGGGGCTTCTCCTGGAAAATAACCCACTTTTCTGCCTGGGAGGTTCACACACACTCACTCCCAAGGGGCCCCTCTGCACCAGTGAATGCACCCCACACTGGGGCGGGACACAGACAGTGACCTGCCACCCAGGTTTATTGGGGAGGAGCAGAGAGGGGTCCAGGGAGGGGGCTGGGGAGGGAATAAGGCAGAAGCTGTGGGTCAGCCTCTGTCCCCGTTAGGGCAGAACACAGAGGAAGCCCAGACCCATTACCTGCCTTGGGACACGGATGGGCCGTAGCTGTGGCCAAGCTGGAGGCTGGCGAACATGGGCCTTCTCACACCCACCTGCTGGTCTGGGCAGTGGGCAGGTGGCACCCCAGTCTGTCCTTCCTTCTGTCTGTTCTTGGGGGCTTGCTGGGCTCAGGGACCCCTCTGCTGGCTGAGCTGACTGTGTCCATGGGTGCATACTGTTTCTTGGTCTGGAGAGCACAAGGGTCTTGGATTTAGTGGGGGGGCTCGCAGGGCTGCCTCACCTGCTTCAGTGAGGATGCTGCAGCAGGCCAGAGGGTCTGGAAGGGGCAGAGCAGGCCACCATGACACAGTCCCCATCTCCCTCCCTGCCACCTCCTAGAAAAGAACTTTCCTCCACAGCCAAGGGCGTGAGAAGTGACTGATGGCCCCAAGCCAGTAAGGGGCAGATTCACACATGCCCACCAGAGCCTCTCCCCACCTCCCCCATCTGTGCTCTCATGTCTTACATTCCTCCATCCTCCCATGGACTCCTAACTGCATTACAGAGTATTTCTCAGTCTCACTAGAAGATGGGATGGGTGCTGAGTTGAGGATTAAAAGGTGGCCCAGACCTTTCAGAGGATCCAGGCATGAGATCTGAGCTGCTGTATCTGCTGTGTGTACTGGCATCTTGTGTAGGCAGGCAGTGAGTGTGTGCAGGGTGGATGGAGGAAAGGTGTAGGGTCAGGGCAGGAGCAGTGTCTGTGCTAGAGGGGAGTGTCATGGGGAAGTGATGGGACACATCCTGCT
Organism: Phataginus tricuspis; assembly: GCA_029783875.1. Lineage (NCBI taxonomy): Eukaryota > Metazoa > Chordata > Mammalia > Pholidota > Manidae > Phataginus > Phataginus tricuspis. The sequence goes on from JAQQAC010002701.1 coordinate 29,804,331, forward strand.
CCAGGAACTCAAGAGTTCTGATTGCAGCTCCACCCTGACTCACCGAAGGATTTACTGTGGCTGTAGGACAGTGGCTCTAGCCCTCCATGGAGAACCCAGCAGATCTTGGAGGTGAGGGACTTCAGGAAGTTTTATAAGATGTTTTATAAGAGGCAGCCTGGTTCAGAACAAAGATGTTGGCTCAGGAGGCACCGGCATGGGGCAGACCCACACATGCTGCTCATCAGCCAGGCACACCTCTGGGCAAGCCGCTGCCTCTGGCCCGCCAAGCCCTAACCTGGAGGATGCTGATCTGGGAGGTCCCTGCGGCCTTCCCAGCTCTGATACGGGTCTTTGGTTTTCTTTGCAGGCATCATTTCCCATCTTCTGAATTTGCTATTATAAATGGAAGTAGAGGCCCCAGGTAGCAACCATGATAGTGAGTTATGGGAGTGTGGGGCATAAAATACAACATGTGATATGCCTGTTCCTGTGAACCTAAAGTCCAAGTTTGAAAGAGCCTGCTGGTGGGGCAGAAACGCAGAAAGGGTATGAGAGAGATTTGGAAGAGGCTCAGAGGTGCTACAAAATGCTACAGCTGTAAAAATTTCCCTTCAGTGAGAAAAATCCTCTTGCCAGGGAGTCAAACCCAGCACCAGGTAATTAGTCATAGCTCGCAGTGGTGTGGAAGGGAGACTGGTCTCCTGAGAAAAAAATCAGTGAGATGTCTCCTTAATTGTCATGAGGCTCATGTCACTTCTCTGATTACCCCAGAATAGGACAGGAGCTTGGCCTAGCGGCTTGTGATGGCTCTGGGAAGAGGAAAGGGCAGATTCTAGGAGGATGAACACATTCCCACTTACCAGAGGCACAAACTGGAGAAGGGGCTGAGCACAGGTCCACCGCCAGCCACTCCTGGAGAACTTACAAGGGCCCCCACCTGCCCCAGGCACTTGGCTGCTCTGGTCGCCACCTCCAGGGAATTCCACATCCACTTCCTCCAGAGATAGGCTTTACCCACCTGGTTTGATAGAAAACACCCCTGATACTCTAGCATTCCAGGTGCAGGCCTCCAGAGCTGACTTCACCCCCAAGGTGTTTTGCTCAGACTTGAGGACTCAGAATCTTTAAAAAATAGAACAATTCTGAGGCACCATTTGCAGACTGAGAGCTGTACGAAACACTAAAGGAAAGGGGGGTGTGCTCTGGGATGCTTCAGACAAAGATGTGAACATTTTCTGCTGTTCCTGCCATTTATCGAGTCCTCAGCCCTGAGTGGCCCTCACGCCTTCAACCTTATCATTTTGTAGATGAGAGAAGCGAAGCTGGGAATGATCGCGTAGCTGGCGAGCAGCAGATGGGGTTGAACCCGGGTTGTACGACTCAAGGAGCTGAGGCTCTTAAACGTTAGGGAGGGGACAGAAGTCCAGCCAAGGTGCCCTCAGCCCTGCCCCTATGCAGCATTAGGACTTCCCAGCCCTGCAGGGACAGTCTGCATGGTGTTTGAGAAGCTTTGCCTGGAGGGCCAGTGGAAGAATGTGACCGTGTGGGCGTCTGTCTCCCTCCTGCCTGCCAGGAGCCAGGCCGATGATGGGTGTCAGAGGCAGTCAGAAAGGGATAGAATTGGCCCCTGGGGTAGGGCTGCCAGATAATATACAGAACACCCAGTTAAATTTGAATTTTGAGTAGCAGCAGACTCTTTTTTACTCTTTTTTAGTATATGTCCCAAATATTGCATGAGACTTGCTGTTTGTCTGAAATTCAAATTTAACTGGGCAGGTTGTTTTATTTGCCAAATTAGCAACTTACTCCAGGGCCTATTCAGATGGGAGGGAGCAGCTCTGGCCTTCCACTGGGCCTTCCTCCCCCTGGGACTGACAGGCAGAACTGCCCTGGAAGGCTGGCCCACTTTTGGCCCCGGCCTCCTGCCCCAGTGTTTTGCTTGACTAGAGGCCCCTGATGTGGTCACTTCTGTTGTTTTCAGACAAGTGTAAGACTGCTGAGAAATGGTGAAAATACCTAAAAGTGTGTCCCAAAGCACTTTCAAACCCCTTGCCTCATGCATGTAACCATCTTGGCAAGTCCGCTGAGTGATACAAATCTGATGTCACCTTGAGGAACCAGATCCGAAGAACTTAACCGACTTGTTCAGGGATACACAAGGGTGGAGCCAGCTGGGGCCCTGGCCAGGCTTGTTTCCACTACCTCACGGAGGCTGGCGTTTCTGCAGACGAGTGACTGTTGCTGGGTGGGGACCATGACTAAGGACCTTTCCTGTGCTTTCCATCGTATGGAGAGACACACTGTTCATTTCTCAGGGTCAGCAACTAAAAAGCTGACCCTTCCCTCTGTCCCCCTCCAGACCTCCTCCTTCCCCTCCCAAGCCCCTCGCCTGTAAGGCTGTGACATCCTGGGTGAGGGTTGGGGCTCTCCACCCCCATCAAGATGAGTGCCGCCTCCTCCACCCTCACTTCTGTGTTCCCAGTCCCCTTGTTCACCCTGACCAAGCTCTGCAGAAGGGGCGGCATCGCTGATCAGCCTTCTCCTGTGCCTGGCACCTGAAAGGCATCCATGTCTGTGCTGTGCAACATCACCTATGAGGCTTCTCCACAATAAACTCTGGGCCTCAGTGTCCTCAATCTGCTCAATGGCCTCTTACTTTGACACAAACAACTCCTGCTTAATTTTGAGATTTCTACCTAGTGATGAAAGTTGGCTGATGACACTGCAGTCATCTCATAGGGCACTCCAGAGGTGGCCAGGATAGAGACAGAGACCTCACGTGGCTGAGGGTCATGCCATCTGACACACTGTACTTTTCAACCCCCTGGCATTCCTGTTGGCCCCACTATCCCCATTTTACAGAGGGGGAAACTGAGACTTGGAGTGAGTACATGCTTGGCCCAAGGTCACCTGGGGGCTGGTGTCAAATCTGGGGTTGGTTCTCAGGTGGCCTGCCTCCACAGCTGTTTCCAGTCAGCTGGGCAGAGGCTCTGCAAAGCCCAGGTAAGGTCATAGGCTCTGCTGGAGTCCACCTTTTCCTGTCCCACTGTTCTCCTTCCCTCCCTGCCACTCAGGTGCTCTCCTTCCCACCAAGAGATCCAGGCAGATGTCTCCCCCACGCTGCTGGGCATAGGTGCAGCTTTATTAAACCTCTATAGGTGCAATCATCAAACCCTATAGAGCACTCCTGTATACAGAACACATGATGAAGAAGACTCATTGTATTTTACATTTTATAGATGAGAAAACTGGTCCCAATGGAGCCTGGGTCTGGAATCAGAGAGTGGGGCTGACCTGAGACTCTTGAACTGGTAATGGCTGATTTCCAGACACACTGGCTGGGGGAGTGGATCACTGTTTTAGAGGGGGAGGGGAGACTTCCCAGCAACCCTCGAATCACCCATGAAGGCAGCTTGTCCAGAGGATGGGCCTGAGAAGCCACGTGGCCCCCACTCCCAGCCCCACTCCAAGCCCCACTGCCCAGCCTGATCTTGGGACTGTTGCCTGGCTCATGGTGAGTCCTGCACCTGCTTTCTCATCCTGAAGGACTGCATTGTACTGAAACTGGGAAGCCAGGCTTGCCCCTCCCTCTCTAAGGGGCCAACTAGGTGTATGTCCATGACTCCAGTAGGGAGGGGAAGGCACAGGCTTTTCTGAAAGTGAGTCAAAGCTTGAGAAGCCCCAACCCCACCCTACAAACAATGGGATGACTGCACAGCAGAGATCCAACCCCTCTGGGAGGGGGGCTGGCAGAGATGATGATGGTCATCTGACTCTCCATCCAGACACCTGTCACCAGACACTTCTGGGGGAAAAGAAGGGTCATGATGGCTCCACTTGGGGACAGACCAGGGATCACAGAGCTCTGAGCCAGCTCTTCTGCTGAGCGCTCCACAGGCTAATACACAAACACACCATCCACCACAGTCACCCCTCCTGAGCTGGATGGGAGGGGCAGGGCAGGAGGATCCATCCTGTCTGTGGTCACCAAGCCACCCCATGCCCAGACCCCTGTGCAGCTCCCTATAGGCCCCAGGATAAAGCCAGCACTGCTGACATGGCCAAGTCCCTGTCTGAGACAGTTCCCTTGTCCTATCTCCCACTCATCCCACCTTCCTCTTTCCACACAAACTCGACTGTTCCAGCCACAAGCTATGATGAACTATTTACAGTTTCCTCTTTTCCATGTGTTTTCTCCTTCTTTCCCTGCCAACGAGCTGTGGCCTCTGTCTAGAGCACCCATCCCCATCTGTGCCTGGCCTCCTTAGAACTTCAGCTTCTGCTGCATTTCTTCCTGGAACATCCCTGACCCTGTGCTTCTTGTCCTTGCTGATCAGGAGCTGGGAGAGCAGGAACTTAGCTTTCTCACTTTCAGTTCCTTCCTGGCACTGTGGCCTCAGTAGCCCTCTGCACACAGGAGACCTCGATAAAGGTTGGTTGGGTTTTGTAGGATGATATTCAACAGGAGACAACTCTGGGGTGAGTAATTCCAAGGGTAGCTATCCTCAAGCCTCTTTAAGGTGGGTAGACTGCCTCCTTGCTGGGGACTACTCTTCCCTGCCTGCTGATGGGGGCAGCCCTGGCCAGTTGACTTTCTTTGCCTGTAAAATATCAACTATAAGAGCCACAGGTCAGTATGCCCTTTCCTCTTTGCCACGAGGACTGGCCATGTTCCAGGTCCTGAGTCAGATCACTGTGAAGCAGCGCTGGGCTGACCCTCAGGACACCTAAGCTGAATCAGAAACAGGTCTTTGTTGTTTTAAGCCCCTGAGATTTGGGGCTCATTGGTTACTGAAGCATGACTTAGCCTGCCTGATGGATGCAACAGGATGTGCAAGCATTGACTTCTTTCTCCCAAGGAGATTCCACTCCCACTTTGCTCTACTCTGCCCTTAGGGAAGGAAATGCTGAGTCCAGTGCATACTACTGGTAGCAGACACTGGCTCGGGTGTGGGAGTGCCCATGTGTGGTGTGTGTGTGTGCACTTGCATGCATGACCACATGCAGAGGTGGGATGTAGGAGATGGGAGGGGAAGGGATGTGGGGAAGGTGGCCTGGGCTTACACAGGACAGGGCCAACTGATGCTTCCCTACAGATGACTTTCTATCTAAGGTTGGGAAGCTGAATGAACCATCTCTGTCCTCACCCCAGCCCCCCTCACGCCCAAGCACATCACAGGCAGTCCCAGGCAGTGAGGGCAGAGTGCCACCTGCTGGGCCTGGCCTGCCAGCTGGGACAGCAGGCTCAATTCCAGCAGATCTCCTGCTCAGAAGGCCTGAACATACCCAGGCCTGGAGGCACAGATGCAGAGAGACCCTGTTGACCCCTCTACTCACTTTATATGCAGAGAAACTGTGGGCTCTGCAGGCATGCTTCTCAGGCCACTGGACTCCAGCTGGATCACAGCAGTCCCAGAGCATTTCCAAGAGCCCTGTAGGTTCAGCATAGACTGATCTGAATCACTGCACATGGTGGGGAGTGGGAAAGGCTCAGGGGAAGGCCAGGAAAACCAGCGTGAATGGAGAGCAAGATGGGGTCTCCCTGCAATGGCCTCACTTACCAGCAGCCACTGCCTGGAATGCAAGTCCCGGAGTCTTTCAGGGCGAGAGCCACCTCCACTTGGAGAATGAGGAAGCTGAGACCCTGAGAGGATAAGTAGCCTGCCCCAAGTTATGTACCTGGTGAGTGGGTAGGCCAGGAGTCAAGCCCAACTGTGCCATGCAGCTGCCCAGCTGAGCTCTGCATGGTATCATGCTGCCCATCCCTGGCACAAGGCTCAGGAGGCCACATGGTGTGGTTCTCGCTGGGAGGCTGTGCACTGCTGAACAAACAATGCTCTCTGGTCGGCTGCAGGCCCCAGTTGCAGAGCAGGCCAGTGTGAAGCCACGTGTTTGGGCCTACAGTGGCTGGGCTGTACAGGGAGTGCGTCAGGAAGACAAGTGACCAGGTGATTTCAACAGTGTGACCACCTCAAGGCTAGCTACTTGCAGCATCCGGGGAGCTGTGGGGTGTTTAAATCTCCCCAGGGGCTCATGGAATACTTCTAGACCAGGCGGTATCTGAGCATGGACCCCCACCACCTTTTAAGAATCTCTACTCTCACAAACCCGGCTACCGGAAGAGCAGGAAGGAGTCATGGAGTGCAGGCCCCGTGGAGCCAGCTTCGGGACCTCTGATGGGGTCCTGACCTCTGTACGAGATTACTGGCCCTGCTGTCTTCTGATCCTTTACTTGCCCCCTTTGCACACCATCCCCTGGCATCCACAGGTCACCAGCCCTGGGATAGCACCCTGGTCTGTTCTAAGGAGCATTAGAATGAACATCTTTAGAATCAAGATTCTGAATTTACAACCCTCCCCACATGGGCCCGGTCATAAGACAGAGACCAGCAGAAAACGCTAGGACGGTATGGTAGCTGGTGGCACTTTCCTGTCACAGGAGAATAGCAAGCATGCGTGCACATACACACACACACACACACACACACACACACACACGTACACAATGCATGCACACGCACACACAACACATGTGTGTACAACCCACCCACATGCACACACACGTACACACAACACATACATACACACACACCACACACATGTATGCATGTGCACACCACAACACAATGCACACATAACACATGCATGCACACACACAGTGCACACATACACATGCACGCACACACTTTGTCTGCAAGAAGCCAAGGTATGGGCACCGTCGTGACCAGTCTCATGCAGAGATGGGAGGCCACCCAGTGAAGGCCCGAATAGGATGTGGCTGACTCCTGTCACCCTCGCCCAGCAGAGAAGTGCCCCACGCACACCTGTGTACCACTTATCCTATCTCGAGGCTGAGGCAGAGAGAAGGCTCCGGCCAGGTCCATGAGGCCATTCAACATCCCCAAACTCTCTCTATCAAGAACAACTGAGAACAGCTCAGTCCCTGCTAAGCCCAGAGGAGTTCTCGGCCTCACCACCAGGGAGCAGGTTCAGTCAAAGATTGGAAGACAGATGTCTATTCAAATCCCCTCTTCAGGTACTAACTGTGTTCCCTCCCTGGGTCTCATTTTCCTCATTTACAGAATAATAGTTTTTATCTTTTATAGTAGTAATGAACATTAGGATATAGGATAAGACTGAATGAATATAGGATAAGAGTGTTAAAGTCCTGGTGCAGTGCCTTGTTCACAGTAGTCACTCGCTGCTTTGAGCGTGTGTGCCATGGACCTGGCCCCAAACTGTGTGTGTTATTGGTTCCATCAAGGGAGGCTGGTTACTCCTGACACTGACGGATCTTAAAATATAGATGTGGATTTTTGCTAAGCTTGCTCTGTGCCTCCATGAGGATGTCCTACAGAACATTCTGGCCCCACCTCTCTTATCTCTTTCAGGGTTTTCCATGACTGGTTAGCAGAAGAAGAGAGTAAATAAATATTAGAGGGAATCACCTCATGTTGAGTGAGAATAGAAGGAAGCTGAGAGATGACCCAGAAGCCTGACACTGTCATGTATGGAAACTAAGGCAGAGGAAAGGAATGCCTTGCTCAGGATCACACAGGGGGCCGGGGCAGAGCCAGGGAAGTGGCTCAGACCCCGTGGCTCTGCATGCGGCTCTGGAGCCTGCTCCTCAGGCCCTGGTAACCAGGGGGTTCAGGCTGAAGCCAAAGGGCTGCTTGGAGGGCTGAGAACAGAGAGGACAGTTTCCTTCTTCTGTTACTGAAGAGGAATGGAAGTAGCCACTTTCTGTCCGACACCTGACAGTTAGCACAACAATCCCAGAGGACAGAGGGGTGCACACGGGGAGCCAGGGGTTGGCTGCTAACCACAGCTGCTCCTACCCCAGCAGGACCTACAGCGCCAGGGCTTGTGCCTACATGCACACAGGCAGACGACACCACAGGGATCCAGGCCAGCCTGCTGCATCCTCTGTGCCAGGCGTCTGATTCCCCAGCACCAGGCAGCTGGGCGCTTGTACAAACAGGCCTGAGAAGGCAGAGTTAGCCACCTGGCCGCACCCATGGCAGGGGTCTCGCTGGGGGGCTCCTGGTGCTGGAGCCACTCTGCTAAAACCACCACCTCCCTGGGGCTCTCCTGGGACAGGAGGGGATGTTGTGCATCAGAGAGGCCCCCACCTTCCCGGGGAACCTTGAGGAGGAAGGGGAGGAAGCAGACTGCAGCAGCACTTGTCTGCTGACTTTCTACTCAGGCCTTGACATTTGAGTTCTGCCCATTTCACAGCTAGAAAAGTTAGTGAGTTGGACAATGTAGGAAAGAGGGATTTGAATGCAGGTCAGCCAGGCCCCAAGAGAGCTTGGCCCTGAGCCACCTTCCAGGAAGCCTCTTATTTGGAATGCACCCAGCTGTGTTCTGGAGGAAGGCATGCCTCATTCCAGGTGCTCAGCTTCACACCCTTCATCTCAGGCTCTGTTCTGTGAAGTGGCAGAGGCCTGGGGAAAGGTGAGGACAAGCCGGGGGATGTGAGGAGCTATTAACTGGCTGTGTGACCTTGAGCAGATGACCTCTCTGTACTCATTTGTCTTAGGGTCATTGTAAGGACTAAATGGAGATGTAAAGATGCTACATATAAACAGACAAACATTCATATGCACATGCACACACCGGTACCTAGCACTGTGTAAGGGTTTCAGTTTATTAAATAAATTTTTGGTAATTTAAAAAGTACAGCAAGGAGCATCTTAACCACTCTGCAAGAGAATTTATAGAAAAGAAGAATCTAGAGACAAAATGACTCTAATCCCAGTTGAGGAAGGCAACCCTCAGAGGGAAGTACTTGTCCCCCAGCCCCTCAGCACAGGTGTTGTGACACTGGCCCCACATCCCCCAGCCCCTCAGCACAGGTGTTGTGACACTGGCCCCCATGTCCCCAGCCCCTCAGTGCAGGTGCTTTCCACAATGGTTGAACTAATTTACATTCCCACCAGCAGTGTAGGGGGGTTCCCCTTTTTCCACATCCTCGCCAGCATTTGTTGTTCCTATTCTTTTTGATGTTGGCCATCCTAACTGGTGTGAGGTGATATCTCACTGTGATTTTAATTTTCATTTCCCTGATGATTAGCAATGGGGAGCATCTTTTTTTGTGCCTGTTGGCCATCTTAATTTCTTCTTTGGTGAAGTGTATGTTCATATCCTCCACCCATTTTTTAATTGGGTTATTTGCTTTTTGGGTGTTGAGGCGTGTGAGGTCTTTATATATTTTGGATGTTAACCCCTTGTCGGATATGTCATTTATGAATATATTCTCCCATGCTGTAGGGTGCCTTTTTGTTCTGCTGATGGTATCCTTTGCTGTACAGAAGCTTTCTAGTTTGATGTAGTCCCATTTGCTCATTTTTGGAACTAAGCTTTAGTTTACCCTACAATGCGACCTGAGGTTCTGGGGAGCAAGGACCCACAGGGATCTACCTCCGGGCTCCTGGCCCGCTTGGTGATCTCACTCATGACATTCTTCCAATGACCACCTCCACACCAGTGACCTGCAAGCCTATGTTTCCAGACCAGGCTCCCCTAGTGGCTTCAGATCCATTTCAGTAGCTGCCCCTCAATATCTCCATCAGGACATCTCAAAAGAACTCTGTCTTCTGCATGTCCAGGAAGAGATGTGCCCTCCCTCCCTGCACACTCCCCACTCCAGTGGACACCACCACCTACCCCAACACCAGCAGGTCCGGCAGAAGCCTGACACCCCTCCAGCACCATCCCATGCTCACCCCAAGTCCCACTGCCTCCACTGCCTGGAGGAGTAACGTATCTCACACCACAGACATATTTTAAGAAACCCTTTCCCTGACCTGGTCTTCATCAGATCTGCCTCGATTGCCAAAGATCCCCCACCTGCAGTGTAGTGCAACTCCTTTTCTGTACAGAAGCCAAAATAACAATTTGAAAAGCAAATATAAAGGAGTTTTTTATTTTCAGGAAATATACACTGAAGTATCTAGGGGCAGTTGTCTGCAGGTTACTCTCAAAATGTTTAGGGAAAAGAAAACAGAACAGATATTTACATACTATATGTATGTAGATAAACACTAGCTTTGTATACCTATATTAGATATATATATGTCTCTATGTTTTGTTTCTTCCTTCCTGAACATACACACATATCTGTTTACCTGTATATGTAAACACACACACACACACATGTCAACATTTGGGAATCTGGGGAGTCAGTCTGGGTGAAGGGCATCCAGGAGTTCTTTGTACTGTTCTTGACACTTTTCTGTAGTCTGAAATTATGTCAAAATAAACAATTTTAAATAAACTCATTTTAAATGTAAATAGTCCATGCCATTCTCCTGTACAGAATACTTTAGAAGCTCTCATTCCCCCATCTGCAGGGTGGAGTCTGAATCCTGAGGATATGGCCCCATCACCTCTCCAGGTAGTTCCTGGAAGACAAGTTGCTGTTTCTCATTGTGAAATCTTGGCTCACATGGTCTTTCCAGTAGGAATCCCTGACACCCACCTGCCCCTTTCTGGCTACTGGATCGACCAGAGGAATGATTTAAACACAGAACGGTAGATGGAGCTAGATACGCTTCCCAGGTCTCCATCACCTTTTCCTTCCAGAAGGCTCTGGTCTGCTGCCTTTGTTAGAGTCGGCTCCCCTCTCCCTGGAATGCAGACACCAGGCTTTCTGAGAAACAGCCTGTGATTCTAAGCAGTCCTAGGGAGGTGCGGAAGACCTGGAGTGTCCTCCTAAGGCGACCCTGGTCCTTTGGTTTTCTCTCTTGGTAGCCAAGGAGGAGGACAGTTGTCATCTAGTCTGGCCTGTGACACTCCCAATTCTTTTCTAAGAGACAGCTAAGCCTCCAGTGAGCACCCCCTGAGTGCCCCAGGTGAGTGTAAGCTGGAAGCAGAGGCCCTGGTATGCCCTTCCCCACGTGTGGACAGGGTGGGGCAGGAGAAAGGAGCAGATGAGGGGCTTCCCTCCTGTAGCAGTGTTCCCCCTTCACCCCAGGCACAGGGCTGTCACCCAGTTATATGTAATCATAAAGCTTTGGTGAGACACCCCTTCCCCAACCAAGAGGACATCCTGATGAGCGACCCTGTCTGGGGAGAAAGGACACCCCCCCGGCCCAGAAGATCCAGGTCTGTACATGCAGCTTATGCGTGTCCATCCTCTGGCCTAGGAGGGACACTGTGAACTGGAGATGGTGGCCCCCTCAGGAACATTAGGGAGGACCACTGGTTCTCCTGCTAGATTTGGATTTGATGACGATAAAGGGAAGATGCCGTAAGTGGTTACAAACCATTTCACTCCTCCAAACGGAGCTTACTTGTCCTCAGTAATCAGGGGAATAGGCAAGTGAGGAAAACTGAAGCTCAACTGAACAGGAAAGCTGAGTTGATCTCCATATTAAAAAGAGGTTGGGAGAAGTGGGAGGGCACACATGTGTATCTGGGTGTTGGGTGAGTTTCCATGCAATTTTGGAAAGGAAGGAGAGGGCTTCCTTTTTTTGGAGGAGGCAGTTTCTATCTATAGCTGTCTATCTATTTATGTGAGAGGATAAAAACTGTGATTTAAAGAAATTTTGTTCTGAGTGTTTATGGAAGCTTCCCTTGGGATTCTTCCAGTGATCTTAAGCAAATATTTACTGCTTTTTGAAGTACTTCTTTGAATGCAATACATCTCAGACCTGGTTGCAAAACTATCCAATTGTATGTAGGTTTCAAAAAAGATTGCATTAAAAATACAGTGTAGTGCCCCAGTTGGCCAGACATATTTTACCTACTGAAACACCACAATTTACTTATGTAAAACGCATCCTTACAATGGTAAAATAGAGGCTTGCTCCTCGATTGGTAAGAAACCTAATGAGAAATGCACAAAATAAGCAGTTTTAAATGCAGTTCCATTTTAAGCAGCAAAGAATCAGGAAAAAGGGCTGGGGCCTGGTCTTCCAGCACTTATGGGCAGGAGACACAGCAATGCCACGAAGCAGGGAACAGAAGGGCCCAAGTGTGGTTCCAGGAGCCTCAGGCCCCACCATCACTGGCTCCCTCCCTGCCAGGTAACTTCCTCCCATCTCAGCAGTGAGGCTGGGCCTGAGTAGATGAGGCAGCGGAGGACCTTCTCCCTGCCTCTTCTTCCTTTTCCATGCACGCCCTTCAGCTGTGATAATACTGGCAAGTGGGTGTGTGGAACCAGGCAAGCAGGTAGCATGTTTACTTCTGGATTGAAAGATGAGACTTCATGTCTGGAATTCTACATCATACCAACATTCCATAAGGGTGGGTCTCTGAATCCTGTGCTTCACATACACACACACACACCCTCCTCTGGCCCCCCTATATTCACGGGACTCTCTCTGTGTGTAGCGCCCTTTGCTAGGCATCGAGGGAGAGGCACATACAGACAGGATGTGCCCTAGGTGCTTGCTGAAGTCCTACCGGGTGGCTAAGCACAGGGCTGGGTGCCATCAAGAATGGAAGCAGAATAAAAGATCCTGTCTGCAAGTTGCTCAGGGCCTCACAGCTGGAGAATATGAAAATAAAACAAATGGGGAGGTCAGTTTTTATGTAAGTATAGAACCCCAGGTTTCTGCTGAGAATCAGATAGTGGACAGAGGATACGACTCTGAAGAGAGGACAGGAGAGAATAGAATCGTGGCAAGTCAGGCTGCAGGCTGGGCGGCTGGGTTGCCCGAGCTCGTCGCTACATGGGTCCAGAAAGAGGAGCAGCAGGTTAGACAGTGGGGTGGACCTGGGCCGAGGGTTTCATGGGGGCCAGGTGTTCCTAGCAATGGGAGACTGGCAGGAGGCAAGTGGGGAAATCTCAGAGGCCACAACAGGGAGACTCCCAGAGATGTGGAGCCATGAGAGCAGGGGAGGGATGTTCACACCGAGGCCAGCTGTGACTTGAGAAACAAGTTAGTGCACTGAGGCTTAGGCCCCAGGGACTAGCACAGAGCTGGCTAGTAACAAGATCCCAGTCAGTGTCTAGGAACTGAAGTTGTCCTGTGTCATCGATGAGGCCCGTGGCTCAGGGACCTGCTGCTTTTGTGAAGCTCAATTGGGCAATCTGAAGGAACACAGCAACCACATATCCATGTTCTGAGGTTGCCTCTCAGCAAGCTCAAATGAATGTGGACCTAAGTGCAATACATACTTGTTAAATGAAGGGTCCAAACAGGTTATGGGAGGTTGAGCTGCTGGAGATAGTTCTGCCGGCGGCTGCTTCTTCGCCCTCTATCCCAACAGTGGGTAGAGGCACCCACCACGTGCTTGCTTGTGGACCTAGGTGTGTAAAATCCTTCGTGTTTATAGATTTGTCTGTTTCTCTTCAAGGAAGGGTATAAATAGAATTGTATCTTCATGACGCAAGTCCCAGTTGCCTCTCTGGGCCCCTCCTTCACTGCGAGGCTGTTGGGGCTGTCTGCATGGTAAGGCCCCTCAGGACTGTGGGGAGGGCCTGGTGTGGAAGCAGAGAACTCACTTGGGTGCACCTCAAAAATGTCTTCACTCAACATTTAATGAGCCAGACTGTGTTCTAGGCAGGGAACCAGGCACCAAGAAGTCAAGTGAGTAAGACACATAGCTTCTGTCCTGAGTCCTCAGAACCTGGGACAGGTGACAGACTATGAGTGCTTTCAATGGTGTTCAGTGAGCACTCATTACAGGGGCTCACTTGGAGGCTGCTGTGGCAGGTAGGGAGGACACACCCCAGCCAGGAGGGGAGGCTGCAGGCTTCCTAGAGGGGAGACCTGCTCAGGGCTGTCTCCTCAACGCTCTCATGGTGAGTGGGGGTCAAGGACTCCTTCCCCTTGTGCCTAGAAGTTTCCTGATTTGGGAGACAAAGCTACTGACCCCTTTGGCTCAGAGAATTCTTCCCTTCCCACTCTGGCCCCCACTCCTACCTGACTCTGCCGGCCCTTCACCCAGACCCTTCATGCCGCCATCAGTCCAACAGAGCCTGAAGGAGCCTGGGAACCGGGCATCGGACGGAATGCCCAGAATGGGGTTACTGAGCAGATTCTAGGCTCACGTGCTGCCAGGTGGGGCCTGTTCTTGCTGCCCATCCCTGGGTGGGTGGGGATGGGCGTGCTCAGGAACACGGCGTCATGGAGACCTGGCTCGCAGGGAGTTGTGTGCCCAAGCAGCAGCAAGGGCTTCCTCAGTATATCCCCTGTCCTGACCACTTTGTAGTCACAGAGCTCGGGGGACACGGCAAGCCCCCCAGCTCTTCTTGCTCGGAGATCCCGTCCCAGGGGAAAGACAGCAGATAAGCATTTACCCAGCCAAGGACAAATCAGAGAGTAACAATCTCAGGTAACTCCTGAGGGCTGTGAGGAAACGGGGTGATGTTTAGTAGGGTGGCACGGAAGGCCTCTCTGCAGCAGACCTCATAACTGAGCCTGGATGACGGCAAGATGGCAGGCCTGTGGATAGAGGCAGAGCAAGCACTATGCGCAGCCTAATGTGGGGTCTTGATGGCTGGTGGGCATCAGAGCGTGGTGGACGAAGAGCAGGTGAGTTCAGAGAGCCGGGTGGGGACTGAGTACCATGGGGTGCAGGGCTGCAGAAGGGTCTGAGCTGGCAGGCTTGACCTGAGTTTTGCTCGAAGGAGGCCACTCTGCTCTTAGAAGGTGCTCTTGGGCTGAGCCAAGGTAGAGCAAGGCCTCTGTCCTCTCCCTTATCTGGGGCACTTCTACCCTCAGCTTTTATTTTCAGTTTAGCTAAGCAGAGACCAAGCATGGGTAATGTAACAGTAGTGACACTTTCTTGAGGCCTGGTTCAGGCCTCTTTGTGGCATATTGTACAGGACAACTTTTCTGAAAAGTGCCTCAGTTTGAAAACTAGGTTCTGTTGGAGTTCTCACAGAAGAATGTGCAGCTGTTAATTTGGAACTTTTTGTTTTATGTCAGCCTGAGTCTGCAGACAGCTCGGGCTGCAGACTTGTTATCACAAGGAGGTTGGCTGCACACACCAAACTTCAGAGGACAGAGTTGAACCAGAGTTCGAGGAACCGTATCAATGTAAAGATTGTTCTGTGTTCTTTCTCTCTCCCTGGGAAAGAATAATTTAGCCTTGAGGTCTGGGAAAGAATGATTTAGCCTTGAAGGCTGAGATATAAAAATAAACGTGTAGACTGCTAAGCAGGCAGCTATTAGCAAGAAATCTCTTTCTGTGTGTCTGCGTATGTTTTTTGTCTTGTCTTTTGTGTTAGTCCTGCGGCCGTCATAACAGGCCCCGGCAAGGTTCTTTGTGTACCTGAGTGCGTTCGATCCGTTAGACCACATACTCCCCTCTGAGGTCCAGAGGAGAGATGTTGCTTTTGTGGCCTCTTGCTGAAGGAGTGTCTCCCCTCCCCTTCTCGTGGGCAGGACCAGCTCCTCAGCCCTGGAGGTCCTGGCAGCTCTGGGGCATCTCTGCTGTCCAGTGAGAGCTGCTTGGGGCTGGTGTGGTTGTCTGTCCATAATCAGCCACCTCATGTCTGTAGCAGGGGACATAGGAAGGGCCCAGATGCTATCCGGCCAGCCAGCATTTCCTTCTTACATGTCTCTGCTTCCCACACTCCAGCCACACGGAATCCAGCGTTTTCCCCATCCATCCCTCACTCACATTGTTCCCTCTGGGACCCCCCACCGCCCTTTGGTGTCCAGCTCTTGGTGCTCATTCTGCAAAGCCCATATTACATGCCATCTTCTCCAGGAATGTGCTCTGAGGCTCCATGAACCCTCCATGGGCTTTTCCCTCATTGAGCTCCCAAAGCACATGTGTGGGCACAGACTCTGGATGCAGACATTCGTGGGTCTGAACCTCGGTGACAGGCTGTGACTCTGGGTGTGAGACTTATCCTCTCTGAACCTCAGGCTCCTTGTCTGGAAGGTAAGGTGGATGATCACACTGATACCCTGGTGTGGTGCTGGGAGGATGAGGTCACGTGTCCTGCTGTGACTGATGCTCAATAACCGGCTGCAGTTTGTGTTAGCAGACTTGTATGTGCGTTTGTCTCATGTCCCTGCTCAGTCTGGGTTCTTTTCTTATCCTTCACTGCCTCCTTGGAGCATCATCGCAAGCCACCTGGAGACTAAGCTATGTTGGGAGCCTCCCGTGGGCAGGGTGCCTCTTCACTTCTTGCAGTTCTGCATCGTGACACCAGGGGGAAGCAAGAGACCCTGGGCCCTCCCGGAGTCTGCAGGCCAGCCCGATGCTGTCCTCTGGGAGAGCCTGTACCAGGATTTCCTTCGTTCTAGGAAAATTCCAAGACCACATAAGCCAAGAGCCAATCACTGTGGCCCTTTTAGGAAGGCTTCCTCACACCCCAACAAATGCCATTGCTTTAGCTGATCAGTCAATGTCAGCCAAGATTTCCCGGTACTTGTTATGCACCTTTTATTCCCATTTCATAGGTTTTTAGGATTGCATGGGCTGCAGAATGCAAAATGCTTAAAAAATGAGTGATACGTAAGAAAGAAATCAATGGAAAGAAATCAAAAGAAAGAAAGTGTATGAATGGACCAACGAGGGTAGTGAATGCTGGGCGGCAAGGCAAAGGACTCCACATCTGGAATCCCAGCTGTGCGGGAGGAACCATTCCCTTCAGTTGCCATAGTCTGTGCCAGGCACTGTGTAAATGTTTAATAACCAACCCAAGTCAGCATCTCTGTCTACACTTTAACCACTGACCTGGACTGAGTGTTTGTGTCCCCCTAAAAATCCATGTGCCAAGAATCTAACCTATAAGGTGTTGGTGTGGGGGGTGAGGCCTTTGGAGATGCTCTGTTAGGAGTGTGGGTCCTCAGAGTAGAGACTGCAGAGGGCTCACTCCCCTTCCTCCACGTGGGACACAGTGAGAAAACAGCTGTCTGCTGTGGGAAGAGGGCCTTACCCAGCACCGAATCTGCCGGCGCCTTGATCTCAGACCTCCCAGCCTCCCGAAGTGTAAGAAATACATAGCTCCCATCTAAGCATGAGAAAAACATCAGGCAAACCTAAATTGAGGGATATTCTACAAAATACCTGGCCAGTACCACTCATATTGCCAAGGTATCAAAACCAAGGAGAGGCTGAGGAGACAAGTAGCTGGGTGTGGTGTGTGCCCTGGGGGGTCGGGGCGGGAAGGATGCCAGGTGAGCACTACGGGCACTGGAGTGAGTCAGGCACTCAGGGACAGTAACGTCTCAACACTGCCTCACTGGTCGCAGCACCTGTGCACAGCTGGGTGCAGAGAGTGAGCTCTGTACTAGTGGAACTGTTCTGTAAAGCCAATACTCTTCCCACAAGTGAAGGCTAGTAGAAAGTCCCAAATCCAAGACTTCAGAGAAAATTTGCACATACTCTGGTGTTTCTGATTACTCTCCCTTCTGCTCCCGATCTTCCCACCCAGTCCTACCCAGACGTCCTCTTAACTCTTGTCCTGTCAGGATGACAGAGCCTGTGTTCTCCTCCTCTAAGTAAAGATGGTCCCCAGCTTACAAATACTAGACTTAGGATCTTTCAGTTCTGATAGTGCAGAAGTGATACATCTCCGATAGAAACCATGCTTTGAATTTTGGTCTTTTGCCAGACTAGCAATAGGTGATCTGATATACTCTGGCAATGCTGGGCAGAGGCAGTGGGCTTCAGCTCCATCAGCCATGTGACCAGGAAGGCAAACAACCAGTGTGGTTGCCACCATTCTGCATGCACACCACTGTTCTGTTTTTCACTGTCAGGAAGCTATTCAATAAATTACATGAGACTTTTAACACTGCATTTAAAAACAATCTTTGTGTTAGATGATTTTGCCCAACTGTAGGCTAATGTAAGTATTCTGAGCAAGGCTAAGGTGGGCTAAGGTAAGCAGTGATGTACAGTAGGTTAGATGTATTAAATTAATCTTTGACTTATGATGGATTTATCAGGTTGTAACCCATGGTAAGTCAAGGAAGACTGTCCTGGGAGCCACTAACAAATGTGTGCCCTGGGAGTGATGCGGTCAGATTGGAAGCTCAAGCAGAAAGCCCTGTCCTGTGTGATGGGGGCTGGTGGGGTGCCAAGGGCCACCACCATAGTTCAGATGAGAGGTCAACTCAGCCCAGGCTTGGGGCCACTGGCAGGAAGCCCACAGGAAGGGCTCTCAGTGGGGGTAGGTGGGAAGGAATGAGGAACACCTGTCTCTGCTTCCGTGAGTGCTGGGGCGTCGTCCAAGATGGACTGTCTGAGGAGGGAACAGGGCGTGAGTCACTGGGTGGGGAGAAGGGAGACTAAGTGCCACTCAGATCTGTTAAGTCAGGCCCTGTGGATGCCTGCAGTAAAAATAGCTTAGGGTGTCTAGAGACAGCCTGCCTGATGATGTCACTGAATAGTTAAAGGGGGGGATTTGAAGAGGTTAAGGCAGAGTTTGTCCCAGGAAGGAGGGGACCCCCATCCTATGTGCTGATGACAGTCAGGCTGTGGAATGTAGGGGGCAATGGCTGCAATGGCTTTGTCCCTGCCTTTCCCCAGCCTGTTCGGACTGGTTCTTCCATGATTTCAGCTGGCCCAGCCTTTCCTTGCTTTGTGACACTGTCACTGTCCCCATCAGAAACCAGCCCTGGGAGTGTCTCCTCTCCCCACTTGCCCAATTCTCCTCCTACTGGTTTTCTGAAGTCCTCCTTAGCCAAGGAGGCAATCCACACACTACTGCAAACCATTCTTCAGAGAGAAAACCCAGGAAGGGACCAGACCAGATGGCTCCCCTGCTTCCTGGTGCCTTCAGTCTCTTCCCTGCACGAGGGGCTCATGGGGTTCAGAAGCGCAGGGCTGAGCTTGGCTGTGGTCTAATTGGGCTCCATGTGTGTCCTGAGGGCTGTACTGGGCTGATATGGGAGGGCCTCTTCCCCCATCAAAATAGCTCATCCCCCCTTGTGATTGGCCAGTGCCACTTTTGGGTGCATGAGTGAAGTTCTTTCTGTTTGGCTTGCTTTCCTTTTTAGAAGCTGTTGAATGTATTGGCTTGTTTTGGAAGCAGAATTGGAGTGGTCAAGATGCCTGTCCTCCTCTGGGAATTGGACAAGGGAGTTATGGGCAACCCTTGACCCTAACATAGGTTTTTATATAGTAAGAGATAGAGGAGAAAAAGGCAAAGAGGGTCCAGGACTTCCACAGTTTATTCTATATTATTGTAGACACTCAGACATTCAACTACAATACTGGGGATGAAGTCAGGGTCCCCGTCATAACTGTCTCCTCAGGCAGAGGTTCTGGCTACCAGGCTGGGATTGAGTTTACTAGGGGTGGGTGCTGGGAAATAACTTCCGCTCCTACCCCATAAAAGAAGACACGCAAAAGGACAGAGTCAGGCAAGTTCACAGATGAGTGGGCCCCCCAGGCTGGGGACCTGAGGTAAATGAGGCCATTGGCTCCCTCTTCACTTGTATGGAACTGTCTGAGGGCCTCTGGGACACTGAGAGTGGCTGCTTATGTTTGGGGGGGCACTACACCTCCTGCTGCTCCTGCTCTGTTGGGGACAGGACTTCTCCCTTCAGTGGCTGGACTTGCTGGGGCTCTTGGACCTGGCCAGGGGCTGGGACAAGTGCAGACTGCTCCAGCTGCATCCCCAGCTGCACCTCCTGCTGCCCCTCCAGCTGCTTCGGTTGTGCCCCCTGCTGCCCCTCCAGCTGTGCCTCCTGCTGCCCCTCCAGCTGCCCCTCCAGCTGCTCCTGCTGTGCTTTCTGCTGCCCCTCCAGCTGTGCCTCCTGATGTCCCTCCAGCTGCTCTAGCTGCACCTCCTGCTGTGCCTCCTGCTGCCCCTCCAGCTGCTCCTGCTGTGCCTTCTGCTGCCCCTCCAGCTGCGCCTCCTGTTGCCCCTCCAGCTGCTCCAGCTGCACCTCCTGCTGTGCCCCCTGCTGCCCCTCCAGCTGCTCCTGCTGTGCCTTCTGCTGCCCCTCCAGCTGTGCCTCCTGATGTCCCTCCAGCTGCACCTCCTGCTGCCCCTCCACCTGCTCCTGCTGCCCCTTCAGCTGCACCTCCTGTTGCCCCTCCAGATGCCCCTCAAGCCTCACCTCCAGCTGCTCTAACTGCCCCTCCAGCTGCACCTCCTGGTGTCCCCGCAGCTGTTGTAGCTGCGCCTCCTGCTGCCCCTGCAGCTGCACCTCCTGCTCCAGCAGCTGTTCTTCTTTCTTTTCCAGTTGCTCATTTTGGTTTGCTGGCTCTTGATCTTCCAGTTGCTGGTCTAAGGGCTCCTTCTTCTGTTCTAGCTGCTGCTCCAGGCTTTCTACTTCCTGATGTTCCTCATGCAGCTCCTGCTGCTGTTCCAGATGCTGTTCCACATGCAGTTCCTGCTCCTGCAGCTCACAGCCTTGCTCAGGCACCCCCTTCACAAGAGCTGTGTGTTTCTCCCCATGCTCCAAGGGTGCCTCCCCTGGGAGCTCAGAGAGCACTGGGACAGGCAGAGGTGGCGGCTGTGCCTCTTGCTCCTTTTGGGTATCACTGGGGGGAGGAACAGGCTTGAGGGACTCCTGACTGAGGGGAGGTGGCAGGGTCTCTGGCAGAGTATGTGGCTGGGACATCTTGGGAACTGCTTAGGTCAACCTGAAAGAAAGGAAGGGTCAGAGGGTGACAGGGCAGAGGAAGTGGGCAGGTCCCTGGAAATCTGCAGCCTGTCCTCAGCATGACCTCTTTTCCCTTTGTGGGGCACTCCCCTACCTGCTCTGGGCTGTCATTCCCCAGAAGCAGCAGAGTGAAGGGTAGGCATGTGGAAGCACAGGGCAGGCCCTCCTGGTAACCTCTTGTTCCCCACAGGAGCTGACAAAGATGTCTGTCTGCGCAGTTGCTTGGCAAGGGTGGGCTGGGTGCCCTTTCTTGCCTGCTTTTGCCTCATCCTTGTTTCTGCCCTCATTTTGGACCCCCACTGACCACAAAAGAAAAGATGAGTTCTGGGATTATAATAGGAAGAGGTAAGATCCTAGGAAAAGAAAGGTCTCCTGGGGGACTCCTGAGTCCTGGGAAATATATAGCCCATGTTGGGAGGAAGTGAGTGGTCATGGCACAAACTGAACCAGTCACACATTCTCAGAATAAATCTCCCCCCAAAACACTTGTCATATCTGGGCAAGTCCCCTCCAGGCCTCAGGTTTCTCCTTTGTAATAATTAGCAGACTGGCCTGTTCAACCCCAGACCTTTCCTTTCTCATGACCTCCCTAGCTTCAGCTGCAGCCCCAGGTCTTGGTGGGCAACTGGGAGGTTTCTGGGGTGGAGCTGGACTTTCAGGTCTCAGTCACCTTGATAGCTTCCCTGCCCCTGCTCCACCTGGGCTCTGCGGCACAGCAAAGAGTCAAGAGTCACACACATCTCCCCGAACCCCCTGCCCCTAAGAAGGCACTCCTGTCATCCCAAATGAAATGGTTTTAGGAAATAATTTGACTGCATTCCCCCTGCATCCCATCTTACTTCTCTCTCTCATACATACACACACACGTGCGTGGGCATACACACACACACACACACTCTCTCTCTCTCTCTCTCTCTCTCCTCTCTCTTTCTCTCTCTCCAAAACCTGGTCTCAAGAACAGACGGTGCAGTGCAGAGGGGCTGTGCTGTTCAGTGTCTTCATGCCAGGGCACATTTCCCTCAGCACAGTGACCTGGGCCCTCCTAGGACACGCAGTCCAGTTGAATGCAGCTCAGGAGTGACTCCTCACCACCCGGGCTGTTCCCCCCAGCCACGCAAGTTCCACCCTGCTGGATGGCCCTGGTCCCAGCCCCAGTTCTGGCTGCTGATACTTACCTAATGCGCAGTAAGGTGGTGATGAGGCTTCCGGTGCAGGGCTCAGCTGGGCAGGGGCTGGGCGCCCTTTATACCATTCCCCCGCCTGGCCTCCTTTCCAGGGTGAGGAGATGGACTGGTTTCACCACTCAAGTTGGTCAACTTCCTCCAGCCCCTTCATGACTCATCACAGTCTCCTTAAGCAGAAAACCCCTCAGGGCCCCTTTTCACAGATGTAGCTCCTGCCTGGCCAGAGCGCTCGGCGGGCTCAGTTGCTCCTGTGACACTCATCTGACCTGAGCACAAGGACCTCAGCCAATCTTCTCTGAATCTCAATTTCCCCACCGGTAATATGCATTTATCCTCATTATTTGCATGGCAGATTCATTTCCAAGGGCCTGAAATAGAGTTATATGTCTCCATGGGTCGTCCAGAACAGGGAATATGGTGTCGGGCAGGAGAATCACATCTCAGGGAGGGATGGGGTTACAGTGATGGTCCTGGACACTGGCCCACAGCCCATCTGCTCTCACAACGTTCTGTCTGGAAGCATCCTGTCCTGAGCAGCCATCCTTTAGGCCAGAAAGATTAAGCAGAAGGCTTGTAGGGGTTTCTTAATGTGTGCCAGGGGCTGCCCATGCCCCATGCCCAAGGCTGTAGTTATGGAAGTTCCCCAGAATGCCATTCTCACAAAAACCCAAAGCATGGGCCACTCCAGGCAAGGAAACAGGCATCAAATGTGCAATGTATAAAATAATCAGTGTCACTAACTATACTTCAATGAAAAAATAAGATTGCTTTCATGGTGATAAAAGGAACATTTTTCATAATTTTTTTGGAAATGCATGAAGGTATCAAGATCAAAACCACTCACTGCTTTATCCAAACGAGTCTCGAAAAGTAGCTTAAGCAATCGTTCAGCTTAGAGCCTATCCTTCTCCAGGGCTGACAGGAACCCAGCACACTTGGAATAAAATGCAATCTCCTTGCCTTGGCTTCAGAGCCCCTCACCCCTAGGGCCTGTCTGGCATGCGGTGCCTGCTCTCCCTCTGTCAGCAGGCCCATTCCCAGTGACAGGCTATTCTTTTTTAAGGGTGGCTGATATACAATATTGCATGGTTTCAGGTGTACAACACAGTGATTTGACAATTGTATACATTATGAAATTCTCCCCATGGTAAGTATAATTACCACCTGTCACCATACCAAGATATTACAATATTACTGACTATATTCCCTCTGCTGTACTTTTCATCCCTGGGATTTATTTATTCTATAATTGGAAGTTTGTGCCTCTTTTATCACCTTCACCTGTTCCCCTGTCCCCAGTCCTCTCCCTTATCACAGCCACCTGTCTGTTTTCTGTGTTTATGAGTTTATTTCTGTTTTTTTTTTGTTTTATATTTTTAGATTCAACATATAAGTGAAACCATGTGATTTTTGTCTTTCTTTATCTGATTTGTTTCACTCAGCATAATACCCTCAAGGACCATTCATGTTGTTGCAAATGTCAAGATCCATTCTTCTTTATGGCTGAGTAATATTTCACGGTTTACACGCACCACATCTCCTCCATCTGTTCATCTATCAATGGGCCCTCAGGCCGCTTCCATGTCTTGGCTATTGTGAATCGTGCTGCAGAGAACATAGGTGTGCATGTATCTTTTCAAATCAGTGATTTTGTTTTCTTTGGGTAAATTCCCAGAAGTGGAATTCCTGGGTTATATGGTGTCTCTAGTGTTTTGAGGAGCCTCCACACTGATTTCCACAGCAGCTGTGCACTAGCTGTTTGTGCCCTTCAGCTTCAGCTGCCAGAGCGCCTTTCCTGAAAACCCTGCCCGGAGGGTCATCTCTGGCAAACTTCATTTTACTAATAACAATAAAGGACACTTTTATTTACATTTGTTCACCTGTTTATTTCCTCCCTCTCCCACTGGAAGGTAAGCTCAGTAAGGCAGAGGCCACCTGGCATGTTCTCTACCCTGTCCCCAGAAACTGTTTTAGCCACCTTATATAAAAAGTGCTCTGTAAATAATAGTTGAAGAATGAATGGATGGTGAACCTTACCACCTGGCGTTATCCACTATGGCACATTTTAGCATTGTGACTTGTATGTGTGGGTGTATAAGCAAAATCAAATTGCGACCTGCCTTTCACTTCAATGATTGGCTAATAGCTTATTTTATGGGCATCATTTAAACTCTTTAAATTCTTTACAGTGTGATCAGGAAAGAAATATTAGAGTAATATGAAGACAAATCTCATTGCTGGGGTTAATTTTGAGGAGTGTTCTGATACCCATGGTTTTTATCCCATTTACCCCACAGACACCTCCTTCTGGCCCCAGATGGGTCTCATTGCAGAGCTAACTGTTCCTGGGGCTCCTGGAAAGGCAGATGGAGGCCCCCTCCTCGGGAATACCCCTGCCCATGCCCTCTCTGTTCCCTGACCCACCTAGGACCTCAGCTGTCTCCCCCTATTGCTGGGGGCTGTGCAGTTTTCTGGAGCACCCTCTGCTGTCCTCCCTCCTCCCTCAAGGAGAGCCAGCCCTCATGGGCACCCATGCCCTGTGCTCTGTGCTGACCTCAAGGGGAGGAATGACTGCTTCTCCCCAGCCAGTAAGTCAGTCTCAAGGCAGCAGACCCTGCTTGGGGATGTCACACCGGTCTTGTGGGTTTCCAGGGGCTTGGATCTGACAGATCTGCCCCCGCCCTCTGATTCACAGCATAATGACAGCTTTGGGGGAAAACAGTGTGTGAGCCTTTGGCCACCGGGCAAAGCTAGGTGTGGGGAGCAGGGTGGAGTAGGAGCTGAGAGACTGTGTACGTGCAGGGCAGGGATGGGAGATGCACCAGCTTTTCAAGTGCTCAGAGGCCCCAAGCTCTGCCCTCAGGCTGCCCATCTGGGGGACTGGCATACATCTGAGGGAGATTCACTCAGTGTCTGTGTGAGTGACCGCCTGGGCCGCAGTCCACATGTGAGTCCTGCGAACCATCCAGTCCCACCCAGGGTAATGAGGTTGAGCTCATGACCCAGCTCCTCCCCAGCCCAACAAGGCCTGACTATCTCTCCTCCTGCCTCAGCAGAGGCAGAAACTGGCTTGTTTCTCTACCTCTAGAGTAGGACAGCCTATCCAAACTGTTGTTTACCTGTGGGGGGCATTGGTCACAGCACTTCACTGCCTTGGGGGAGGGATGCTGAGGAGTTCTTTGTACTTTGGCAGCATGGGGAGGTGACGTGCACAGGAGGCCTTGCACCACATTCTCAGGCAGCCGTGCCTTGGCTGCGTCCTGGCTAGGCAGTGCCCTCATTCTGAGGCTGCTAACCTCCTCTCCCTCAGGTAGCCTCTCCTCTGCCCAGGACACTGCTACCTGCATCATCTCTCAATTGCAGCCCACATTCCTCACTATCTTCCTCTGTGGCCGCCTCATTTGCCTTCACAGCCTGTGTGCTGCTCAGCAGGGAATGAGGCAAGGAAGGGAGACGAGACCAAGACAGGTTCCAGAGCCCAGTTCTCTCTCTCCAGGCTTCTGGCTTGGCCTGTCTGACTGGTGTTTGCCTCTCTCATGTCTTACCCTCGCTTCCCTTCCTTGGCCTGTGGGATACTGGCTCCCGCTTCCTGTCTCTGGCCTGACCCTGGCTCTCACATCTCATGCTCTGCAAGCACAGGTCTGCTGTTGGGCAGCAGGAGGCACAAAGGGCTGTTGGTAGTGGGGAAAGGCAACGGAGTTTCACCGCCCTCCTCCAGCTGGGCGACGCCCACCCCCTTGGGCTTGCTGCTCCCGAAATCACATCCTTTGTGGCTGATTCTCTGCAGCAGAAGGATCAGCTGAGCAGGGCTGGAGGGGAAGGCTTACCCAGTGCCTGGCACAGAGGAGCTTCCAAAACAGCTCAGGCCTCTCCCCTGGGGCCTGTCCCCTCCCACGACTGCTGGGCATTGAGGTCTGGGCAACATGCCTGCCCAAGGGCTTTCAGAGGGTCTGTGATGGGCTGGGCCTGGCCCCTCATGCTCTAGCAGGCTCTCTTCCCCACCAGCCTGCATTCCCAGGAGCCTGAGAACCCGATGGCCGTGCCTTGGGTTAGATGACCTCAGCCCTCTCCCCAGTCTGAGTCAGCCATTTATTGACTGACTCCAGTGTGGTCAGCCCTGGGTCTTCTGGAGGAAAGATCAACCTGCTTTGTCTCAGGTTCAACCCGCCTGCCCCTGGGATAACCCCCACTGGCTCTGGGACAGGGAGTGGTGTTTGAGTTTACCTTAGCCTCACTTGACAGGGTAGTGCTGTTCAGGGGCAGATGCTGGCCGTGAAGTCAGACAAGCCTGGGGTTGAATCCCACTGATCCCTCATTGTCTGAACAAGTTGCCTTACCTCTATGACCCTCAGTGTCTTTGCCTGTAAATTGGGAACACAAATTCCTCTTTGACTTCTGTGAGGATCAGGTGAGCTGATGTATGTGGACTACATGGAATGCGCTCGGAAGTGCCTGTTTCTTGTGGCAAGTCTTGGCCCTTGTTTGCTCTGGGATGCAGTGTGGACCTACCTGCCTGAATACAGAGTTTTAAGGATGCAGGGTGTTCAAAGATCATTGGCTTCAACCTTCTCGCTTGCCGATGAAGTTCCAAACTCACACAGGGCATGTGTGGGATGGGTATAGAGGGGGTCTCCTGGCTTCCCACCTACTCCTCCTTCTCATCTGCCTACTGCTGGGCCTCAGGCCATGATTCAGCTTAGCCCCCAAGACTCCCTTGTGTGCCTACAGGGCCCCATGTGGACTGATGTGCTTTTGTGAGGTGGGTGCACGGAGGAATCCTAATGGGTTTGCATTCCTATGGCATGATGGCACAGGAAGGGGCCTGGGGTCTTGTGGGCAGAAGAGAGGCGACAGCCTGGGTCTGACTCTGATGTGGACAAAGGAATCCAAGTGAAAGAATGAAGAACACCTGGGCCACGCTCGGACCATGGGATTGGATGATGGTTGGTGGAGGGCACGTGGGTAAGGCTTCCCAGGGATGCATGCCAGGAGAGGAAGGCAGCAGAGTGCACAGGCTGGTGAAAGGCGGACAGAACCAGTGGCAGGGCCCTGGGTGAGGCCATCATGGAGCACAGAGAAGAGGCAAGTCCAGACCGAATGGGACAGAGGGACCACATCCTGCCAGAAATGTCATCAGCGGTCAGACAGGCCAGAGGAGACAAGGAGGCCCCTGGGACATGGGGTCTCCTGGTTTATCACTTCCCACCCTCCTTCTCCCCTGCTGACCGGTGACTGGTGGGGGCACCGGACACTGGATCTCTTGCCTCCTGGGTGCTCGTTCTTCAAAGCACTCCTCAAAGTGGTTGCAGGGGCCACGTACACCCATACAGAGTGTGAGCACCTGTGTGCGGCTGTGTACATGGGGGGGTCAGGCAATACATCTGGTCCCAGAAGTGTGGCTTTTGCCAGGAGGAGTTAGTTGTCTGCATTTTCTTGCCTTATTTGGGTCCTGCTGAGACCTTGTGAGCACCCCCTTCTAAACTCGCCTATTCTCTGTTTGTGGCCTGTTTGTCCTGAAGCTGTCCTACTGCTCCAGGCCTCTAGATGGGTTGGTCTGGTCTGCAGTGTGAAACAGTGCCTACTCCTCCCTCTCTGAATGTGCCTCCCATTCTGTCTCCATCAGAACAGTCTGGGCAAGTGTGCTGGGCAGGGCCTTGGCCTACTCCCCTCAGCCCCCCGGTCTGACCTCAGGAAGCCCTAGACTTGGGGGGACCCTGCTCGGGCTCCTGTCTGGTGGAGAGAGGTGCAGAAACTGGGGTTTGGGAGCAAGTCCATGCCTTACTGCAGGAGTGCTCAGCCCAGCAGCCTGTGCCAGATGCAGAACGGATGGGGCTGCCAGAGTCTCCCTGCGAGAATGCCGAGGAGGCAATAGACTCACTGCCTCCTGCAGATGAGGGACTGAGGCTCAGAGAAGGGCAATGACTGGCCAGTGGGTGGGGTGTGGGTGCCTTTCTCTCACGCCAGCTTCCCCACCGAGGCAGAGATGTCCAGATCGCGCAATCAATTCTGGAGTTCTGCTGTGTCCCCAGGAAGCAAGGCCAGAAGCTCAAAGCTGCCGAGTAACTGCAGTTACTTTCCTGGAATTCAGGTTCTGCTAGAAAGCCTGCCTGCAGGAGATGGGGGCAGGTCAGGAGGGAGGTCAGGGTGCTTGAGGGGAGAAAAGCAGTAGGGTTCCCTTCACGGGAAAGCTCTTGCTTGGTCAGCTCAGGTCTCCCTTCTGCTGCCCTGTGCCCTGGCCTCTTCTCCCAAGAGCCTGAGGCCTCTTTGCCCCAGAACCGCCTCCCTCGTCAGCTGGGGATTCAAGTTGCAGAGGCTGATGCTCTGAGTCCTGCTGGCCTACTAGGCTGATGCGGTCTGAGAGGGGGGGAGCTCGCAGGGTCACACATCGGGTGAGCAGCAGGTCTGGGCCAGGGCAGGCCTGCAGAATTCACTCTCCCTCACCCTGAGACTCTGTGTATTCCACTCTCTTTGCTGAATTACCCTTTTTACCTTCTGCCTTCTTCAGTTTTTGTTCAATTGCCGTTACTGAAAGCTCCCCATGTGCCTGCATTCTGTGCACTAGGGCTACAGCACTGAGCAAGACAGGCCAAGCTCCCCGCCCTCCTGGCGCTCTCATTCCCAGGCGGGATGCAGACAAGCAGTGCAGACACGCACGCGGAACATAGAGCAAGCAGGCGCACTACGCAGTGACACACTGAGAAAGATGTTCTGGAGTGCAGGGGGAGGGTCTGTCATTCACTTTTTAGTCAGGGAAAAGCTCACAGCAACAGCCTGAAGATGACGAGGACAGCGTGAGGGTGATTGGGGTGCAGTAGCTCCCATCCCTGAGGCAGCCCCTGCCTGGCATGTTCTGGAGCATCAAGGAGGCCAGGAGGCCTGGGCATGTGTGAATGCAGGAAAAACTGGAAAGGGGTACAGCCGGAGGCATGGGCAGTGGGCTGTGGGAGGGACCACATGGCCACTGTGGCTTTTGTGGTGAAAGAGCTGAGAAACTACTGAAGACTGGCTTGCAAGGGTCTCCCTGGGGAGGATGGAAGCAGGTGGAGCTATGAGGGACAACTGCAGTCACACAGTGATGGCTTGGCTATAGGGCCATAGTAGTAGAGGCAGGGGAAGCGTTTGGATTATAGACAAGTCTTGACAGTGGAATTGGTAAGATTCGCTAACAGGTTAGATATAAGGCATAAGTTGGGAGCAATCAAGGACTCAAAAGTTCACAGCCTGAACGGCTGTAAGGATGGACCCACCATTGGCAGAGATGGGGAAGATCACCTAGAGGCTGTGGGAATGGCCGCCAGTGGGCTTTGGGGCACATTAAATTCGAGATGTTGTCACACATCTGATGCGTTGACAAGCAAGCAGTTAGATACACTAGCCTTGAGTTCAGGAAGGTTGCACTATAGGCTCATGAATTTGGAAACCATCACGGTTTAAATGGCATTTGCAGTTATGAACCAGGTGAGATCATGAACGAATATTGTTAAAAAGAAGAAAAGGTTCAATGACAAGCCCCCTAGTGAGTCACGTGGTCAGGCGAGAAAGAACAAGCCAAGAAGACAAGAAAACAGAGGAGCAGGCGGGGAGCAGAGAGGTCAGAAACACGCCCAGAGAAGGGGCGTCCTGGAGACAAGGGAGGCTCTGCTGCGGAGGGCTGGACATCCCCTGGTGACCTTGAGAAAGGCCAAAGGCAGAGGGAGGAGAAGCCTGGTGGGAGTGACTTTGAGAGGAGTGGGAACAGGGCCTGCACTCCCAACGGGGGTGGGGTGCAGGGTGAGAGGCAGAGCGGGTGCTGATCCCTCCTCCAGCTGTTTCTGCCCGCTCAGGACTCATGGTGTGGGCGCTGGTGGGCACGGATACAGCTGGGGACCCCAACCTGCAGGGCCTGTCTGCGCCCTGTGCCCCGCTCTGCAGCCCCGAGGGGCTGGGGCACAGCCTGGGCTTTTCCTCTGGTTCTGTCTCCTGGGCCCCTCTGCCAACATCCCTGTGACTTGCTTCCCTGTGACTCAGACCCCTCTGTTCCCCTTCTGTTCATCTACCCACGGGAGTTGCCACCTTAGAACTCAGCCGCTTGCTCACTGGGAACTAAGTTCGTGGCTGGGGTGGGGGGCAGTGGGGCGCTGGGATGGGGAGGTGGGGTGCAGCTCTAAGCAGGTACAAAATGTTAATGAACTCAAGCACAAGAAACACGAAGCAAATGACAAGGCACATCATAACAAAATTGCTTTTAATAAATGGTAAAGAATTGCAAAGACACCTACAGAAAAGTAGACATGTTGCACAAAGACATACAGAGAGAAAAAGAAATTAGAGCAGATTGCTCACTAGAAACAATGCAACCCAGAAAACAGTGGAGTGACATCCCTAATGTACTGAAATTACATATATATTTATACACACACTTATGTAACTAGATTACATATTATTATATATTATATTAATTATATAGTTTATGTTTATATTTATATATAATACATAATGCATATTTATATAATTATATTATATGTAAGGTAATATAATTATATAAAATTATATATCTAGTTATAACAAACTAAAATTAAATATCCAGCAAAATATCTTTCTTAAAATGAAGGTAAAATAAAGACCTTTACAGACACTTAAAAGCTGAAATATTTTCGCACCATCAGACTGAACTATAATAAATGTTAAGCGCAGCCCTTCAGGGTGAAGGAAGGTGATATAAAATGGATAATCGATCCACACAAAGGAAGAAGGACCCTGTAAATGGAAACTAACTGGATAAAAACAAAGACTCTTGCTTACTATTTAAACCTACTTTAAGAACAAATGATTATTTAAAGAAAAATTGAAAGCAGTGTATTATGAGAATATACATAGAAACAAATGTATCCCAACAATAGTACAAAGGTCAGAAGAAGAGAAATAAAGGTACACTGTTTATCAGTTCTTACACTGTAAGTGAAGAGGAATAACATGAAGGTTGGCTATGCTAAGTTAAAAATCTATACAATAAATCTTAGCATAACCATCAACATTACCACCAAAAGGAGCTGTAGAGAATAAGTCAACAAAGAAATAAAGTGGGATTATATAAAAACTCAGTGTAAAAGCAAACAGAAAATAGATGGGACATAGAAAACAAACAGCAAGATGAGAGATTAAACTCAACCATATCAACAACCACATTAAAAGCTGTGATCTAAACACTCCAGTTCAAAGGCAGAGGTTACCAAACACATGAACCTAACTGACATCATGGAACACTCCACACAACAACAATTTACCAAGATAGAGCATATTTTGAACCATAAAACAAGTATCAGTAAATTTAAAAGGATTCAAGTCATATAAAGTATATTATTTTACCACAGAGGAATAAAATTAGAAATAACAGAAAGATCTTTTGAAAACCTCTCGACACTTGGGAAACAAAAGCACTTATTACTAATTCATGGATCAAAGGATAAAACAAAAAGGAAATTAGGAAATCTTTGGAACTAGAAAATGAAAATACAACATCTGAAGAAATTTTGAATGTAGTTAAAAAAACAGTACTTAGAGGAAAATTAGTAGCATTAAATGTCCATGAAGAGGAAAGATTTCAAATTAATGGCCTTGGCTTCCATCTTCAGATACAAGCAGGATAGACATTCTATGTTTATTAATTGAAAAACTCAATATTGTTAATTGTCCATTCATTTCCAGTTTAATCTATAGATTTAATTCAATTTCAGTCAAAATCTCAGCAGACCTATTTTTTTGTAGAAATTGACAAGTTTATTTTAAAATTAATATTGAAGTGCAAAGGACCTAGAAGAGCTAAAGCACTTTTGAAAAAGAACAAAATTAGAGGATTTACATGATCTGATTTCAAGACTTATCATAAAGCTACTGTAAATAATAATGTCAAGACAGAAAAAATAGCTCATTGTAGCAAAATAAAAATTCAGAGATAAATGCAAATGAAGATGGCTAGTTGATTTTGACAAAGATGCAAAGGCAATTCAGTAGAGAAGGGACTGTTTGGAACTCCTAGATATCCATATGCTTCCCTCCATGCTCCCCCCCCCCCACCAAAAAGCCCTTTGTCCATACCTTTGACTATGTACAAAAATTAACTTATTAAAAGAATACATAGGAGAAAATCTTTGTGTCCTAGGGTTAGGCAAAGATTTCTTAGATATGACACCAAGAACAAGATCTATAAAAAAAACTACTTGGATTTTATCAAAATTAAGAATTACTTCCCTTTGAAAATGTTTAAGAGAATGAAAGCTACAGACTGAGGAAATATGTACAAATAGTTTATCTGATAAAGGACATGTATTGAGAATATATGCATTTTTAAAAGCCCTCAGAATTCAGTAATAAGAAACATAATAGCTCAGTAATAATGGAGAAAATATTTAAACAGATAATTCACAAAGAAGATATATGGAGACAAATGAGCACACGAAGAGATGTCCAATATCATTAGCCATTAAAGAAATGCAAATTAAAGTCACAGTGAAATAACACTACATGTTTATTAGGATGTCTAACAATAGAACAACTGAGCATATAAAATGTTGGCAGAGATGCACAGCAAACAGAATTCTCATGTACTACTAGTGGGAATGTACAATGGCACAACCATTTTGCAAAACAGTTGGGCAGTCGCTCACAGTAAAACACTATGTAACACCTCATTCGGCTTTCGGGTCTTTACCCAAGAGTAACGAAGACCTGTGTCCATCTAAGGACTTGTCATGAATGTTCATAGCGGCTTTACTTGTCATAGAAAAAACCTGGAAACCATGCAAATGTCCCTCAATAGATTAATGGATAAACAAAATGTGGTAATTCCATACAATGAGAGCATTTACTGCTCATCAATAAAAAAGAATGAATAATTGATACATGCAACACCTTGTTTGAATATCAAAGTAGTTTTGCTGAGTGAAAGAAGTCAGGCATAAAAGAATACATACCAGATGATTCCACTTATGTAAAATTTTTGAAAGTGCAAACTATTTTATAGGGACCAAAAGTGGATCTGTTTTTTTTTTTTCTGGGGATCTAGGAGACTCACAAAGGAAGAAATACAAGAGGGCATTAGTGAAATTTTAAAGGTGATGAACATGTCAGTTATATATACCCAAAAAAGCAGTAAAAATTGAAGTTTACAAGTATGGTGAGTTAGGCTGACTTCTCTGTTTCTACCTGCCCAGCTAGACTAAGGCAGGTGTGTTTTGTGGACAGAGTATCAGAGTATCAGAGCACAGTGGCTTCCTTGGAGGGAAATAAGGATCTGGTAACAGAGAGAACCATGTGTTGCCTATCCACCATGAGACAGACCCTATGTTATGCTCTTTAAATGAACTGTCCCATTTAATTCTCATAAACACCCTTTGAGGTAAGTACCATTACCCTTGTTTAAGGCGAGGATATGGAGCCTGAGCAAGGTGAACAACTTGCTCTGGAAGAGCCCACTCTGGGGACTCCACCTTGGCCTGATATCACTGGGAGGGTCATTCTCAAGGATGTGTTCTTGCTTGTGCTGACCTTGAATGTGGTACCCAGGGACCAGGGGCACAGGAATTATTGCACTTAGGGTGCCCTACCACCCCACTTTGCCTGGGATAAGTGGGGTCCCTGGAATTCAGGACTTTGACTTTGAAATCAAGATGAGTCATTTGCCCTGACTCTGGCTCAACAGAGGCCCTGTGCTTCTGGACCCTGGTTTTCTTGGTTTCTGGTTCTCCATGGCCCTTCATGATAGGCCCAGAACATTTTCTTGAACTTAAGCCTGCAGTGAGATGGTGTCAGAGGGTAAGGACAAAAAGAGGCCATGTTCTTTTTTATTGCTCTTTTATTTTGTGCTATTGAATGTCAGGATCACTAGGAGATGATTCCAACCCCTTCAACCTTCGATATCCAGTTTGGGACCTTCATAGGTGGGGGGCCACTAAGGGAAATAGGGGCTTCCCATTGGGAGTAAATGGTGATGAGTGAGAAACAGCTTCTCTAAATGTAGGTCTGGCTGGACCCCACCAAGTGGTGGTGTGTCTACTTGTTTGGGCTTTTCTGCCCCCAGAAACCTGGCTTGGGGTCTTGTTTTGGACTTTGGGTCTGCTGCTGGGCTTGGGAGCCCTTGTTCTGAGCTTGGGATGGTGTGGTCTCCAGCTCCTTATTAAGGCAAATGCACTCAGGCTTGGGCTCCAAACAGCAGCAGGTGGGCTGAATGCAGCATGGAGCTTTTGGCGGGCAGCACTGGTTGCATTTTGGCTGGTCGCACATCTTCTGGAGTTTTGGAGGTCCTAGAAAAAAGAAAAGAACATTCTCAGAATGTCTCAGAACATCTGTCAGCCTGCTTTCTTTTCCCCCTTCTGGGACCCCAGACCAGGGCTGAAAAAGCAGGCTGGATGCCTCAGAGGACAGAGCCGGCCCCACGGCTCTGTGCCTCTCACGGTTCCTTCCTGGATAGGAATGGAAGCCCAGTATATGTTAAAAATTTGCCTAAGTATCTTAGCTTATGAGGACAGGTGTGACCCTAGGGACCTGAGTAGAGTGCACAAACATTATCTCATGAATGTTCACAGCCTCAAAGGTGTGCATCTTTTCTCCATTTACATATGCAGATGACTGGCTCAGGGGTCTAGCTCAGTTGCTCATAAGTGAATTCAAACCAGGCTCCAGCCACACTCACAGCATGTGCTCGGTCTGCCCTGGAACATGGCACACGGGTGCCCAGGTACAACTGGAGTCTTGCGCTCAGGGTGGCCAACCTCATGCCCTCCCTGAATGTACCACCTTGCTCCATGTCCCCCAGCACATGGGAGGCCGGTTGCCTCGGGACCTTCAGGGACAGGAAATGGAAAGGGCACAGCATGGGCCGAGCCTGGCATTGCATCTCCTCATCCAGGGGCAGGAGCCGGTCCTCACCCCTCTGGGCTTTCATCTCCTCCTCTATGCAAGGGCAGTGTCTTCTATGAGTAGGGAAAACCCTTCCCAAACTTGCTTCTTATCCACCCACCTTCCTCCCACCCAGGAAACCCATGTTTTCCCAGCAAGGTCCCCAGGCCAAGGCCTTGAAATGTGGGCCCTGAAGCAGCCCCCCCTGTGGCTTCTGCCTTGTTCCTCCAATGGCACATGGGTGAAAGCTGCTGTTGAGTCCCAAGAGCAGGACAGAGGGTCTCCCAGAGGCCCAGAGGCAGGAGGCAGAGACTCCTGGGGAGTCATCTAGCCTCGGGAGACGTGGGAGGAGGGGAAATGGGCATGCACCCAGCTGGGGTTCATCCCCAGGCTGCACAGCCTTGCTGGGGAGGTGTGAGGTCTGGCACAGCCCTGTCCCTGGGTGGAGGGTGGTGGGGAAGTCAGAGTGACAACAGCTGAGGTACAGTCACCACCACTCCACCTGCAGTGTCATCAGGTAGCCTCAGCCCAAACTGGATTTGTAACCTGAACCAGTGACTGCCAGGGGCTTTCCATTAGGCATCTACGCTCACTCGCCTGTGTGCACGTGTCTGTGTGTGTGTCTGTCCACGCAGAGGGGGGTCTGCAATGTCTGGGTGGTGGGGCCACACTGAGACCTCTTGGTGAGAGTTCATCAGGCTCTAGAATTGGAGCTTATAAGGTGCTCAGTTCTGTCCCTGCTGCAGTACACCTTCCAGTCCTCCATCCCATCCTGCCACTCCCTCCCAGCCCTGCTCCAAATACTCCATCTCTTGCCTAGGAAGCCATGTGTCTCATCTGTGAGTTCTGCTTTTTTCTGTGTCCTGAGGATGGAGGACCCCTGGGGACAAGAACTGAAAATCTCCATCATGCCACAGGCTTCCTGAGTGTACCTGGGAGGGCAGAGGCCATCTCACCTACTCCTGGCCACTGAAGGGCATGCAGGACTCTCCAGTTAGGTGGATCCTGGAGGACGCCCAGTAGATTACCTGCATTGCTATAGACCCACGGCTTTGGCTGCCTGGACAAAGGGTGTCAGCTCTTATCCTGAGCCCTTCTCATCAGGGGATCCACCTCCATCAGCTCATGTATGCAGCTGGATCCCACTGGGCCAGGTGTGGCTGATGCCTCCACCCACTGGAAATAACACCTTTCAAGGGACAAGCTGGGCCATGCCCTGGCCCAGCCCCTCTCCATCTCGACTTTGGGAACCTGCAGAGCCTGGCCTGAGAATCTCTTGTAGGAAGGAGCCCTGGCATGTGCCCGGGATTGCTGCCATCCCAGGGCAGACTGCAGTCACTCCCCTCCGGGGCCCACTGTGCTGTGAATCCCCTCATCCATGGTCCCAGGAGAGAAGGAACCTCGGGGAGGAAGGGCCACATACAAAGCCTCTGGGCCCGGGCCTCACCATCCACACTCCAGTCTTGCTGTCTGGCTGTGTCCCAACTGGGGCAGGTTCTCACCTGGGAGGGGAAAGTGGCTTCTGGGCGGGTGCTGGCCTCCATTCGTTTGTGAGTCTGTGCCTGCCAGTTTCTGAGGAATTAATTCTGTCATTCAGGAAGAGGTCTCTGCTTAGTTTTTAAGCACATGACGCTGGACCCAAAGGGGTGGGAATGAGGACAGCACACGCAGTCCCCCCTTCTAGGTCAAGAGACACTGCAAAGAGGCTGATGGGGCCGAGACTGCCCGGCTGGTGTCCTGATATAACCCCTGGAGCTTCCTGCATTTCTCACTGCTAAGAATGGTTTCCCCAGCCTTGGACTTTTTTAGTCTGTTAGTCTCGTGCACACAGAAGTCCTCACTATCCTGCTGGCTGCCGATCTCAGCATCTAACACACCATCTGATGTCACAGTAAGGGTGAGTGAGCCAGGGGTTCTTGGGGAGAGGGCCTGAAGGGCAGGCTTTCTTGGAGTTACCTGGCCTGGCTACTTCTGTTTGGTCTCTTCTCAATTCATAATTCCTGTGCTCGGCTTCTTATGCAAACGGTTTTGGCCTCTGGCAGATACAACCATCCCTCAGCAGCCCAGTGAGGGCCCAGTGATCTCCTTTCGCTCCCAGGGCCAGTCCTGAGGTTCTAAGCATCTGTGACACGGTCCTTTCCCTCTCCCAAG
The DNA here is from genome assembly GCA_029783875.1 of Phataginus tricuspis. Taxonomy (NCBI): domain Eukaryota; kingdom Metazoa; phylum Chordata; class Mammalia; order Pholidota; family Manidae; genus Phataginus; species Phataginus tricuspis. The sequence goes on from JAQQAC010002701.1 coordinate 29,841,058, forward strand.
GTTCTGTGATTGTGACTGACCCCCAGCTCTCCCTGCCGGCTGGACAGCTTGACTCCTCTGAGTCTCTTTTCTCTGGAAGCACAAAGGGAGCTCTTTAGCCTGCAATCGCTCAGTCACCTGAAGCACATATTTGCATGAGTGTCTCCCACCTAACATGCTGGGTCCTAAATGAGGAGTGTAAAGCCTAGTGGGATACAGGTCACCTCCAATCTCTGCCAGTTCAGTCCAGAGACAATTGTGTCTGTGCTGTGGGTGAGGGGATGGAGCACAGGGCCAGAAACGCTCTCTGGAGGGAGTGATCACCTAGAGACTGGTGACCACAAGGGGTAGGATGTGTCCAGCATGGGAGAAGGAAAAGCAGGGGCTGTGGGGGAGAAGCTGGGGGAGAGGCTGGAGCAGAGGGGGGAGGGTGGAACAGGAAGTCAAAATCAGGTGAGGCTGTGTCATGGAGGGCCTTGTACTGTGAGAAAGTTTGGACTTTTTCCTGAGGACAATGGAGGCCACTGAGGGGTCTTAAACAAGGGAGAAACAGGGACCCTGGGGGATAAGGACTACTGTTTTATTCGTTTTGATATCCCCATCACTTGCTCAGCACACACACACACACACACATTCCCAACCTGGGGCTCCAGATACTGGCTGGTGACACTCTTCCCTCACCTTCTGCAAGTCTTCACTTAAATGTTGCTTTCTAAATGAGGTGTCGAGCCCTGACCTTCCCACTTAAAATTGTGACCTACCTCACCTTGAAACACTTCTCTTTTCCTCAGAAACACTGTTTACTTACAGTATACTTTGCATACAATTTAATTTCTCTATGTTTTGTCCATTTTCTTCTCACTAAAATGTCATCTCCAAAAAGGCAACATTTCTTTGTTTTCTTCCACGGACACATACCAATTTCTTAGAATAGTTCCTGGCAGGCAGGACATAAGCAGTCTTAGCTGACTGTTTGGATGATGGCTTGTTCCTTTGTGGGTCATGTTCTGTCCGCCCCGCCCCACTCAGTGTCCCAGCCAAGGAAGCCATTTCTCAGTCCTCACCCACGTGACAGACTGTGTCCTGTGGCCCACTCCTACTTCCCGTGGCTTCCTTAACTCTGTATCAAAATTGGGGGTGACGAGGACCATCTTTCCTAGCCACATGGGCTAAATTTATTAGTGTTGAGAAAAACTGAAGTTGTCCTGCAGAAACTAGTGTGTAAACAGTCGTGGAGCAAATGCTCATGGTGCCTGGCGCCTGGGTTCCAGTTCTGCATGTCTCCTTTGGTGGTGGTCATCATTATCATCTATTCACTTGGTTCTAAACCCAAAAGGTAGAAATGATACACAGTGCGATTTTCCCCTGCTACTCCAATTCCTTCAGCCCATAGTGATCAGCTGCTCAAATATCTTTTCAGGGAGATTTTATGCACAAAAAGACACACACGCGTGTATATACGCATAGGGACCCTAGTTTGGGCTCTGCGTGGAGTGGCATGTGTGTTTCCCAGGGGCACAGAGACAGCACTTGTTTCCTAAAGTGTGGTTGCTGACAAAGGATAAAGGTGCCAAGTTTTCTTCCATGGAAGTTTTACCAATTTAAGCAGCTCCCTGCAGGGTATAAAATTGCATGTTTCCCACAAGCCCACGAACATAATGTGCTATTAAATTCATTGTTCTCCGATGGGTTAAAAATGATGTCTCATAGTTTTGAGTTTTTCTTAGTGAGTCAGCTCAATTATCACCTATTATGTTCAGAAGCTGTAGTATTTTTTTTTCTGAAAACTGCCCAGTCATACAATTTACCTAATATTTAATTGTGGATTGTTGATCATTTCATTATTGATTGTGGTGTCCATGAATATTGGGGAAATTAGCCCATTCTTGTGCTATGAGATATGAAATTTCTTCTAATGTGTTTTTTGACTTTTGACTTTGTTAGATTCCAACCCCATTGAAAATGTTGATTTTTAAGTAACACTTTTAAAAATATTTTCTTTTATGTTTTTTGATTGTTGTTTTATAATTATAAAACTGATGTCCATTTTGAAATTATAGATGAATACTCCCAGAGTTTCTTAAGGAATAAATTTTCTTAATAAATAATTTTCTTAAGGAATTCCCTTTAGGAATTCATCCTTGCATAAATTGAGAGGAATTTTTCTTAATGGCCACCCAGTTGTGGCAACATCATTTATTGACTAATCATTTGTTTCTTCATAGGTTTGAGGGTGTGTTAATCATGTACTAACTTCCTCTGTGGATTTAGACTCAGCTATGAGCTCCCCATTGTGTCCTATTGATATGTTCTATTGATATCGATGGTCCACACTAACTATAACAGCTTTATAATATATTATCTGTAGAGTTAGTCTGTGCAAATTACTCTTATTTTTTAGAATTGTCCTGGACACTTTTTATGTTTATTATGCATTTGTGTATATATTACTTTAAAGTAGTTTTGTGGAACTGTAACACTCGTACATTGAGAATATAGCGCAGTGAATTTTCACAAAGAAAACACATGTGATGTCCACAATCAAGAACAGAGTATTACTTTGTGCACAGAGTATGTGTCACAAATTCCAGGAACTGAATTAGCAATGGCAACGCTGAGAAAGCTCCACGTATTGTTGGGTGGAGCATGGAGAGGCTCTGCAGTGAGCTTCTGCTGCTCAGGCTGCCAAGAGCCTCCACGCTGGAGAGCACACTGGTGTTTGTCAGACTCAGAGACTCCTTCCATTTGTGGCCCAGCTGTCCCTGCATCTGCTTTTTCTTTTACCACCAAGCTGAATACTACTCATCTCAGATACCTCCAAAGACCCTGCAAGGCTAAGTCCAATAGCATCTGTCATGTTTTCCTTCTGCAGGTCTAAGACTTGGGGGTGTGTCTTCCTGGGAGCAGACCCTCAGGGTAACACTCAATCTACCTCCCTCCAGAGTCTGCGCCTCTGCTAAAGTGCCTTTGTGTTTGTTACAGGCAATTGCCACAATTCACAGTGTAGTATAGAGACTAAATTGAAACGGGGTTAGCAAATTTTTCTATTTGTGTAGAGCAAAAATGAATGTGCTTGCTGTGTGAATAAGCTTTTAGGCAAGTCCCCTGGCTGCTTTTTCTACCCATCCTAATTGCTGTCCCTAAGCTTTGCCTATATACTGGAGATGTCCTGGTTCCATTTAGTTAGTTCTTTACCTCTGGGATCAGTTGCCACCAAGATCAGAACACGTACGTGACCAATGCCATTCCTCAATCTTCCATATGGCCTGTGAACAGTTTCTGAGTTTGCATCAGTTTGTCGTGGTCTGTACAAGGCCTGCGTGTGTGATCAGAGTCCCACTCTGAGCGGGAAGCAGAATTAGGGCAGCAGGCTTTACCTCAGTCCCTTGTCTGTCCTCTCCTGGGATCTGGAAATACCTCCTCTGCATCATGATTCTGCTTTCAAGAGGCTGAAGCATCACATCCTTTCCCAGCTCCACTCTGACATCTTGGGTCCAAACTGCAATTAGAACTATGCCTGAAGGTGATTTTTCCTCCTCAGCCCCAGTTAACCTCACAAAGGCAAGATCAGGAGGCCCTCCGAGTAGTGATGAGGTACAGGAATTTTCCAGGCTTCAGACAGTCCAGTTCAAGGCTCAGCTCACTTCCCTGGTGGAGGGCAGAGTGTTCCTGACAGTCTGGAGACATTTCCTCTGTGTGTGATTTGCTGATGCGCAAACAGTTCTCATTCTGCTCAGTGGACAACCCCTCCAGGACAGCAAGTCAGCCCATTTGTTGGCCAGACAAAAGTCTCTACTCGTGTAGCATGGCTGTGGAAGATTCCTAAGACAGAACACATTAAACTCCTGGAAGAATGCAGGTGCAGAGTTAGCAAGCATTGTTAGATGTGGCCGGTTAAGGGGACAGAAGCACAGAGAGACAGAAAAGAAAAAGCTTGAACAGGGAAAAGCAGCCAGAAAAATGCCAGATAGGACAAAAAGCAAAGAGGAATGTGAACATAAACACATTAAACAAAACCCAAATGAGATCGGCAGGCAATGCTCCTCTAATCTGCTGAGAAACATGCTTTATCCAGTACTTATAATTTAGAAGCAATTTTCAAATACATTATCTCACAATCTTTAAAATGAAACAGTTTAGTTTGCATTGTTACTGTCTATGTGTCCATTTTCAAATGCCCAAGATGCGGCTCACCACCGGCTAGCTTGCGAGTGGGAGGTGGCGTCGGCCACCACGCCCTATGGCCCTCCTATCAGTGCCGCGTGTGGTCGTCTGCTTGGCTGCACATCAACAGCTGATGCTTCGGGCACCACGTGGCTGTGGGCCCCAGTCCTGCAGACGGTCACTCAGCACTAACCTGCTGTGTCCTCTCTGCGTATGTGTCTCAGTCCCTCCCAGATCATCCTTCATCACCAGATCCTCCCATCCTTGTAGGTCTGCATATGGGGCCTGTCTCCCATTTCTTAACAGCATACCCAGAGCCATTGGGACCATGTTCTATGTCAACAAAACACACTCTATCAACCAACTCTTCTCTAAAGGCACACCTGTCCCTTCCTACTTTCACTGAATCATGGTCCCGGAAGCCCTCCTGGGGTTGGCTATTCCTCTCTGTCCATGCCTGTCCTACCACTGGGCTCAGGAGTGGCTAGAGTCCACCACACTGCCCACTGCTGCTCTCCACTGCAGATCGCTATTCAGCACTTGGCTCACTGTAAGAGGTTCTGGGGTTCTAGGAGTGACAACACTTTGATACTGAATGCTTCCCTGGGCAGTATGTCCTTTGCATTCTCTTCTTACCTGGTATTGGCTCCTCGTTACTGGCATCCAGTTGTGTAACCCACATCCCTCTTGCTCTTCTGTCCATTCACTGCACTCTACTAGCAAAACCACAGACTTGGCTGAATCTAGCTCTCTCAGCAGCGCCAGCTGCAGAATGTGACTGTAGGAGAGCGCATGGCTTGACTTTCCTGCACATAGGCCCGAGGGCTCCCAAAAGCCTTAACTGTATTTCTCAGGTCTGCTCTCTCTTGCTGTCCTAGACAACCCAATCCACTTCCCATCCTTCCCCAAACTTACAACACTCGCTCTCCTGTCCTCACTTTCAGGTGGTGAACATACTTTTCAGCTCATTGAGAAAATAGAGCAGTCAGAAGGGAATATCTGCGTTCCCTTGTCTGCTCAGCTACCTGAGTTGGCCTGTGTCACAGTCTCATTGTCCCTCCTGCTCCCACGTATTAACTGCCTGTGTTCTGATCTGAGGCTGATCCCTCCACTAGATTCCACTACTCTCATTTACCCAGGAGTATCTTACCAGCAACTGGGAAGCTTTCTTTTCCATATAATTGTTTTCTTTCCCCCTCTCTACTGGATCATTCCCAGTAGCACATAAAAATACTATACTACCTCCCATCTAAAAAAATATATCTCTCATTAAAAAAAATCTGCCTCTGTCCCTATCTCTCTGTCTCTGTGTCCCCCTTGATTTCTCATCCACTTCAAGTCAACACTCCATGACCTGTCTTCTTTATCATAAACTCCTCAAAAGTGTTCTTTGTACACCTTGTCTCCAGTTCTTCTTCAACCCAGTTGATCATGTTTGCATCCCCACCACATCACCCAGATGCTCTGGTCGGGGTCACAGATCACGGCCCTGCTGCCAGGTGTGATGGGCAGGACCTGCAGCCACCAGCTACCTCTGGCTCTCTCAGGAGGGGCTGTCTGCACTTGGCTGCCTGGCCTCCACTCTCCTCAGTCCTCATCCTCCTTGCTGACCACTCTGCCTCAATTTCTTTTAATGGTCACTTTCCCATGTCCCTGATTTCTAAATATCAGTGTCCCGGACCTCAGCTGTTGAATGCTTCTTCTCTCTCTGTTAAGTCTCTAGGTGTTTTCATCCTGCCTCAGCCACATAGTGATGAGTCCTGAATCTCTCCCTCCAGGCTAACATGGCCAGGAGGTGTCAGGGAGCTGAAGCAGGGGCCTCAGGGCCAGGAGTGGGGCAGGGAGCTGGAGCAGGGGGCTTGGGGGCCAGGAGGGGTCGGGGAGCTGAAGCAGGGGCCTGTGGACTTGGTGGGGACAGTTGAGGACAGGACATCTCGGGGAAAGTTCAGTTATTCTAAAAATCAATGCAGATATTTTGGAAGTCCAGTGAACATAACCTTATTTGTATCAGTATTTTCTACAGAATCTGAAGTCCTATAATTGTTTCTGTGGCTCCAGGGTCCATTTCTTTAATGCAGAGCAGCCTTGCTACCTGGCATGGGAGAAACCAGGCAGTAGGTAAGTTAGAATTTGATCACACCGCCTCCCACCTGTTTGATTCCCCCAGGACTCCTGACTTCCAGTGCATCAACCTAGGGCACTAGGCAGTTCCCCAAGTCCTATATTGCTTTTATAAAAGCCTCTAATTTGTGCATTCTAGAAACCATGTGGTTAGCCTTGATCCGTGGTTAACCACCTGTCTTCATCGTCTCCCTTTTGCTTTCTTACATCAGGGGTTTCGTATGTCATGGGCTCTGCCTCTAGTCCTACTCTTCAGCCTTGTGTGGCTGTCTCTTATCCTAAACACTTGCTTCTCCCACCCCCACCCTCCCATCTCTGGTGACAGTCATTCCTTGTGGGATTGTTGCTTCTGAGCAACCCTAATGATTCCCATGCATGCGATCTTCTTGGGATTGCCGGTGAGATCCCACTCTCTCCAGCTTGGAGAGGCTAGTTCCACTCAGCTGGGGTGTGGCAGTCCTGGTCACCCCCAAACTGCCTCCAGATCAGTAAAGACACCTGTTCTCCTGACCTCGGGCAAGCAATGGCTACATAAAATGAAGTGAGGAGACAATGTGATGTGAACCCTTTTATACAAACCCTGAACCCAGCTCAGGGAAAGAGCCATAACAGTGGGGAGCCTGCTCCCAACCGGGCAGTCCTGACGGTGACTTCCCACATTCCAGGCCCTGTCATCCTGCCCCTTTGTCACACTGGGTCACTGCTGGGTCCTCGTGAATAACTTCCTAGAGCATTCCTCTTCTCTGTGAACCATGGAAGTATTTCCATAAAGATAAGAAGGTTGTGATTTACAGGTGAGTTTGCAATGGCACAGCTTGGGGGTTTAATTCAAGGTTGCTGGAGGAACCCAGAGCATGCTTGAGATGAAAATCTAAAGCCATGAATGCTGGGTCAACCCAGGACACAGACGTGCTTCTGTTGGCTCTTTCAACAGATTTGGAACCGAGAGTCTAAGTCCCCACATCGCCAATTAGGGCTCCATGCATCTGATTCAGGTTCCAAAGCACCTCACGCAGACCAAGCACAGCAGCAAGGCCCAGCTGGGAAGGTTTCGGCCAGTACTCACACGTGGATGAGGAAACCAAGAGCCAGAGGGGCAGAGGAGATGCTCTATCCCATGCAGGGTCTGAGCTGGGTGCCGGTGTCCTACCTTGATGATGTGAAGCCTGGCCTTTCGGAACTTGGCTCCTCTTTTGCCTTGCTCGGTTATACCCCCTGGAGTCTGCCACCTCCCCACCCACCGCTCCTGTCTTTCTTCACAGTGCTCCCCACCCAGTTCATTATCCTCAGCCCATGGGTTCACTCCTCCTGGTAATACAATAAATGTTCCTGCCCCTTTGGCTTGTCAGTACACTTGACTGATAAAACCCCAGGCCTGGCTGAGTCCTTTCATTCTGCTAGCTGCTAGAGCAATAAAAAACAAAGCCAAAGGCACTCTGCAGAGTTGGCATCACTCTGAGATCAGGATCACCCACCTGGGCTGGACCCAAGCCCTGCCTGGCAATCCTGTCTGTTTTTCTGTATTTATCACACAGATCATGCTCTTCTTTCTCTTGAGCTTCTGAACATTCACCGCTGCCCCAGGCAGATGACATCACTCTCCTGCATGGGGCAAATAGCAGCTGTTGTATGTGGTGACATTCTGCTTGCCACTGTCATGTGTCCAGGCCTGCTGTGCTCAGCCATGCTTTACAAGTCCTGGGTCAGGGGAGAGGCAGCCCTTGTCTTTTCAAAGACTTGTCTTCACTCTTGTGCTCTGGACCTCTGTGCCTCCACCTTTGATTATATTAGTTTCTCCCATGAATGCTCTCCTGGTATCCTGTGTTCCTTAAAACACCATGCTTATACTATTTTTTGGTATCTGTTATCCTGGATAAAATGAAATTGCTGATTCGCTCTTATCCTCAGCACCTACACAGCTCTGGCATCTTGTAACTGCTCAAGAAATATTTGTTCGGTGAATTACTGAGTTACCTGTGGTGGAGTAAAAGTCCCCTCCTTTCACTCTTGGAGAGAGAGCTCTCTGGCACATGGGGCAGGGATGGGAGGCTGCCCCAGGATGCAGCCATTGGCTCAGACCTGCCATAGAACTTTGTAATGCATGTCGGGGCCCTGGTGCCAGCTCTGCTGCCCTCTCTGGATTTCAGAGGAGACTGGGCCATGTAGTGTCGGCACCTCTGTATTTTCATTTATGGGTATCAGACCACCAAGTAGCTGACACCTGGCCCTAGTGCTGCCTTAGGTGGTGGAGAAGCAGGAAGAAGACCAGGCTCAGTTGAGGCCCTGGCATTGGCACCTTGGGTATGTCATTTAATGTTTTTTGAGCCCCGGATTTTTTTTAACCTGTAAAATGAGATTGCAAGAAACTCATAGGGCTATTAGACTGCAATAATGCAAATAGTGTTTGACAGATGATAGGTTGAAAACACATTTTAGTTTCCTTCCTTCCCTTCATAGCCTATGTACATGGGGTTTCCTAGAAACATTAAGTCACATTTTAAAATACCATTAATGTTAACTCTTGATTACTTGGACAGATGAGAGCTGCCTGTGAGGGTAGCCTGCACAGAAAACAGTCTGGTCTTTCCACTTGCCCCTGCTGTAGAGTAATTACATCTTTACCTGTTATATGTATTGGAGGTGTACACCCAATTTAATTTGAAATCAGGATCATGCTGTTTAAAAAAAAAGTTTGAGCTGAGAAAATTGGGACATCCTTGATCATTTAATCAATGGAGGGACATGATGAAATTTACAATAGGGGAGATTATTCAGGTCAGGTGGCCTAGCTGCCTTGATCTGGTTACTTGAGAAACTGGTCTGTGGTGAATGGCCAAGCTACCTGTGTGGTGAGGTCAGAGCTGGACAAGGGCAAGCTCCTCATTTATGCCCCTGCATGTTAGGGGGCCACTAGAAGGCAGGTGGAGGGTCTTTGCTGGCCAAGGCCTGTCTGGGCACAGCTTGTCCCTTCCTGGGTCTGCTCTCATCTGTCCAGGTGCTCCCTGCTCCAGGGCTCAGTTGTGCTGTGAGCTCCTGCCCATGTAGGGTGTGCCCCCAACAGGAGGGCATGGCACCAGCCTGGCCAGCACTGGCATGCACAAGGTTCTTGTCAGGACAGTTCCCAAGTTACGGAGGAGAGCAAGGATCCTCCTGCCTGAGTAGGGCCTTGGAGCAGTCCCCCTATGGGGAGGAATCCCAGGGGCCATGGGAGCCACATCATGGGAGGAGCAGGTGCTGCTCATGCTTCTCTTGGGATGGAGGAAACAGTCACGACCCATGTCCAGTGACTTGGCCCCAGGGGTCTTAGCCTGTTCCAATTAGTGGGTGGAGGAGGGGACAAGGCCTGCACAGCACGACAGACCCGTCTTTCTCTGAGATGGCCTCAAAAGCCAGACACCTCCCCTGTCTGTAGAGTGTGAGCTGGAGATACAGGCCAACAAGCAGAAATTAGTGATCGGAAGAGACACTATGAGCCGAGAACCCAGTACTGCGCCCGGCACCCAGCAGGCATTCTGTGCTTACAGCATCAGCATTTCCATTATTGGCTGCAGTCCCAGGAGCACCCCACGTTCTGGGTCCTACTCCTGTGGGGCTGGGGACACAGGCTGGTGGCCTCTGGGGCCAGCACTGCAGCCCCTCTGGTCTCCAACTGCAGGTCATCCCTGGGCCTCAGTGTCCTTGCTTGCAGAAGCAGTGTCACTGCCATCCCCTGCCTGGCCTCCGAGGCACTAGGGAGAGCTCTGTGCTCACGGCCTCCTCATTTGTCATCTTCAATGGCTGTGGCGGCCCTTCCATATGTGACAGAGGCTCCCTCCCGTCCTGGCCACTCAGCTGACCTCAGTGAGTGGGGCAATAGCTAACACGCCCAGTTTACAAGGCCTGGTATTACAAATGTCACTGTCAAATGGAGCCTTCTGACCCCAGAATGGGAAGGGATGAGGAGATACCACCCTGCCTGTCCTTTTCCTCCAGGCCGTGATCCCCAAGAAAATATTTCTAATCTTCCAAGAAAGGGAGACCCAACAGCTGATAGAGTTTCTTACTCCTGTGTGACTTCCTCCCTGTCTTGTGGTGAGAAAGGGGGTTCTTCTACCAATGTGAGCAGAGCAGACTCTTGGTTCCATCTCCTCCCATTCTTAGAGACTGCTGTGCTGATGACACCTTTGGCTCATCATGGCCCCATGCTATCGACTCCACCATCACTCCCCACTGTGCCCAGAGGAGGCGACCCAACAGACTGTGTCCTTCATCCTGCAAGCAGCACATCTTAAAATAAAGGCAGGGGTGGGAGACCTTTTTGCCACCACACCTCAATGCACAGCCTGCTTCTAGTTGGATCAATAATGCTATCTTTGCCTAGGACAGCCATGCTATAAAGTACGCCAATATGGGGCAGGCTTGGAGAAGCCTTAGGTAAGTGGCAGACTTTCTGGCCTGCAACCGCATCTGTGACATCAGGACTTTCTGCTCTGTCATCTGTGGGGCTGTCGTCCTAAGCCATTCATACTTTTAGAGACAGTGGTCGCACAGAGGGTGTTCCCACATCCCTGTGTCTGCAGGACACTTTGCTTGTTTTGTGTTCTCTTGACAGCCTGGGAGCTGGGTATCACTGCATGCAGAGAGCAAGTGCAGATCCCACCGTCTGGGTTCCCAGCAGTAGGGTCAACCCAGCAAGTGGTTGCAGGACACAAGCAAAGTGTTCTTTGAGTCTTGCTTTCAGTGCTATTGTGCATCAGGGACACTAAACCCGGCTGTGCGTAGGAACCATCTGGGAAGCACTTCTAGCATGCAGATTCCTAGTCCCTGGGTAAGACCTATGGAGTCATGATCTCCAGGGAGTGGGCATTGTTGAACAGCCCTGGGAGCTTCTGCTGACCTGGGGGCCACAGTCCCCAGGGTTCTGGGGGCAGCATGGAACTGGAATCAGCCCGTAGAACACTCTAGCGACTTCATTTCCACAGCCTTCCCCCACCCCCTGCTCCTCCTGGGGTCTGCTCAGACAACTGAAAGTTCTAAGGAGCAGGCAGCTCAAAACCACAGCCCTTCCACTGGGCACCTATATCCTGTCTTCCCTTGGTGTTGATGAACTTTTTGGAATTGAAGTGCTTTTAGCTGGAGAGCTCATTACCCACAAGGCAGCCCATTTCTTTTTAAATTGTTATCTTTGTTAGAAATTTTTCTCTGATAAATACTTGCAAACAAATAATAAAGATATAATTATAATGCCTCAGAAAAGCAATTCTTGGCATATGGTTGGTACTTATTTATTTTTGAATGAATGAATTACCAATAAAATGTCACTTGGCTTGGTTATACATATTCATTTCACAAATAAGAGTGTAAGTTTCAGATAAGTCATCTTTCTCTATCCATAGAGTTAAAACCGTGGCAGAATTGGACTGGTTAAGGTAACTGACTTCCAATCTAGTGTTTGTGCTTGGGGGAGGGCAAAGGCAGAGGGGGTGCAGGGCAGGACTTCTTCCGCACGCCCTTGGGGGTACAGCAGGGCTGCAAAGCATCTCCTGTCTGCGGATGGCCTACCTGCCCGCCCAGGCCCTTCGCTCATGACCTCACACGCTTGCCATGTCGCTTGTCTTCTCTGTGCCCCAGCTGCTCATCAGCAAAGCAGCAATAAAGCTACAGTTACCTGCTAGAGCTGCTGTGAGGATTAAAAGAGTGACATGTGCACAGTGACTGGGAGATGTGTGCACCGTGAGTGCCGCACAGTGCTGATCGTTGTCGCTCTCTGTGGCTGTGCTGTCGTTAGGCTGGTCCAGGGTCCCTCAGGGATGTGAGCCTGTGTTTCTATCTCTCCAGAGGTTTACAAATATCAATGAACGCCAAGAGAACATATCTGTGACTGGAAGAAGCTGTTTTCACAACTCTCCCCCCCCACCCCACCAGCTCCTACGAAGTTCCGCATGAGCCGGGCTGGCTTGGGCCGCAGCCGTGAGGGTGGGTATTGAGGCAGACAAGGCAAACTGGAATTCCGCATTTGCGGAGTGGTTGTCACATATTGGGGTTATTAAATTCAGTGATAATGGTGAAAGTTTATCAAAGAATCATTCACCTGTGGCCTGAGAGCAAACAGACTAGGCTTAGAGAAAGGGGTGGTGGTGTCTGGTGTTGACCCAGGCAGGGGCTGGGTTTGCCTGGGGCTAGGGTGTGAGTCACGTTCACGCCTCCTGCACTCAGAGGTAAAGGCAGGGCTCTGAGCGCCTACATCAGAAGAAGGCTGGAGACACCTAGAGGCCCCTGTAGGGAGGACACACTGACGCTCAGGGAGCATGACTGGGATCAGTGAGAAACCAGGGTCCTGAGAGGACTGGCAGAGTTGCCATAGAGATAGAAATCTAGCGATTAGTCATGTGTGAGCATGTGTGCATGTGTGCGTGTGTGTGGCGAAGCACTAGAAACCCTCATCTTCCTCGAGCATCATTTCACACCAGAATGAAGAATGGAGTTCTCTAATAGTCCACATCTCACAGCTGAGATGAATTATACCCCTTGATGGGGAGACCTTCTGCTTCAGGCATATGCTCCTTCACTTCCTCACACCCTTGGTCAGCCATCTCTGCTGACTAGTCAGAAGCATTTGTTGTAATGTGCTTTTTCAGTGGGAGGCAAAACAACAGTGGTTAGTTACTGTCATCTGTGACTTTAGGGTGTTGCTCAGCATGGCTGGTCACTGCCAGCAGTTTCTTTAGGACCCATTGTTGGGAGGTGCAGTTCTCCCTGGAAGACTGTGTATGTTCAACCACTCGCTTCTTCATGTTCTATCTGCCCTGGAAGTTCAGAACTAACCCTTAGTCCGAGGTAACTATGTGGGTCACTCATTTATGGGCTCACAGATATCCCCTGCTGCCTTCTGGTTTCCTACTTGTAGTTTTATGACTGAGATGCTACAGTTCACAGGGAGAACCCAAGCTGGCCCTAACTTATGCCTGGACATGGAGTGAGGCCTTCTCATGTGCACAGCCCAACAGGTGGCTTGGCCTCAGCCTTAGTGCCCAGACCACATGCTGGAAGGTTGCTCATGGGAAGTGGGTCAGCTGAGGTGGGTGGCAGGGTGGGAGCCGAGCTAAGCCTGTGTTTGGCAGATGATTGATTGCGGGTGGGGCTCCAATGGAGTCACAGTCCATTTCCACTTGGCCCCTCTGTTCAGGATGCCCTGTCTTTAGCCTGACCCACCCTCAACCTGTTTCAAGGAACCTGCTTTACTCATTCTTTCCTTTCAATTGACACTCTTTCTAGCCTGCAGAGGTGAGAAAAAAGGTTGCCCACACAGCATGCACTAACTCCTGGCTATTTTATAATTTTGTTTTCAAAATAGAGTGCATCATTCCTGTATGCTGGGACTGAGTGGGTAAGGGAACGTGTGGCAGACGATGGGGCCAGATTTCCCTGTTGGAGTGGGAAGTTACAGATAAGCAAAGGAAGAGACAATAAATCACGTGATAGTAAATTGACATTGAAGACATCATGAACTCATGTTTAGTAAAAGCCTATTAAAAGTAGGATATAACCCAAATGTAAGATACAACTAACATTTATTGAGCTAAATATGTCAAAATAAGTTAGTTATGATATCATTTGTAATTCCCTCCATAGTCTTATGAGGTAGACACTATTATTTATAACTTTTAGAGAGGAAACAGTCATAGAATGGCATAGAAACTTGCTTAAGATCACAGGGTTATCAAAGATCTGAAATGGGTTTCACCTGACAGAGGTCTGAACTTAGGCTTGCTAGAAGGGAGTTTTGGCCTAAGACTTGTACAGGTGTATGTAAAAACTGATCTAATTTTATTTATTTTAGAATAAATTAGTGCATTTACATGAACATTAACAATCATGTAATCCTATTGTTTGTAATATAAAGAACTTAAGTCTCACTTTGAATAATATGCTCGTACATTTACCTCTTTGCCTCCATTATTTCCAAAAGAAACACATAGATCAGGATCATGTTCCCTATTCCTTGCCTACCTCCCCCTTATTCATCCTACAATCGGCTACCTCTGTAACTTCAAATACTAGAACTAAAACTGTATTTCTTTGTCTGCCATGTTAGGCTGTATTTCTTGACTTCCCACTAAAAAGAGAGGCAATTAGCACTACATAGTTTCTTTCACCTTAGTGTGATTTTATTTTAATATTTTATTTGTGAGAACTTTACAGGAATGAAAAAAAATGACATTTCATTATTATTTGTGCTATATCATGAAGTGTGTGAAGTCTAGTAACAATATACAGTCTTATCTAACAATATACAATATACAGTGGTACAGATATTGTAAACCAATAGCTGCTGAGTAGGTATTAGACCATAGGCTCCCAACCTTTTTTGGCTCAGCACCCACTTTTTCAAAGGGTGATTTGATGACGCCCTCTTAGGCGAATTATATACTATACTATATATAAAACAAGGACATATTTTTCAAATTATTTTATTAGAAGAAATTAACAATATTAATGTATTGCTCAAAGTATAATTAAAATTAAAAAAATTAAAAAAGTATATATTATTTAAAAAATTAATGAAATCTTTATTAGTGAGAGGGTTGAGTTTGGTGAGATGACACTAATTTTTCGATGTCTGGTGTCATTTTTTGCATTCAGTAATCTTAAATCGCCACATTTCACTATCAACAATTTATTTATTTTCTTTGTTAATAGATTGCTGATCACACTAAATCCTCTTTTGGCTAAATATGGTGATGGAAATACAAAGAAACACTTCTTTCCTACAGCCCATAAGGCTGGATATGATACTGGAATTTGCCTTTGAAGCCAAAATTCTTGATATCCACTTTTATTATTATTTTTTATTTACTTATTTTTTTTTTTTACAATTTATTTTGGTATCATTAACCTACAATTACATGAGCAATATTGTGGTGATTAAACTACCCCCTTCATCAGGTCCCCCCCACCAACCCTATTACAGTCACTGTCCATCAGTGTAGTGAGATGAGAATCACTACTTGTCTTCTCTGAGTTGTACAGTCCTCCCCGTGCCCCCCCACCTTATGTCTGCTAACCGTAATGCCCCTTTTACCCTCTTATCCCTCCCTTCCCTCCCTTCTTCCCCAGTCCCTTTCCCTTTGGTAACTATTAGTCCGTTCTTGGGTTCTGTGAGTCTGCTGCTGTTTTGTTCCTTCAGTTTTTTTCTTTGTTCTTATACTCCACATATGAGTGAGATCATTTGATACTTGTCTTTTTCGGCTTGGCTTATTTCACTGAGCATAATACCCTCTAGCTCCATCCATGTTGTTGCAAATGGTAGGATTTGTTTTTTTCTTATGGCTGAGTAATATTCCATTGTGTATATGTACCACATCTTCTTAATCCATTCATCTACTGATGGACATTTAGGTTGCTTCCATTTCTTGGCTATTGTAAATAGTGCTGCAATAAACATAGGGGTGCATCTGTCTTTTTGAAACTGGGCTGCTGCAGTCTTAGGGTAAATTCCTAGGAGTGGGATTCCTGGGTCAAATGGTATTTCTATTTTGAGTTTTTTGAGGAACCTCCATACTGCTCTCCACAATGGCCGAACCAATCTGCATTCCCATCAGCAGTGCAGGAGTGTTCCCTTTTCTCCACATCCTCGCCAACATTTGTTGTTGTTTGTGTTTTGGATGTTGACCATCCTCACTGGTGTGAGGTGATCTTGATATCCACTTTTAAATTTCATTTTCAACTCTTCATTTGTTGACAATTCTATCAACTCCTCCTGTAGTGATACTTCTGCTATTTGTAGGTTCAAGGAATGTTTTAGGACCCAGTCTGGAATAATAATTTTGAGTAAATCCTGAAATCTGTTTGTGAAATCTTCTTTAAGAGCTTCCAAATGCTGGCTATAAACCAGAATGTCATCGTTTGTTTCCACTGAAGAAAGATTTGGAAACTGATAAAATTGTCTTCGACTCAAATTTCTTTTGTACAAGTCAAGTTTTGACATGAATGAAGAAACAGTTCCCTTGGCTTTGATCAAATTCACTGTAGAGTATTAATCAAACCTTTCATTGCGTTCATGTGAGTATTGCCCAAGGGGGCGGCAGCTGGTCCCCCACACCCCTTTAATATGTCTGGGACCAAAAACGCCCCCTCACATTCCTTCAGCGCCCACTGGTGGGCGGTACTGCACCCATTGGGAACCAGGGCATTAGATCCAGGCAGTGGGCGAGGTCAACCTCACTGAAGCTGACTACAGGGTCAGGCCGACGAGAGTCACATCTGTCCTGACTGGAGGCTCAGGAAGAGCTGGGCACTCTGAACAAGGGACTGACCTGGCATGAGGTCATTTCCTGTGTCAGAACTTGCTGGAAGGCTGCAATAGAAACTTGTTGAGAGGACAGAGCAGTTGAGTCCTTCACCCAGGGGTCTTCTGAAGTCCCTTGGGTGCTCTTTGAATACCTACCAACTTGTTCTTTTTAAAAAAAAAATTTAGCCATATAATACTGCATTTTATATTTTTAAAAATTAGATAAAAAAGCATATTAAATATCAAATGCTTTTTAAAATGAAAATTTTCTAATAGAAAATGTTAAAAACATGTAAATAATGAATGTTAAAAGTATGGAGTTAGATATAGTCTATAGAAAAATTATTGTGACACTTAGTTTTGCTATTCCTATGAACTTTTAAAATTTTGTATATAGGACATTATACACAAAAAGTGAAGTCCACATTTTTAATTACTTACCACAGTAAAACAAAGGTACAATGTATGTGCAATACTGAACTGCAGTCATACTAAAACCACACTAAAAAGTGTGGTTCATTATGAAATATCAATTCATAATACTGGTATTTCTTATGTACAGACATATTTAGAAAATGTGAAAATACCAAATGCAGACATTCATGGAAAGAAACAATGATTAAATCACTAGCTTATTTTCAATGTAGAAAATTTCCAAAATCGGTTTGATAAAGACTACACAGTGAGTGTATCTATACAATAGTGTGTTAGCTGAGCAGTTAGCCTAGGGAATCTACTGACTAGGAAATCTGAATAGGCCAAAATACTAGTACTCTGTCAAGGAAAATTTGTTTTGGTCAAAACTTAAAAAAATTGTTATTTGGTGAATATGTTTTTAATGAATAAGAGAAATAGAAAATAGAAAAAAGATATTCTTAGACAATTAAGCTTTATACAATCAACCAAACATTGATATTTTTTTTTTTAGGGAAAAAAAGATATTTCTTTCCCTGAAATCTCTCATAAAAACATAATTGAACATCTAAAGTCAAGGATATTTAAAACCTTATCTGAAAAATATGGAAGTTCCAGCAATGGTATGTCAAAATTGATGACACTGCTTTATGCAATAAATAGCACCCTCTTCCCTCCAAAGGAGAAAGCAACTAACCTTGTTTTAAGAGTATAGATTTCATGACAGTAAAATAGTTAGATACCAAATTTCCCAGAAAGTGTTTCTTTTCACAAAGTGGATTTTTCCTTTAGCTAGGATAATTTTTTAATGTAACATTCATTCTTACTCTTGAACAAAGAAATTCCTCTCCCAAAAATGATTTTCTTAAATGGAGGCATTTTTATTGCTTCTAAAATACAATCTTCCTGGAGAGTCTGAAAACAAAACTTCGTAGTCTTTGACAATTCCAGGATTCCAATTCTAAAAGTTTATCTTCGGGAAATTACTAAAAATAATCATCAGTGAGAGTCTGCTTTCCTGTCAGAGAGTACAGGAGTGTAAACTGCATTTTCTAGCATGGAAGAGTGTTGACCATTGTATTGTTAAATAAAGAAGCGGGTTCTAAAATATTCTGAAATGATCCCATTTTGTGATTTCTGTAAGATTTGGAAATATAACCATGGAATTATCATTAGTGGTTATTTCTAGGCAATGAGATTTTTGGTTGGTCATAATCATCTTCCTTATGTTTATCAACAATAACACATATTTACACAAGTATGCATCATTTGTTTAATGAGAAAATTTACACATTTAGAATTATAATTATACAAGATTATGATATATCTATACTTGTACGGAACAATGCCATAGCAGGCTGGGAGGACTGCTAAGGTCTGCAAATAGGTGTCCTGGGTATTGGAATATAAGCTGATCGCTCTGAACCTGGCTGGCCAATATGACCTACTGGGTTGGGTACTTGGTTAAAAAAATTTTTTTTCAGTGTCCCTCAGAAAATGAGAATCATTAAAAATTTTACATGGAACTTATATTGACATGCAACATAGTTGGGCCTCAAGACCCGCAGGCACCTATACTTTACCTCAGGTACCCCAAACCCAGTCTGATAGACCCTGAGCCTGGGCCCAGACTGTGCCCAGCAGACAGTGCTTTGGTAGCTGGGGTTTTATACCTTAAGTTCAGTAAGTTCAGTGGCTTGCATTACCATGAGGGGCTGGAGTTATGAACTGTCCCACATCATCTTCTCAGCCTGGCAGTCCGCCACGCCGACCCATGGCTTAGGTGTGCAGTCTGTGCTGTGCCTTCCACCTGCAAGTCCTCCTCTTCCTGCCCCCCCAGCACCAATCCCGCTT
Organism: Phataginus tricuspis; assembly: GCA_029783875.1. Taxonomy (NCBI): domain Eukaryota; kingdom Metazoa; phylum Chordata; class Mammalia; order Pholidota; family Manidae; genus Phataginus; species Phataginus tricuspis. The sequence goes on from JAQQAC010002701.1 coordinate 29,859,860, forward strand.
GTCCTTGACGGCCCTGAAATGCTGCCTGGCCCAGGAAGCCCGTCCTCCCCTCCCAGGGAGCCTGTGCTGTTTCAGACTTCTTCTCCCAAGGTCCTGGGAACCTTTAATCTACACTTTCAGGTGTCCTGGACCTCTCGTGCTTTTTCTCATTCAAGTTCCTTTGAACACGAAGTGAGACAAAGAAAAGCATGTCAGTCAGTTAAAAATTATATGAATTAGTTCACATATGTAGAGTTTGAATCTAGAGTACATTGCTTCTCCCAGACTGTAAGCTTTTCTAGAGCAGAAACCAATCTACTTACATCTGTGAGCTCGGAGCCTAGTACACGGCAGTGCTCAGTGTATTTTTATTACAGTGCAGCCTTCACTGCTAGGATCATGAGATGACAGAGGGTGTCTGTGAGGATGCCGAGAACACAGACATAAAGCTCAAGCCATCCATCTCCCTAAAATGTAGGGGGTCAGGGCAGCCGCGGCTCCAAGGGAAGCAGCTGCGTGTGGCTGAGCTGAAGGGTGGGTGGGAGACGGAAGCGGAAGTGCAGTCAAGCCCAGTTCTTGCCTCCTTGGCGTGTTTCCCAGCCCAAAGGGGAGGGCGGGGGCCTGAGCTTCCCAGCGGGATGATAGCACGAGACTTGGGGGGACAGAGCAGCTGTACTCCCACCCCTCCCCAGGGCCGGTCACCTCAGCACTCCTCCTCTTTGATGTGGTAGACCACGCCGCCGCGGAGGCAGCGGGGTTTCCGGCGAACCCTCCTAGTGCCCGCCCGGCTCTGATCCCAGGGCCTCTGGGGGCCAGAATCACAGCCTCCTGAATGGGGAGAGCAGCAAGGAGTAGAGCAACGAGCCAGGGAGGAGTCCAGGGCAGGGGAGCACCTAGGAGCACCTGGAGTCCCCCGGGATATCTGCTCCTGCTGCGACATCAGTGGGTCAGCAGGTAGAAGCTGGAAGGGAAGAGCATCTGTTCAGATCAGGGCCTTGGCTTCTGTTTCTCTTCTCCGTGAGCTGGACTGTCAAAGCAGATCCTAGCATTTTCTACCTGCTAAGACCCACCCCAGGAACAGAAAAGTGGATTTGAAAGGGCTAAACATTTGGTAGTAAATCATGGTGGGAATTCCCACCAGGCAATCCACTAGTCAACAAGCAAGTTAGTAAATCACTCTTCTTAAACAAGGAGAATGAACTTCAACTAGTTGAGCTGACCATCCACCCGGTCAAGCATAAAGGACAAGTGAGTCTCTTCTCTTTCTTCACTCATTCTTACTTTGCCCTGAGATTCCTAACCCTGTGTGTATCTTCTCCACTTTGCCAGCCCTCTAGCACCTATGGTTTCTCCATTGTTAGATCCCTTGAGGCCTTTGTCAGGGACCTGTTCCCTTCCCTTCTCCCTGCCCCAAACCTCCCCTGCCTGGCTTACTTATTCCCTGAGAAAAGATAAGAGGAGAGATCAGGGCAAGTGAGAGACATCCAAGTGTCTCTCACCCAGGAGAAGCCTCACCCTAGAGGAAGACGTGTGGACAAGTCATCCCAGGAGTCGAGAGGTCTTGTGTGGCCAGGAAGGAAGAGGCCTTTATACACCCTTCCACTGAAGCCTTCAGGCTACACGTTATTGGAGGGCAGCCACAGAGCAGATTATTTTTCCGGATGTTTCACAATTCCAGGGCTGGATTCCTCAGCTCACATGGCTGGGATGTGTGTCAAAGGGATTTCCATGGAGTGACCAGAAGGCGAGGCCTTTGGATTGGCCTAAGTGGAGGTAGGGGCACTGGTTGGGCCTAGATCACATCTCTGGGGGCTGCGTGGGGTGTGACTGCTGTGGATCCCTACCTAGGATTTGGGGGAGGATGACATTCAATGCCACCCAAGTCTGAGGGAGACCATCCTTGTCACCGCCCTCCCACCCCCATCACCAGGACTGCAATATTTAGCTTGGTGCCCTTGCCTCCATGGAGACTCGTCTGGTCCAGCCACATCCCAGTCCTCCATTCTCTGAGCTCCAGAGATACCTCTCATCTCGTGACCTTTTAGTTGCTCATGGTCAAGGTGACCTAAATTCTTTTCCTGTCTCCTCTATCAGACAGTTCTTCGATGACAGGGACCTCCTCTTGATCACTTCTGCATTCCTAAGGCCTGACACTGTCCCTGACATGAAGAAGAGGCTCATTAATGTTTGTTGAATGAAACAACCTATGTGCCATTAGAATAGACCTTGTGTTCTGGAAGAATGCAAAATAGGAGGAAAACAAAATCCACTCATTTTTGTTCTGTGGATCAGATCTGAAGGCCTTTCCTAAGTAGTACAGAGCAATCTGTGGTTGGGCTTCATTTTACAAAACAGGCTGGGAAAAATGGAGGATAAACATGGATAAACCCTGCTAGTTTTTAAACACAGAGGGAAGCTGTTTATGTAATTAACAAGAGACCTCTTAGAAGAGCTTTCTGCAGAGTGAAAAGATTTCCTGCATTTGCCATGAAAGTTGGTGTCAGCAAAGTTGGCTGTGAATGTGGGAACACTATGGTCTAAGCTCAGCCCTCACTTCCAGATGCTTCCCTCCCAGACTTGCTGCTCACGTGCCCAGCTCAGTAGAAAGGTGCTGATGAGACTCCCTGAAGGTCAGACCCGTGTCTTGCCTGCCCAGTGCCTGGCGCACAGTAGGGACTCAGGAAGCAGCTGAGCAAATGAGAGAGATGAGCCACCAGAAGGGCACCCCACAATAGAAGCATTCCTCCGAGCCTTCTGGTCATATATGGATAAGCGGGGTCGGGACAAGAGGGGAGAGATGAGGACCTAACCAGGGCGGAGAACAGGACAAGGCCAGAAGAGGAGCAGCTGCTGGAGCCCCACATCGACAGGATTGGCTCATCAGGGCTTACCTGCTTTATCTAGAAAGGCTCCCCAGAGGAGGGAGGCTTTGACAAGCAGTTTGGAGGAAGAGGAAAGCCCTTGTGACTGAAACTGAAGGGGGGAGATGTCTGAAGCCTTTCTTACCTGGTTAGGGCAGGACCTGGAGAGAGTGCCTGGCTTAGCAGCCTTGGAGATCAGATCCACTCTCCTCAATTCCTTCTCCTCCCCCACTTCTTCCCCCTTCCTCTTCTCTTCCCCCTCAGGCAGCAAAATGACCTGCCTGCTCCTCAGAAAGTGTCCAGTCCACTAAGCACTAGTGGGAGGGCAAAATGACTCTGGTCTCCATGTACAGCATTTCCTTTCCCACTGAGACCTGTGTTCCTAGACCTCACACAGCACTATCAACCACCCATTCCCCACTGCCCCTGCCTAAGGGCTGGGGTTCTTTCTGGAGGCTCTGCATAGGGCCAGGTAAGCTAAGCATTCTGCTTCCTCTCCAGCCCCCGACCTCCCCTCATACTGCTGCCCACAGAAGCCTCTGGGTCCAGTCACGTTCAGTACAATGAATCCCATCACATACAGGATGGTGTGGGGACCGACTCCACCAGGACTGGCACTTTCAGGGGAAGGGTCCAGCCTTACCCTTTCCCTATAGTGAGCCTTCTGGAGGCCCCTGAGCTGCCCTGATCTCCAGTCAGACTTCCAAGCCCAGACAGTTCCAGGTCAGGACCCCAGACTTTGAACGTTCTCCTTCCAGTCCCACTCCATATCTCTTCCTGGTGTGGGTTGTATTATTTTATGATTCAATATTTATTGAGCACCTACTATGTATTGGATACAAGAAGCAATAAAATTGCCACCTCATGCTTCAGAGCTTTTACTCTAGAGATTCTGTAGACACATCAATAGATAACACAAGACAGTGACTGAAAGGTGGGCAGAGAAGCAGGCGAATTCTGGTCATGGGCTGGGAATGGAACTAGTCAGCTTAAATGTACCAAATTAGAATGATAATACTTTAAATGATGTGGCTTCCACTATTAGCATCCCTTCTGGTCTGGGGAAAAGAGCCTATCCCTGGGAGTTACCTATCCCTTTTCATTCCTAATCCCTATTTGTGATCCTATTTCTCTGAGCAATAGATTGCCTCCCTCCCTTTCTTCCTTCCTTCCTTCCTTCCTTCCCTCCCTTGTCTTTTTCATTCTTCTTTTTTGTTCTTTCATTCTTGTGCTGGTTCCTCTTCTGACATCCTCCACCTTCTTCTCTTTACCTTTGGAAAAATCTGTCTTCCAAGGACCAGTCTAGTCTCATTTTATCTGTAAGTTTCCTGACAATGCCTGACTAAGAACATCTTCCAGAGTATTTATTGCTTGCATACATATAATTTATTATCACACACATTTTTAAAAAATGTGAGATTCTAGACATTCAAGAGTGGGGCTATGTCTCACATATCTTCTATCCCATTTCAGTGTACATGATTGTTCATTGCACATACTAATCATTAGATTATTAGATTAAAAAAAAACACTGTCACCAATATTTGAAAAATAAATACAGTTTACAGAATGCTTTCTAAATGTTATGTCCTGATTTGATTAATTTCAGATGGATATGAACTCAGGCCATGATATAATCAGACCCTTACAGAGAGGTAGCATTTCTTCATTGCTCAGTGAACACCTCGACTACATTTCCTGAATACTATGATATTTTAATTACATTGTGCCAAGAAATTTAGTTTGGAGGGAGTATTTGGGAAATCTGTATCATGACTCCCATGACAGGTAATTCTCATTTCAGAACCCAGTCCTGCTCTTGTTTTCTTAAGAAGGGCGAAGAGATCTTCTGGCGCTAGGTTTTTTCCTCCAAGTAAGACTGTAACCAAGTCACTAATTGTCCTGACTTGTACCCAAAAATATAATGTCATCAAGACTGGCTTGTTAACCTAGACCAGCGTCTAAATGCTTGGTTTCGATATCAGTAGAATAAATTGTCAACAGCAAAGGATGGACTTAATGTAAGCTTTTCTTCATCAAAAAGGTCAGTCTCTTCTGTTTTCTCCTGTCCCCAGCCAAAGGAAGGAGAGGAAAAACTTTTGAGATCTAGAGGAAAATAATTAAAACTGTGTCCAGAGTTTAGGTTGTCCACACACATCATAAAATAACTTTTTAAGAATGAATTATAAAAGAAATTTATAAATGAGCAAAATCTTGAGATGCAGAGTCTTTTTGAGTCTCAAAGAAAATGTAAACTAAACCAAACCAAAGACCTTTAAGGGGGACTTTCAGAGTGACAGTACAAAGAGTTCCATGGACCCTCTCCCATGTAAAACAATGCTAGCTGTTGGAAATCATTAAAAAAAAATTGAAGTCTCCATAAATTGTCCTAAAGGCAAAGAGCAAATGAAAAACATGTATTCAAAAAAGTCTACCAAATCTAAGTAACAACAAAAGGAGTTTATGATACTTGAATTATAACTTGTTCCCCCTATGATCCTTCGCAGCTCAGTGTGGTGGTAGCTCCACTCCAGAAAGTTGTGGTAAAAAAGATGGAGTCTCCTCCTTCCCCAATTCTAAGCCATGGGCTGCAGTGTCTTTCCAGGGGCCTGCCCAAATTTCTCATGCCACCTCTAGCTCTGTGTTGCAGAGGCTGAATGCTGAAAGAGGGCAGCCAAGAGATTGGGGCTCCTTCTCTCACCCAGCTCCCACTTGAAAGGCAGGCAGTGATTCTACCTCAGATATCAGTGGCCTAGAGTACTGGCACCCTGATCTCCTTGCCCCAGCTCCCTTGGGTAGAGAACCTGTGGTGGGAGGGGCAGTGCCATACAAGAAGATGAGAGGTTGCCACCCCAGTACAGTGCCCTGCTTATAAGCAGGGATGTCACCCCAGGTGAAGCAGATGACTTCAGAACAGTGGCTCAGAGGAAGGGGCAGGCCAAACAGAGGACACTGAAGTCGTCACCTAACAAACTGACTATTCGGAACAGAGCCTGGGGAAGTCCAAGCCTAAGGCACTCTGGAAAATTAGGGAGATATTGTTAGTAAACAATTAAGAAGAGGTTGTTGGTCCTTAAGAGCAATATGTTAACCCACACCACAGCTGGTTCATCAGAGAAACCAAGGAAAGTGAGGGTTAAATAGTGCCTTCCTGGGTTCAGAACAAACCCCCAAAACTGGCCTCAAAGACTAACTCTGCAGAGGTCAATCTAATTGCATCAGATCAATGGAAAAGATTTGAGTGTCCAGAAATAAACCCATCAATGTATGAGCAATTGATTTTTGACAAGATGTCAAGATATTTCATTGAGGAAACAGCAGTCTTTTCAACAAAAGGGAGTAGGCCAGCTATACATCCACTAGCAAAACAATGAAGTTGAGTCTTCCTGCCTATAACACTGAAAAATGATCTCAAAATGGATCAACCTGAGGCACTAAAGGTGCAAAACTAGAAGAAAATGCACAGCAAAGTATTCATGGCCTTAGAAAGAAACAACCTCCGCTTTCATGGAAATCTGGCCTGAGATACACGCATAGCACCTGTCCTTAGGAGGCATGCAGTCTGAGTGGCGAGAGCCCTGGACCTTAGATGTACCTGGTCCCCACGGGAACATTACACTTCTCAGAGATACAAGATCCTCTGTCTGGGAATTCCTATTTGGATGACGTGGTGGTTGTGTCACTTCAGCCACAGCCAACTCCACACTCATTACATGCTCGCCGAGTGTTGTGGAGGAATCCTCAGTATGTGCAGGGTTTAAGTGCTTGTTACTGAGACCAAAGGGCACATGTCCCTCTTCCAGCTTCCTGGAATAGCCCAAGAGTGGCCATATGCTGAGGGTCATCATATAAGATACCCCTCAAGGGACTTAAAATCTTGAGTGACAGACTAAAGACACTAAAGAGACACCTAGAGGTTGTATTAATCACAGGAGCTGTGAGGTGTGAACCGCACCATTCCAGTGTTTCTGCTGTCTGCTCCACAGCACACCTGGATATCTTTATGGGTTCAAATATAAATTCAAGGTATTGGCTGCTACCCAGTTTATAATAAGACTTTCAAAGCATAATAAACTCAAAATAAAACTATGATTAAATCTCATGTGAAATTTGTCATTGAAAATATTTCGATGGAAAATCTACTTCTTTACAAAATATAGAGATGAAATATTTGACCTGAAAAATTGGACTTGGGACTTAGGAATAAGAAAGGGAATGGTGGCTGATTTTTTTTTTAAGTTCCTGATTCCTTTTACAGGCATTTAAAGTTTTTATGATCTCTGTCACATGTTATATGAATATTTCTAGTTAGAATGAACTAATATTCATGGTCTACTTGCAGAAATTTTGTGTATAATTTTCTAAACAGATTTTTTGCCTGAAGGAGAAAGAAATTTGAAGGTGAGTTGGGCCCATATCGCAGAATGGAAGGAGGGATGGGGCACCCAGTCATCTCCCTGCTTTACCCAGGGATGAATGGGGATGACCCTGAAGAAAGTCAGGTCCAAGGCACTGTGCTCACGAGAGACAGCAGGAGGCAGAGCCATGCGGGTTCACCTGAGAAAGGGGTCAGAACACCAGGCAGAGCCATTTTCCTTCCCCAACCCCAGTCCCAACATGTGACTAACACATATTTTATTCTCAAGGTTTCTAGGCGGCAAGAGAATGGAGACCAGTGGAAAGAATATCGGGACATAGGGAGGCAAGAAACAAGATGATGGGCACACTTCTTTTATTGTTTCACTGGAGGCCACCCACTGCAAGCAGAAGATTATCTGGACAGTGCGCTGGGGTCTGTGGGCTGGGGATCCCAGGGCAGACAACACAGTGGGGGTCAGAAGTCAGCACATAGATTTTGGGAGATGATCTAAGCTTCTGAAGCCCAGGGAAGATGAACCTTGTAGCTCAGAGGTCAGAACCTTCCCTGGGACATCTCAGGCCCATAGGCAAGACTAGGCAGACCAGGAGGAGGAAGGGTCTTTCCATTTGCTGCACCAAGTCTGCTCTTGTTGGCACAGGTATGCTTCAGCAGCAGCCTCCAGAGGACTGACCCACGTCCCCTCCACAGC